>NW_019059901.1:603302-635956 GCF_000696155.1 Zootermopsis nevadensis
GAAGCTGACTGCTCATATCCGTCTGTTGCCGATGTAAAAAATGCGTGGAGCTGTACCATTGCTCCCAGATGCATCTTCACGGAATGGTAAACATAAACTTACCTTCGCTTAGGAAAATAGTCGCTGTTTATTCTGAAAAAGCAATGAGACCCAAGACTCTGTAAGCAACATTTCTAGCTGCTTAACGATAAAACACTGGTACCTGTAGTTACCACTGCTGTAAAAGGTTACACAGCAGCTGTCTAATCTGGGAACCATATGACGTACCGCGACGTCTAAGTGCCTAGATATTTGACGTAAAAGGAGGTGGTTCACATAATTACCACTGTGCTATAGACAACGAAACAATTGCTGCTTAATTTGTAAACTAAAAGGCACTCATAAATGAACTCATTGGCCAAAGTAAGCCTACAGTAGTTAGTATATGTAAGTAAATAGATTATATTGTCATTAGACCACAATCTGATTTTTCTCTTTCCCTCTATCTTGGACACCTCTGTAAGTTGGACACATTTTCTTGGAACCCCAAGTGTCCAACTTAGAGAGGTTTTACTGTACATATTATAGGCTTCGTTCCTTAAGCATGCTGTTTAAAATGAATTGATTTCCGTTATCCAGTCTCGTCTGTTTTGTCACCTGAAGTTCCACTTACCATCCTTTATTTGTACAGATTATATAAAGTGAACGCATAGAGGGGAACTCATACCTGTCTGTCTGTACATATCCAGATTACACTAACAGTTTTGTTTTTAGTCATTTTGACCCGCCAGTCCGACATACGAAACTTCATTTTACAAAACTCACTAGATGAACTTAAAACATACAGTTTATCAACATCGGCTTGATATAAAACTCAAATACAGTATGTATTGTACAGGAAGGTCATCTTGTTGGCCAAATGAGAGTCGACAGTATCGGAACAAAAGGTTTCTGTTCGAGTCTGGTAGGAAATATTTCCTCCGCTCAGATCGTTCGATCAGCAGGTTTAACAAAATAGTTCACAATAAATAAGGAGTGGGAGATCATTAACATTACCGGTAAATTCTACCGATTTCTTGGCAGTGAGTAGAACGCCTTCTAGCACCAACTTCACTTGGCCGAACAGATCGAGTGGGAAGACAACTCTCGAGATAAGTTGCGCGTATATTACGTCTATGTTCAACATTTATTTGAAACATTCCTCGACATGGTGCGTGCTAAAGAAACGCAAGGAAAGGTAACTGTAGGGCGTGCTGTTGATTATCTGTCACAGATACAGCTAATGTCTTTGCAGTTTTAATTGTTGTATTGTATGGGCGTGAAAATTGGTACGTTGCCACAAGACAACACCAGAAAGTGTGCGAAAACAGAGTGGCGACGGACTCATTTGGAGGTAATGACATTAGGTTGACCATGTACTGTTACGGCAATGTAATAAAGGACGCGATGGGCGGGGAATTTAGCATGCATGGAAAAATAAGTGCACACAGAATTTTATTCGTAGATCCTAAGGAAATAGACAAAGACACACACGATAGTATGACATTACAATCGATCTTGAAGAAATATTGTATGGGGATATAGACCGAATTGATATGGCTTGAACACAGAAATAATGGCCGGTTTTGGGATTTTTTTGCCTAGCTGAGAGGCTGATAGCTTCTGAAAGATGTCCTGCTCCATGGAGTTGTTTTGATTCATATCTACAAGAAATGATCATCAAAACATGTGATGGATGCAAACTCGAAGGACGCATTTGGCAACAGTGTGTTTCTGCCAAGAAAAATGTACTTAGTCCATTGTTGCCCACACCCCGCCCCATTATCTCGTCCTATTTACAATCATGTAACGTCACTTGTGCGTTGTCGCTTCTGGCTGAATCTTGTTATCAGCACTGTGAATACACTTGGAGCATTTGGACGCGATGCCAGACAGTGAGTGGTAAAACCATCGAGAATAACACATATTTGCAGAGAGCTGTTCCCAGGACATAGGATGAAAAAAATATTTTCAATTTAATTTTGTATACTTCGTTGACCTTCTCATCTATTCTTAGGCCGCAAAACACACCTATTATTTCAGACGCTAGTATATCTCTACACTATTATTAAATTAGGGATTAAGTGGGATATTTGGAGAACAATGCATTTATTATATGGGGAGACCATAACCAAAATAAGTTACGAAACTGAAAGTTTTAACAGCTGCAAAGCTTTCCACGCACTCCTAAATTTAAAATAGTTTTCCTTATATTTCATCAAGTAGGCCTACACACCGTACCGAAACATGTTTGAAACACAAGATGCAAGTCGTATTGTGATCTATACTTTGTATTATGTCCGTGCAATATTTTCATTGGATGATCTTTTTCCAAAAGATTAATAAAGCTACAAGCTCCGATTTGAGCTCCATGTAAAAAGGGTTTATATTATATACGAAGCAAACAGTTTGTCATCTTATAGTGTTGATCGACATTATAAAATTTTAAAGAATCTTGCCAAGTAGTTTCGTAGATAAAACGTGTTAACAGAGGAGGATACTGACATGACCTCAGAGTTCTATGTTGATTTTACGAGTTGGCTGCAAAGCTCGCACGAATATCGACGGATTTCTAACGTTCCATTGAAACAAAGTAACTGCTGTAGTGATCACGATCTCTCAACAACAATGGAAGTTGATTCACTAGGCCACCAGTGTTGCGGGTGTCGCAACGCGCCAGAATAACAATTGAAATTTGTGGGATGCAGAGAGGGCGATGTGCATGACCGGAAGTGTTGACGCGTTTACAACCCACAGTACAATTGCTTACCTCAGGAATACTAAAATCACCGGAAACAAGGAGAATTGCAGGTGCATACGATATTAAGGGCGTTTGTGCTGTAAGCAATGAATCAGACTCAAGATTTTAAGTTAATATAATTTCTGAAGAGCACTTGTGTGTATGAAGTGAAACCAAATGAACACAAGCTAATGGTTCAGTCACTGATCCATGTGAAAGTGAAGTTTATATTAAAGTAGCAGGGGATTCACATTGGTCATTATAACCTATTCTTTCCATGTCATGTCTGGTAATTATTATATTCCACGCAAAATAATCTGTTCAGTCGATACAGCGTCGTAATGCAATAAACCATCTACATAACGGACTACGAAATGCAAAATGAAAGGTTAGGAAAGATTGGGCTTTGCTCATGGCGCCATCAATGCATTACCTCGCTAATTTGAATTCTTGTCAGAACGGCATCACAAGGACTATTTTCGGTTTTAAAGATGTTTAGTATGGCACATCGACCATAAAAAGTGTCAAGAATATCCGTCCAGCCATTCCTCAGTTACGAAATTCTTACCTTGGGACGTCAGTTGCGAGGGGAGTAGATTTCACCGAATTAGGTTAGGTTAGGTTAGGTTGGGTTAGGTTAAGTTAGGTCAGTGACGCTTATGCGCAGACGCCCATTCACAGTGACGTTATCATTTGACTTAATTACTGCAAGAAACTTTTTAGTTGGCATTACCTAGTGGAAATTGATTAAAATAATTTTATTAATTAATTTTAAAATATAACATTTGTTTTCTCACCTATACCGTTACTTCCAAGTCATTTTTTTTAAAACTTTTATGTATATATTTCGCTTATTGATTGTGTACACACAGTTATTATATTTTATGTTTTTCAGCTTACTTTAAAATGTTCTGTGGGTATTAAACATAATGTTGCTTCTTCAGCGATATGTATATATAACCCTCACGCAAGGAAAATTCTTTCATATAACTAAGAATTAATTTATTTTACATAGTTGGTGTACATGTTACAACGACGCATTTCGGCAAGGAATTTGGCGTTGCACAGCTGCAAATATTGTAGCCCAGCAAGGGTTTTATTTGAAATACGTTTGTAGTACTTGGTAAGAACCGCCTGTGCACATTTCGCTATTTGTGAAAATCGCCATTCTCCTGTACACGCCACCGTAAACAGACACAATCATACATTTCATTGCAAGGAAACACAAGTGTATGCACAATTAAACATAATAGAGGTCTGCATGGGGCTGATCCTGTAAAGGGGAGAATTTCTGATCAGCTGAGACAGTACGTACAGCTGAAGGAAGATTCTTTATCATGGAGTCTGTTACCAGTTCAGTTATAAGAATCATTAAATATCTTAATGGAGCACATAATTAAGCATGATAATCATTTAACTTCTAAAGCTTGCAGGTCTCAGAATTGCGAACAGTTGTTTGATCAGAGTAACAATTCTGTAACGTGACTTCATATCACGCTGTATGGAATTGCGGCAATTGGATCGTACTCCAGACTGGAGTATTTCCAAAGCGTCATCTGATGCTTTGTGTACTTCATCAATACTATGCAAAGTAAATTTTGAGTTTTCACTTGTCACTTCACGATTTCATGTGTTTTTCTGTTCTGTCAAAATCTCTATGCTTAAGGAATCGCATGTTGTATCATACTATTGAAATAATTTATACTCTATGTTATGTTACTCCACAGAACATTGAAATGAGATACCGGCTCTAATATATTACAGTTCTCTTTTCTGTCATACGGTTTTTTCTTTTTGAATTTTTGTTCGTACCGTTAAAGTGTTCTGCACGTCTTTTCGACAGTGATGCGAAATTCTTTCCCACTTGCGACAGAAGTGTTTCTTCTCTGACAAATTCCAGGAAAGATGTATGGAAGAAGATGTTACGAACGTGACACAAATAGACTTGTTTTCGTCAAATCCTTGTTCTAATTTAAGTTTCGCTTCAGACATTTTCAAACGGCAATGTTTCATTTTGTCGTCATTCTGTCATGTTCCGATGAATACGGGCTTCATTTAATTTAGATTTCTTTTGATTCAAGTTCCGTTGATAGGTTTTAATGTAGTTGCTTTCATAAATACTATTTTAAAACATTTCATTTTAATGTTCTCCTGCTGCGTCACTTTTTATATTTTGTTTTTCTTCTCCTTTTGCTGCGAACAGTGGCTACTGTTTTGTTCGTAAGTTCTCTCAACAGGTGTAGTCTCTCCGGATGTTTCGTGCTAACGGGGCGGAAGCCGCATAGTCGTCTGGGAGGTAACTTCAAACAAGTATGTAAACCTATCAAAGGCATGTGCCGCTGGTGTGGTGAATTTTAAGGTTCTAAAGAACTAGACACATGCTGCAGTGTGGGGAAATTTCTATTGCTCATATAGATCCACGAGAGAGTTCAGTTTGCCATTACCACAAAGAAACACAGGAGTTAAAAGTTGTGTCTCTACTTACAGGGCGAGGATCGATGGTGTGCCACACTTTTATATTTTCTTGTAATTGTAATAGAGAAGTTCATACTTTCCGTTGGACATGCTCGGCTTTGCTGAGTAGAGCCAGGCGGTGGGCCGAGCAGATGAATCATTTTAATTGAGCACAACTGGCAAGGGGGCCGGGATAGGAAACGGTCACTGTTCAGCGATTATAGAAGCCACGAACGCATCAAAGAGAAATGTAAGAAGATCTCTGAAGAATATGTTCACATACTTTCCCTTTAAATACATACAGAGAGTCTCTAAAAATCAGAGTTTCGTATTTTATAATTTAATAAAGGGACCTGGTGGTCTCAGGGTACGACATTGACCTCGCATTCAGAGGTTCGAACCTCAGTCAAGTCTGTGTGAAGACTTCTTCGTTCACACATCGAAGTCATCGCCTCTGCCGAAGATAAAACTGTGGAAAAGTGAAGAATACAAAGTCTCAATCGTCGTTCACAGTCCACATTAATCTGTAGATTTGTCGTAATTCTCATTATCACGCTGCTAATAAATTTCCCGTCAAGAATGATGCGAAGACCTAAAGCAGTAAACACACATAATCAAAAATATTCTCACAAGGCCCAAAATCCCTTTACAGTATTACCATGACACAGGTTATAACAACACACATTCATTTGTAGGTTGGTCATTGGGAGTAACAGAATCTGCTGAATGGGTGCTTCCACCTCGGAAATGGATTATTCGCCCTTGTCTAGGTGGAGTGAGGACGGGAAGGGCATCATAGACTATACGTGGTTTTCCTAGAACATTCAGACTACTCTGGATATAATAAAATAGGCCACGACCATTCCATATTCGCGAAATAATATTTTTGGATTTGGCCTGTTTTGTGTCCTGTGAGTGAATTAGTTGCTGAGACATCGATTTCTCCGTGTGAGAGAGTTTTACTCTAAATTCTCGCTAACCATGTGGTATAATCAATTTGGAGTGGCAGCATGGTGTTCGAAATATCAGAATGTGTATCAAGGAATTGAGATGTTTGAACACAAACTTGGACATCATAGCGATTACGTCACATCACACGACTTGCATGACAAGACACCGTTAGGGCTGTACAGTGTAGTACAAAAGTTACAGCTAACATCCGCATAAACAGAAGGAATCGATCAGAGCACAGAAAAAATGCTGTGTTGTGGTCGATCCTTGTGAAAGGGAAATTTAAACTCTGCTATTGCTCGTAATACTATTTCAGTGGTTTAAAGAGAACATTAAATAGATCAAACCAAGTTAAGATTTCAGGTTCTCACGGGCGCGAGGATGAAGATGACTGTCTTCTGGGTTGTCGCGCCGCGTAATCTGGTAGAAGGCACAGAGGTGCTTGCTGTCTGTTGGTCCCACCATCATCAGGGTGCTCTGTTGATGGAGGCGCTATATCCTGAAGACCGTCTTCAGATCAAACCAAAGCATAAACATGAAATTGAAGTGAATTAATCTGAATGTGATGGTGCCGTTTCGTGCACGTTTAATTGCCAGCAATCATTTTAGAATCTTGCAGTCCTTCTGATTTTGGGGATTAGGCGTGGAGTAACGTGTAGTAGGAACAGCTGACGCAGTCCCTGACTAGAATAAACGGTAGAACATGAGTAGTAACTGGGTTTACACGGGAAGGCTACTTTGAGGATGAATATCTGTTTTTCTTTTTTTAGATTGACATCAACTCGAGAGTATAGAGGATGTTGAGCTGGTTATTAAAATTACGACTTTTCAAAAGACTTGTTGACACACTGTTATTCTATATACAAAAGATCTTTTGTGTAGAAGATGCATATTTATAACTTGCAGTACACAAGTTTTATGTTGCTTTGTACCAAGAAAGAAAGAAAAAAGCTAAGTTACATGTGTCTAAATGATATTCAACCTCTCTGTCTCAGTTGAAAGTTATATCCCTCTTTTCATCTGTATTTACGCCAAAGTGTAACTATAAGTGAAAATAACTGGATATGTGATTTTAAAATGCATTTTTATACATTTTCCTAAGTACATTACCCACGTTCTGGGTGGATATTTGAGCGTGTTCTCCCGGGACTTATAATCTTCTGATAATTCAGAATTTCAAGACTCTCATTCTTGCTGTCTGAATCAGATTTTAATTAAACTTTTCAGATTGTGAGGCCTCACTACTCAAAGGCAATCTGTGATTGACTGGCTAGCAGAACTTGACTTTTCTGTCGGTTGGGTGATGTGATGCTACCTCCTTTATCCCTTGCACTGAAATCCCTCTAATTTGCTCCCACCTAAATGTCAGAGGTTTCTGAAAATAAGATCGGGTCAAGGCCGTACCTTAGCGTGACTTGGCGTTTCGTCCAAGCGCAGAGAGCAGCACGAAACTCTTTACTTTGACAACATTGAGAATGTCAGGTCCTTCGTTTCGGAGTCAATAACTGTTACAGTTAACAACCGCGCAGACGACTCCAGAGCTGCGTGTTCCTTCGTTTCCCACACATCATTTTCAAAAATAGAATTATATCCGAAATTGGGGATATAATATAATAGGCCTATGCCTGTGTGGTTATTGCAGCGTTTTGGATTTGAACCGAAAGCTCTGGGCTGCTATATAAAAATACACATGTAATTGTTATACCGCTATGACTTAGTCTTCTCGAATAACGTAGTGTTATTTTGTTTTTATAAATGGTCGATCTCTGTATCCTCGTCTGTGAAAACGTGAATTTTGCACTAAGACGCTAGAATCTTCAAATTACGCGTCGTATCTCTTACACTGCTAGAATCAGGGCACTTCACAAAATAGAAAAGAAAACCAGTTCCAAGCCTGAGACATTTTTCTGCTGATAACGCATCGAAAATTGTAGGTTAGGTTATAAGTTTTGGAAACATTAAGATGGCTGCCTTCTGGGTTGAAGCGCTCTGAAGGCAGTCATCTTCAAACTTGCAGCCGTGAGAACCACGTGTTATACATTCAGAAGCATCGTTTTCTCTTCTTTCGTGTTCTAACAGATAATCATCGGTTGCTGTTTTTATCTTCATTAAGCGAATGTTTAATAGCGCATCATTGCTCGAAACTGCATGATACATGAGCAATGTAACACTCACCTTGTATAATTGGGAGCATACTGCTCGTTTGAGAATACGTTTATTTCATCCTGGTATAGTAAGACGTGCTTGTAACACGTGTGTGTGTGTGTGTGTGTGTGTCTGTGTGTGTGTGTCTTCCGTTCTAGACAGGCTTCCTTTTAAATCAGGTAGAACGACTTTACAAATAAGGTTTTATGTTTGCTTCACTCTGGGATCTTTATTTCTCTTTATTTCCTTTCTTCCTGCCTTCGCTTATTTTTTATTGGTACATTGAAGGGAATCAAATATACAAAACTTTCTTTGATGTACTAATGGAAATAGTAAATAGAACACGAAGAGGGAGGGAAGAAAGAAACTTTGTCATTCTAAAGGGAAGAACCCGACTGCGGGTGTTCGAGATCAGACTGCTGAGGAGGACGTTTGGACCTAAGGAAGGGGAAGTGACAAGAAAATGGAGAAAATTACATGATGATGAACTTCATAATTTATACTCTTCACTTAATATTATTGCAGTGATTAAAATCAAGGATTGTGGTGGGTTGAGCATGTAGCGCACGTGGGGAAAGGATTGTGACGATGGTGTATTGCTGACTTACTTTCGACATTTTCCGTATTCTTCGTAACTTTTTGAAAACCACAGCGCTTTCTTAACCTGGTGTCTGAGACAGATTCCATCTCGGAAACGTTGCGGTTTTTAACACATGACTAAGACGATAGACAATGTCCAAAGTAATAGTCGAGTTGAAAGACGAGTTGGTTTATGCTGTTAGGAAATTAATAGCTGTTTATTCTGAGAATCATACCCATAAATACAATTATATATGTTATAGCAGGTGCACTGTTGCTTAAAGGGCTAATCTGTATTCTGTATCTGTACTATACGTAAGAAGCGTGGAACGAATGTGCACGCGAGTACCAGTACTGGTAAACATGGATAACGGAGCTGCATTCTGTTAATTGCTACTGCGGTATGACGTCATAACACGGATTACTTAAGCCAATATTGACTACAGAAACGAGTCGAGAAGTGTTGCACATGTACCAGTATCTGAGAAGAAAGGAACGAATAAGGAAATACAGATAAAGAAAGGAAAGACGGAGAGAGTGAGAGAAGAAAGAAAGGTGGGACAAAGAAGACAGAAGGAAATTGTGAAAGTAAAGCTAAAAGAAGACATGGAAGAAATTCTTAAGGAGGTATAAGCAACCGTGAGAAGAAATACAGGAAGGAGGAACGCAAAACACGAAAGAAAGGAGAGATAAGGTACAAAGAAATGTGGGAAGGAAAAAAAGGAAAGCCGATGGAAAAGGAGGATGGTGGAATACGGGAAACGAATAAAATAAAAGGAAAGTAAGAATTCTGCCAGCTTCCCTTCGCCCCTAATTACAACACCTCCAGAATTGTGGGCCAGTGTCTTTTTACACCGAATGATATTAATGGTAATAACAATTATACTCGTGCAGTGGCCGTTAGATTAGGTGGGTGAGGTGGAACGTGCGAAAAATCTAATCCTAACTGTGGAGTTCTCAGTCAGTTTAAAAATTGAAGAAAAAAATCATTAATAAACAAGGAAACTATAGGTCGGAGTAACTCTGCGTACTTTTCTGGGTAGCTTAAAAATCGGGAACCCGGATTGGAAATCGGCTCTAGGCATGGATGTGTGGATGTATACAGCACGTTTCTGTGTCGTGGTGTTCTGTGTAGTCTTGCGAAGGACCGATCCTCGGTCCAAGCAGTTCTAGGTTTCTAAAGGATATATTATTTCAGAATTATATTTAAAACAGAACCGATTACTGAGCGCAATTTTTAAACGCTCAAAATAAAAATATTTAGAATATAAATTGAAACGAAATTCAGGTAAAAAACAAACCAGCAAAAATTACGAACGCAGGAAGAATACGGACTTGCCCAGTGGTTTATGTTTTGACGTCAAGCGATTTGCATGTGTGTTTCTGATTAATTAACCGTTACTAGTTTAGTAAATGTTAAACTGTTACACAATGCTCATTGAATTACGAAAGCATGCCATGTTTTATGCATCGAGTGTTTTGGTTTGCTTTCAAAGTTAGTGGCAGATGATGGATTGTGACATGGTGGAAGGGGGAGAGAGAGCGATTTGAATGGAGCGATTAAGAAAGCGTGTTTGTCCGTCAAACTGTATGTTTAGATCTGACCAGTAACGCGTGCATTATTTGCACAAAGTGCGTGAAATGAAGATTTAATGGGGAGGTTGTGTTTCCGTATGTTTCATCTGCGAAACTCCTTCATAGATTTCAATGAAATTTGGTACAAATAGAAGTTGTGAGGCAGATTTAATTTTGGTTTCTGCATTTTACAGAAGGCGAAATTTTGTCGGTAAAAAATCTCATCGGACAAAAATCGATACGCAGAAAGAAAAGCAGTTATCTCAAATATCCAAAGGTTATATTTAAAATATTACCGTATAGACTGTAATGTTTTTATGGTGAGAAAGGAACAGTAGTTATGCTTCTATGTAATTTTGTCACCAGTAGAATCCTCTTTCAGAGTTAACTACTAATTTTGTTTGTAGAAGTTACTGGAAATCACTTCTGTTGATTTCGATGTAATGAATCAACTTCTGATCAGACATTCAGCGTTCGTCAGATCGTGGACCGAAAATGGGAGCACAGATAGCATAAGACATGAAATACGAATAATAAAATGGGTAATTGGTTGTTCTAAAAAGATAAATATGTAACATACATAAAGAAATATGAGAAAAAGTGAGGCAGCAGGAGTTTGACAGTGAAATAGCAGCGCAGGTTAATGAGACGACAAAAGAGATGAAGAAGATTTTGCTGCTGTTACAACACTTTGTGAAATGACTTTTTCTTAAAATGTATAAAAATGAATTTTGGCTAAGAATGTCTCCAATTGATTTCTGTTTGTTTATTTGTGCATTTTCTTAATAAAAGCTGCGAACTTTTCAAACATATAATGCAGTCTGCAAAACTTCAGTGCCGTAAACTGAGTGATGCTAGTGCTGATCCTACTTCACGAATTTTCACTGTCATTGCGTTGGTATTGGAGACAACGTTAATAGGTGCCGCCGATCTGGGTGGGCCCCAATGCCACTCACGTGCGTAATGCGCGCACACACATGCTCCTTAACAGGGTTTCGAAAATATAATTTCTCCTTTTTGGAACTACTGGAACATGGTCGAACATTTTTTGTGATTTTGCATACCTCATTGGCCTCTATAATTACGTATTGCTTATCTGTTGTTGCAATGACTGCATACAGGCATGCATTACTTTTCTTTATACTTAATTGATACGGGAAATGGGGCAAGTATGAGCATAGTTAAGGACACTTCAAAAATTATACTTTTAGTTCAAATTAAAGGATACAGGTAAGAGTCGCTTACCGAAGACATGTAGCCATTTCCAGTACCAAAGTCATATATACCGACTTGAATTTGGCTCGTCTGCAATGAAAATCAGATTACCATGTCATTGTGCCCATGTGCGTATAAAAACTGCATAACCATTTTTACTCAATACGCGTCACCGACATGCAGGGTGCAATTATAAAAAAATTACAAAGGAAAGCTGTTTTATTGAAAAAATACCCAAACACATATTCTGAATGTGTTTTCTTGTTTATACGTCACTGAATATCTGAACTCCAAATATTATTATTCCGTTTTAAATCTCAAATGAGCTACTAAATATCATAACATTAATTCCAAATTCTTATTGTAGTCATCAAATATCTTATTCCCTAAGCTAAACTGTGCTTTTATTACCTTAATACGAAGTCATCATACCCGGAAAGCTGATACTGGTTTCAAAATGTAATGACACTGTTAGGTTTAGAGACTGAATTTGAATCAACCACTTCTGTGACTTGTATATACGAGCGAATCAAAAATAAAGTTCGCATTTAATAAACATTTACGTTTTAATCCAGATGTACAGGAAAATGAAGCAGAAAGAACAATAGTTCTTATTTTACCGCAGCCGAAACGTTTCATCAGAATCGCCAATAGCATGTACGCTTTTCGATAAAACTCCACTAGGTCACAGATACAAGAAAAATTTAAGTTCCTCGTAACATCTACAGTGCTCATGTTTGCCTGAATTCCCCATATACAATACTATCCGAAAATAAGTTGTAGATCTTAAAAAATATTTATATTTTTTGAAAAAATATTTTTCTGTGTGATAACTTTTTTTTTAATAAAGTCGTTAAAGTTATGTATGGTGCATCTTCAGAGTTGTGGGATTTGAGTTCTTGAACTTAGATTAAGTCATCTGGGTTGTGTAGTCTTGTATGTATACCGGCATTACGCACGAACATGGCTTTATGGTTGCCGCTGATGTTACAGTGGACCAGTATAGGCCAAAATCAACAAAATAAATTTTTCCCGACAACTTTTAGTCGCGATTTACTTGTTGCAATGAACGCAGCCTGCCGCTGCATAATTCCCACAGACTTCTCTATGCATGTCTCGTCTGAGCTGTTATGTATGGTTATGAATCATGCGCAATCGTCATTCCATGACCGAGTAGGAATACACTACACTGCCGCTCCAAGCGGCCGAAGAGCGCAATTACTCATTACACCGTGTTAAAACAACCAGTCAGATGTTACTCGAACTGTTTTGTTAAAGTGCTATGGCAGTGGTCTGACGTACGACCGTCTGATTTGTTTATTGGGTATACCAATTGTGCATGACTGTGCCAAATGACTGCGTTTTGCCGTTTAGGTGGTCATGCCATAGTTCAAACATATACGAACCTACCTATCCATCACTTTTATGTAGTGAAAATAGTAATTCCTGTCATTGAAACTAAAGAAACACTGCTATTAAATACAGTTGGCCACTTCTTGTAATTCTTATTACAACGAAGTGGTTGACAAATTTAAAATGTATTATTCTTAACCAAAATTAAATAGCCGATTAAAAATAGAATGATATTAATCAATTAACTCTTCGGTTGTCGATTATCATATCATTAGTTTGAATGCCTGTGCATAATAAATAAAGCTGTCCCACTGAGAGAGATATAGCTCCTACTCATTCTTGACCAGCACTTGATGGGGGGTAAGTGGTCAGTATCACTCCCCAGCCGCGCTTTACCCCCAGGAAGGACCCCGATACCCATAGGAGGCTGGGTGGGCCCCAGAACCGGTCTGGACGCAGAATCTAAGAGGAAAAATCTTCTGACCCCGTCGGGGATCAAGCCCCGGTCTTTCAGTCCGTAGCCAATCACTATAATGACTGAGGTACGCCGGCTCCCTGTGTATAATAAGTAAAAGTGCAAATGCGGCGAAAATAACCTTTAAAGTTTGTAGATTCTTTTACAGATATTTTTCGGAGACTGTAACGTCATGTTAAGTTTAAGTTTTCTCGGTGATAAAATTGTGGATATGGTTATCTGTGTTGTGCCGAACTCATGTAATCTGTGTTAACACAGACGATGTGACTAATGTATGTTATCCTTGACTAGGATAGGTAGTCATCCATAGGCGGAGCTACAAACGTTTTCCCGCGTTGTGCATTTGCAAACTGCGCATGCAAAAGAATAAGTCAATGAGGCCAACCTAGGAAGAAAGACACCGGTTAACGCGGTATTTTTGATCAACGGTAGGTTAGGATAGGATGTTCGATTTAGTTATCATTTTATTTGTTTACTAAATTTGACTAGAGGTTTGCGCAGTTTAGGTTCAGCTAATTTAAATACGGTTGTCTTATGGAATGTTGTACTGTGTAGTCTGGTAGATAATGACCGACATTTCAGAGTTCGCTGCGATCATTACTCTGATGATGGAGGTAGTGAGTTCTTCCGAAACGTTGGTCAGTGGGATTTTGACCTCTGAGTACTGCATATCTTGGTAGAAGTATTTTGTGAGGCTGTGCATCTTATTTATGTATTTAACAGGTTTTACAATGTCATGGACATCATCTTCCTGCTCACATTTCAAACAGACCAAACAGAATATTTGGATCTTATCTGTTTTTAATAATAAAAGGCTTATGTGATGTACTGCATGCATTATGTGTTTCAGTCATGAGGGTGCAAAATGTGGCCGGGCTCCTCTTGATGTTTATTGTGGCAGTCTGTTCCTATCCACAGCCATCTCAGCCACCACTCAACATCTCAACACAGAAGCCAGGTGCATTGAAAATCATAAGTTTTATCAAAGTATTTGATGGGGAGGTAGTCTATTTAGTATTTGTATACTGATTTTTTGTTTGTGTTTAAATCATGTTGGGAACCACAAAGACAAACATAATTTTGATTGGGGAACCTATTTTAAATTAGGCATCTGGGAGTATAATATTAAAATGTATCTCAGGGAAGTGGATTCTTAGAATGTGAACTGAATTGAATGGACTTCATATTGGGTTCAATGATGCATTTTGTATTAATGGTGTTAACTATCATATTCTTTTGCTAAATGTGTATTGAATGATTTACAAAGGAAAATATTTTATTTCTGTCAGTGGGATGGATCATGATTCAGTGCAGTGAAGTATGGTATCAACGACAGATTTGTTAAGAATACAGATGCAAGGATAGAGTCAGAATCACAAAGAGCATATATGGACTATTTGTGATACTACTTTCCATTTTGATTTTCCTGGTGTTTGTCTAATTTGAATGTATGTATGTCTTTCTGTCTGCTTGTCGCTTTGTCATTGGGCTCAGTGATAGGGGTCACACAGAATTCTGCCTTTTAATTTTACCTAGACATAAACAGAGCTAATCTCCAAAATGTCAATTTCTTTTTCATTGTTGTAAATTGAGTTAAGCAATGGACAGTCTACAAATATATTTCCATGGCTGAACTGAGTTTATAATTAGCAGTTATCCAAACATCCATTGCCACTTTTCTGTTCCTACTCCTGTGGATTAAAAATGTAACTCTGTTAAGGCTATTATTTTGTTTCAGATCGTTGTGCAAGTGCACCTGTATTGGGTCCATGCAAGAACTATGTGTATAAATGGTACTATGACAGCAGCCTGGGTCATTGTCTTATCTTTGTATATGGGGGCTGTACCCCATCTGATGTTGATAATAAATTTGACACAGAAATGGAGTGTCTGTACTACTGTAGGGGTAGAGACTGTAAGTATATTTCTATCTGTAGGGTGAGATGTATCAGTAATATATATATGTATATGAGGGAAATATGAAAGTGTATAAAATATTGACTGGAAACCTTGATAAAAGAAACTGCTTGCAAGACTGTATTTTACAATTACGTTAGTGGAAAAGGCCAGTTTTAATTTAATGTGGAATGATTTCTTTATTACCTTTGTCCCTTTATGTCCTTTCTTCCTTTTTATTATTACTTTTGTGCCTTCCTGTGCTTTCTTCCAGATTACTTTTCCATCCCTATTCTTTCAGAATTTTTATCATCCTTATACTAATAGCACTTCTGCAAGTTGTCTAATGGTACCTGCACTTGATAATAGAATATTTTTTTATCTAATGTTGTTACTAAGAACGTCCTGCCTCTGTGACTGAGCAAACGTGAAAACATCACACTCACTTTTGTGTAATACAGATCTCCCTGCTGTGCCTGAAATTAAATGTTACACACTTCAGAATTACAGTTATTACAATTAACAACTGGAAAATCTGTTTCACAATGAGATGATGGTTGCAACAGAGGGTTTTTTAGAATTATGAACATTACTGACCACAACTTCACAACATGTGTTTATATTAATTCCACAGTCTCTGTGTATGAAATATAAGACTTTTTGTAACCTTTTGCATTGTTTCCTCAGATACATTGTCACCCTACTTGCAGCCAAGGGAGTATGAGGAGTCGAAAGAAGATCAACCTGAAGGGGTCATAGAGAAGAAGGAAATCCTCAAGACTACATTACAGCCTCAAATTACATACTTTCCTACAGTCCCGACACCTCCACCTGTTCCTCTAGACAAGAGGGGAGAAGAGCTCACATTTGAGGAGACAGGGCACCACAAAGTGTTTATGTTTGCGAAGAGTAATACTTTCATTCAACTGGATGGAAACCGAATACCAACATTCCAACTCAGGTAGTGACATTCATATTTGGGGTGGGAACTGTAATGTTAAAAGCCCATTCTGACCTTACCTGTTTCTGAGGCCCTGGATATTATGCTTGGACAAAAGTTTTTTTTTCCTGTTTTAAATTTTTTCCCATCTCAAGCTGTGATTTAACCACAGGTATATCATCCTTGTTTTTATCTGTTCTCCTTTTTTTTTCTTATTATTCTGCTGCTTGTTCTTATTCTTCTTTTTCTTAGTTTCTCTTCTTGTTTACCTACTTGTTTTCCTGCTCCTACTGCTTATTATCTTTATTTCCCCCATGTTTTATATATGCTTAGCATGTAGCCAATTTTTTGGCTGAGTGCTGTCCCACACTTTTGTGTACAAGAACAATACGTCTCTCATGATGGACTTGTGTCCCAGTTGAATACCAGTCATAGTACTTTTACCATGGCTTTACAAAGATTACAGCAGTGTGATATTGTGTGATTTGCAGATTGTGCCGTGAAATATCATTCCAGTTTCGCACCAGGCTACCGCATGGATTGCTCGTGTACCACAGTGTAAAAGGTCGACCAGAGGGATTGGACCCATATGCTCTGTATGTGATTGTGGAGAAAGGGCAGCTGAAAGTTGTGCATGTGTTTGGGAAACACTCAACCTCTATCACAGTGGGTGCAGGTGAGGTTGGCAACTACATGGCCTCTCATGTTAATTTCAAATATATTGATTCAGATTTTACATTCTGGAGTCTGCCTGCGTATCTACATTAGCTGGACACTTTTCAGTTAAGGTATTGATGAAAAATTTTATGAATTGTAGATTCTAAACAAAACCCTGTAATTAGGACACTCCCATTCCAGAAGTGAATTTCTTTGCCCTTGCCAGGCAGGAAGATGCCAGAAATGTCAAACGCCAGTAATCAGAGGCATTGGAAAGAAGAGTCAAAAGAGTACTTTAGTAGAGTACTCATTTTTTTCAAGCAAATTTTTGCTGTTTTTATATTCATTCAATCAATTGCTGTAAAGCTAACCACTCTACATGGATTCAGAAATCATTCATTTTATATTATTAATTATTCTCCATATCAGAAAAGCTTCAAATGAAAGTTGTAGGTCTGAATGGATTGTATTTTATGGAATTGTTTTATAAATGTTTAATATGTGCCATTTTAAACAAAATCTGTGAAGTATAATATGTGCTTCATGTGAAGTAGGGGTTACATTGTAAGAGTACAAACTGAAATTACGTTTGTCAGCGAACTTGGAGTATAGACACTCGGTTACAAATATTTTTATCAAATTCTCTTTGGTACTTTTAGAGATGAAATATACAGATGTACTTTACCTCTGTAATCACTGCATGCAAATAATGAATTAAAACAAAAGATGGAATGCTATGCTTGTTCAACCAGACTACACAACTTGATACAAAACAAAGAAACAAATATTACATAGTGTTGTGATTGCTTGGTGCTTCTTGTTTTGTTTATTACAAACTTGTGTTACGATACAGGTTTGAATCGTGATATGTGGCACAATGTAACTGTTACCATCGATGTGCACAGGACACGACTTATAGCAAAGGTGGATTCTAAGCAGGTGGAGACATCCATTTTAGGTTTGCATCCATCCATCAACTATGGTGTGTCATCTGATCTGCCATCAGTTGTACTGATTGGAGGTAAGGCTTACTCAGATCATCACAAGTGAAGAATTGAGGGGTTACAGTTCTTACATTTTTCTCTGTAAAGTTGTTGTAATGTGGGTAAAAAGTTTTCCTTCAAGTTTCTCCATAGGAAAAAGTCCAGTGGAGTGAGGTCAAGTGCCTGTGGAGGCCATGCAGTTGGCCTTCCATGCCCTATCCTTACCTCTGGATACATTGTGTCTAACCATTGTCAGACATTTTCCCCATAGTTTGGTGGGTTTTCATCATGACTGAGTCTTCAACATCCAGAGTAGTCACCTCTGGTCACGGACTAATCCTCATACTATTCATGCACATGTTATCAAATTTGTTTTAGTGTAAACATGTGGGCTGGTATCATGAGGAACATCCTTGGCGGCATTCACCTGCTACCACATCAACTGGATGCTCAACCATGTTGTTTTTCTTTAAACTGTTTTGCTGGGGCTTCTTGCCCATAATGTATGACAGAGGTTGTGATTACAACATGTGTAAAATATGTTGATTTTGATTCATTGCATATACAAATCTATTATTACACACTACAGATATAACACTAGACAGAGTCATAAATTATTTTTCCTTGTATTTTGTTAAACATTTGTCACATTGAAACATTTTAGGTGTGTTCACCTAGATCTTCTGCAATTCTATCTTGTCTATATATTTTCTGCACAACAGACTATTTTAAACAAATTGAGCAAAGTTTGATTTTAACTTAAAGTAGGGGGATATATGATTGTTAGAAACCAAAATTAAATTTGTGTGACAGATTTTAGTGTAGGCTGATATAAAATCTCTTCAGTGGTTTTGAAGATGAAACATGGGCCAACATATGGGTAAAGCTTCGTCTCTGTAGAATAATTTCATGCATTTTGTTTGTGAAATGTATGTAAATTGATGAGAAAGGGAATCAGTGACACAGCCAGTGATATGTCCACAGGCCTGAGTCCAGAAGAGAAACTGCATGGTGTGAAGTATATAATTGAGTCATTTGTGGGATGCATCAAACAGATGGTGTTGAAAGCAGGGAAGGCTGCCTCTGATCTGCTGCCCATCAACCCCCTAATTGCAACGAAGCATGAGAATGTTGTAGAGGGATGTATTGACAAGTAAGTGTGATTGCAGATGCTTGTATTGAATGATGATAGTATTGGATTGAGAGTTCTTTCATCGTTGATTATTTTCTTTGGTCAAATAACTGAATACAATTTATTGACATTCCTAATTTTTAACTTGGTAACTTGTCTTAGAATTAGAAAAGTAATCATCCCAAACCAACATTTTCTAGTTCATATTTCATATTTTTAAATACAGGTGTGAAACTTGACCAGACATTCTAGATGTGGCAATTATATGAATATAATAAATGGTGAACAATTTGCAGTATCTGGATTTTTTAATTTTCTTTACATTCTGAATCCAAATGTCCAGATTCATTCCTTCTTGAATATGGTGAAGCTACTTATGATGGAATCCCATGGGATATGGACGTTTTTCATTTAACACAGGTTCTTATTTCCAGATCACAAAAACTGCAATTGTGAACAGTATTATTTTTTAATTTCAGATGCAAGACAAAGGAGAATCTTTGCTTTGTAGGCAGCCGCTGTGTAAACCATTATAACAGCTTAACATGTGACTGTTTTGGGCGCAAGTATGAAGGAGAGCAGTGTGACATTTACAGTGAGTTATATTGTTCCTTGTACAATATTAAGGAAATGTAAAAAACTATATCCATGACCATATAAACATGAATAAAGTGCAAAATAGTAGTAATATGTTTTTACCTATCTTTGAGCTCAGTCACAAAAGTTGAAGAATTTTGATTGGACACTTCACAATTCTGATCTCTGACCTTTGCGTAGTGAAGAGTGTTTTTGAGTTGTCTTTTTAGCACAGTTGCTAGATAAGATGACTAACCTTTTCACTGAAATGAATAGTAATCTGCCACAATGATATTAATGTTTGATTCTTATATATTATGTGGTTATGAAAGAAGTAACTTGAACTATAGACTATGAGAATCTTGGAACTGAGTTGACTGACTAAATGCTCCAAATATCAGTCATCCCATTTTATCTCCCCTATCTCATTTAATAATTCTCCTCTGCACTTTTAATCACTTGTGTAAATGATCTTAATCTTCATAGTCTGTTGAATTTTGCTTTAACACACCCAGATCACTGTAATATTTTCATATCTAACTCCTTTAAGCATCTTAAAACTCCAATATGTCTTCAATTAACACATTCATAATTCTTTTCTCTGTGACTTTTTTTGACCATAGTTGACCCATTAGTTGTATTTTTACTTTATTTGTATCTGTCCCTGTTTCAGCACCATGCATTTATACAACTTTGAAATGTGTCATCTTTATTTGTAGTATACATATCATATGACAACATTTTTAAAGTAACATTTTTACAGTGGGATAGAATGTGGAGTGCAGTCAGATTCTTTCATATATCTTCACTGATAATTAATTTTGCTCTTAAACTTTATGAATATGTGTCACTGATTGATATATGTAGAACAGGGAATAGGAAATTAGAAAATGTTCTTCTGGAGCTTATTGTGAAGTTATTTATTGTAAAAGATACACTTCAACTGTAATGTATAATGAATAATTTATAGAAAAGTTGCGTCATTTCTCCATATGGTCTATTTGTTTCAGCTGGCACGGTATTGACACTCCGTGGCTCCTCCTACATTTCATACCGTGTGTATGACTGGAAGGATCGTGTACATTCCAGTATAAACCGCATCAGTTTCTTTTTTAAAGTGAGTCTGTCAGATCAACTACTACATCGTAGGTCCACCATACAAAGAATACCACATTGTAGAGTTTTCTGTAGCTGTTTATAGGAAAGAATCCCAAACTTTTGAGACACACAACTTGGAACTATTAAAAATAATAACTGTGTTGCACACATGCTTGTGCAAATGATATAGTGTGGTGTTCCTATGTTATTGACAAAGGGATCAGCTCATTTTGCACAGTGCCTTGCGTTCTGGAACTGTCCCACAGTTTTCCTTGCTTGATTGAATTTGGCCTTCTCACAAGAACTAACTTCATGGTACATGGTGGTTACTCATGTAGTTAAGAACTTCCCCTCTTTTATGAAGCCTGAAGTTTTATTACTTTTTTCTCAAAGTGGAGTAGAGGGACCCTTTCTTGAAAGAGATTAATCAAATCAACCTCATGCCCTATTTCTTAAACATTAATATTAATGTTATCATGCCATTAATACCTAGGTATGCATTCCTCATTCCTACATCTAATCATATTTTATATCAAGTGAAGAATAAACATTATGAAGCACCTGATTCTATAATTTTGTCCACCCTGCTGTTAATTTTTCTTTCCCAGATCCTAATATTATATTCTTTGCTTTCTGAAACATCCTTAATATATGAGACTGAGTTTTACACCTATATGAAATTATGGGTATAGTTGAAGTTTTGTATGTTTTGATCTTAGGTGTCCAAATGGGACAAGGGAAATAAAGGAATCTGAACTGAACAGTAGATATTTTCTAAATTTTATCAGCATGTCTCCTAGTCATAGCTGTTCTTTCTATCAGCTGTATCTAATAAGCTGTAACTGCCTCCTTCTAAATCCTTACCTGCTCACCATTTGTGGTCACCTTCCCTTCTCATTCAACACCAAGAAATAATTAGTCTACAAGCCTTACCAAATCTCAACACATGTTACGTTGATATTCTATTATGTTGCAGACACGGTTTGATGACTCAACTCTTTTCTATGCGAGTGGGGAGCCATACTTGCGCCATTACATTGCAGTTTCCATATTGAATAACACAGTTCATGTTGAAATAGACTTTGGAGATGGTGCAGTGTTGACAACAATAGGACAGGGTTTGGTTTCTAATTACTGGAACAACTTCACAATAGCTCACCACCAGAGTGTGATCAGTGTGCATCTGAACCACGAGTCAAAAAAACTGGAACTGCCTGGTCCGAACTACCATCTGTACATAGACCCTGAGATATACATAGGGGGTGGACCTGAACTTCACAAGAAGAAAGGTTGTGCTATAGCATGGATTACTGAATGAATGTAGTCACATTATAAATTGATGCACTTGCGTGTTAGCCTTATTTACATAAACACTTCGTTTATATGTATGTACACTATGCCATTGCTTATGTAGACATAGTTTTGCCTTCTTAATGTTATTGGACTATAAGGTTTTAAGATATTCATTTCTGAGGCTTCCTTTCCCCCTCATTTTTTGAAAATTTGTGTCAAACATGTAAAATAACTTTTATTTTTAGAAGACTGAAAATCTGCATGTTTTGCTTGCACAATTTGAACACCTGGGTGTTAAGGTGTGATGAGATGTATAGATTGTTCTGTCTTGCACAACTGTACAGTAAGGGTCTTCAGAAGGCTAGTATGTAAGATTTGTGACTATATTATGCCATTGTGGTTAAAATTGAGAGTTAGATTTAAACTTGACTGTAGGAAAGTAGATGTATTTCCACTGACTCACTTATTTGGTTTTCTTAAAGTTTTAGCTCAGGTAACATTATTTTGGATATTTTAGTTCCACATCCTCCATGACATCAGTTGGGAGGGCACAGATTAAAATTATTGATGATGAAGCTGCAGTGAACAGAACACTTAACTTTATTGACAGAATATATAAAAATTCCTTCTATGCTGTAAGTGTCTCAGTCTTCATGGGCAATATCTAGTAAAACAGTTCATAAGCCATACAGTGATGTTGAGTAGAGTCCCAATTATCCAACCTTCATTTATCAAACGTTCTGTTTTATCTGATGTGCTCTGAGTTATGAGTGAAGGACTGAATTCTGTTGAGGCCACACTCCTTTATGTTGTAAAACAAAGAGAGGTGACCACTACAGATATACTACTGTTCAGGTGCTGACATGACCTTGCCACAAAGAAAAGGAAGGAGCTCAGAAGCAAATACCCATTACTGATATCTTTAAAAAGTAAACTCTTTCATTCTCAAATTTACATTTTCTTATTTGATGCCATATTGCATTTTCTTTGTAATTTAATAATATAATTTGAGTTATAAACTGAGTTGATATTTACCCTTGTCTTTTTCAATAGTCATACATATTATCCAGCATTTTCAATTATCTGACCATCCTTCGGCCCCATATAAGTGAGATAATCAGGACTAAACTGTATTGTTTATATTTCAGATCCCACAATTTACTTTACATGTAAACTTACTGACTGGCATTCTCATAAAACATGTGTGTTCACAGGCCTGATGTCACACAACAATTTTGTGGGCTGCCTAAAATATGCATTCTTCAATGACATCTCAATTTTGTATGAGCTAAAGAAGGGAAATCCCAAGGTTCACTATATTGGTGTGCTGGAGCCAGAAATGTATGAGACTGATGTCGACGTAATTCCAGTTACATTCCCATTTCCATCTTCCTACATCTGGTGGCCCAGCAGACAGAGTGATAATTTCACTCTGAAATTTGTCTTCAAGAGCAGCCGCAGCATGGCTGTGCTGGCATCCTCCTCTGTTACAACTGCTACTGGTATTGGCTACTGGGAGGTAGGTAGCTACATTCTTTTGTGCACTATCTTCTCTCCTTGAAAATAGACACCAAGGCTCTGTCATTCAACAGAACTTATGGAGATTACTATGAAAAGTCATACATTAGCTCAAGTAAACTTGACACACAAGCAGATACAGAGTTCTGAGATAAATTATAGTACAGTTTTTTCAAAATTTGTGGCACATTTTTCTCCCTGTAGTTGTGATTATGGTCATATTTTGTGCAATAAACAGAAAAATGTGTGGAGGGAATGTAGACTATGCTACATATATGATGAAAATTTATTTCCAAGTATTGTTTACAGGTAAATAGATACATTATTGATAATACATTTTAATTTTTCTCTTATAGCTTCAAAAATGTACTAAATAAATTTATTCTTATGGTACAGTGCACTGTGTCTCAAGTTAGTTGTTATCCCATTTGACATGCCAGCAGTAGTTCATCAATTTAAATGGCGTAGTTTAAAGATTTATTTTTATTTATTGTTTTGTAACTGCTATTATTATTTAAACATGCAACTCAGCTTCATTGTGTTAAAATATGTTGTGGCAGGTGCGTGTAGTGAATGACGAGATCCGGTTTGAGCTAGTTCCAGATGAAACAAAGAATATGACTCATCTTACGACAGTGAAGTTCAACTTTCGATCAAGCTGGCATGCGGTAAGAAAGTTCATCATACTTTTGTGGCTGCTAATGTATTTATTGCTGAGGGGTGAGATAATTTTAAAACAGATCTCTCATTGATTCTTAAGATATTAAATTACATTGTTTCAAAAGTAGAGGTTACACAGTGTCAGATGAGATGGGAAAATGATTATGAATTGTGAGAAGGAAAGATGAAATTGTGGCCTGTATCCTGGCATTCACCTGGAGAGACAGAGAAATACCTCTATCAGAACAGCAGGCAACTCAGAAGAGATGCAAACTGGGTACATTCAAAATGCCAAGTTCAGGTTACCGTTACACCACCATGTTTGGTGCAGATATTTAGACGTTGCAAGGTTGTGAACTGGATTGAGCTGATTAAAAATTGTATTTAATAACTGTTTATGTTAACAGTGTTGAAACTTTGATGAATTTGACTGCTAGAGATCTGTGTGTTATAGTCATGGTATTAACACTGGAAGTACCTAAGTTAAATGTAATTAGTTTATCAGCTATTGAAGGAAGGAGCCATTGTTACAAAGTCTGGACTTTGGAATCAGCTAATTATCACTTTATCATATTCATGGTCTGAAATCATTTCTTGATTAAGATTTAACTGTGTTATTGTGAAGAAATCTCTCTTGCCCTCTATTAAGAAAATTGAATTGCTTTTGGCTTTTCTCTAGTGTAAAGTATGTAAAAGAAAAATTAAAAATTCAGCATTCAAGAGGTTAATAATGGAGTTAGAATTGCCATATAATGAATGAGCATTGTTTCAGGTGTATCTGAACTACACAAATGGCGAATTGACACTCACCGTTGACTATAAGTTCAAAACAGCACAGCTTTTTGGACTTCAGTTTCAGCTGGGAGACAGAGTGGTCATTGGCAGTGGTGGCAAATCCAATCTAGGTATTTATTTTTGAGAGTGCATACTTTTAATTTGGAGAAGGGATTTGGGAAGAATTTACACACAGTATTAAAGATAAGCTGCCCCTGAGCCTAAGCAACATAGAATGAAGGTGTAAAAGGGGTGTTGAGGTGAAACTTCTGCATAAGTTGGAGCTGTATATTTAGGTCTCCATTTTGGCTGTTTTACCACTAGACAAAGAGCCCTTTGTACTCACTAGACAGATGCCTTGGTAGACCAGTCTGGATATGGTGATAATGAGAAAAATCTATTATTTGTAAACATATCAAACCCATGGTATTAAGCCTGCAAGTCAGTCACTTTGCTGAAGAAGTTACACCAGAGCCCCTAAAATGTTTGTCGTATGTCATGAATATAATATTCCTGGCTATGTTACAGCTCTTGCAGGTAGATGCTTGTGTTTCTCATTGAAGGCCCTGTTTCAATCCCAGACAGTCCATGTGGGATTTGTGATGGTTGAAGTGGTTCTGGGGCAGATTTCTCTCAGAGAACTTCAGTTTTAATGCTGACTGTCATTAAGCCAGTGAATGAGTGCAGAGATATTGGGGTCATGTCTTAATTTTGGGAATCAGATGAAAAAAGTTGGTACACAGCAAACTGAAGTGAAAGCAGTAATTCTTTAAAAATAAGTGAATTTGATTTCGAATGCTGGATGTTGTCTGACAGGACTTGTGGGTTGTATCCGAGAAGTGGAAGTGAATGGAGAACCCTTGGAACCACGCTATGTAGTGCGCTCAGAGTACAAAAATGGAAAAGTGTCTCTAGATAACTGCCAGCTAGTAGATCCTTGCAAGCGACCCAATGCATGCAAGCATGGAGGCAAGTGTTCTGTCAAGGATGACCGCATCACATGTGACTGTGAGGGCACTGGCTACATTGGCAAGAACTGTCACTTCGGTTAGTATATCATGAATTGAGAAGTGCTTACGTAAAATATTTTCTTGATTTAATTTAAATACAAAGTGTCCCAAAATATATATACGTAATACTGATGTATATAATGCTTTTGTATATGTTTTTCTGGAACAAAATATGTTTTTCATTGCTATTGCTTTGACATATTTACACCTGGCTGCCCAAGAATAGGCTTGTCAAACTTACATTTGCTAATGGGGTATTATATTAAAAATGTAATGTGTTTATAATTTGTTATGATCGGTTAATGTTTAGTTAATTGTTTTATTTAAGACTTAAAATGTTAATGTAACCTATGAAATTACAAATGTGACAGAATAATTAAGGACTACAGCTATAATATTTTACATAGAATAATATTCCTGAAAATTTCTGGAATTATACCTTAAAGGTAAGCCACCACTGATTATTTATTGAGACAGATTACAGGCATATAATTAATCTTGAAACATTTGTATTGAGCCAGTATATCAATATTTGATTAATCTTGGAACTATTTATACTGAGAAGTATGAACTCTCTTTCTGTTTCTTGAGGCAGCTGAGCATCGGAAAACATGTGAAGAACTTGCATTGCTTGGCTACACTAAGCCTGATGTCTATTTGATTGATATCGATGGTAATGGGCGCTTCCCACCAGCACATGTGAAGTGTGAGTTCCAGTCACTAGAGGATGCCACGAAGACAATAGTAGAGCACAACTTGCCCAGCCAAGTGGTGTGTAAAAGTCGCATGTTATTTACTTCCTGACTGAGATCTGTTGTTTCCAGTGCACACAATTCAGTGTTTTTGTGTTGGTTAATTTTCCCTGTCAAAAAAAGTTCTGTGACCTACTCTTTGATTAGAGGAGGATCAAATATGCCCTGTAAGATGGCTTAATGAAGAAAATACCAATGTTTCGAGAACCATCTTTGTACTCATCCTCAGGGTACTGTAGTTTTAGAGATCCCGTCTGTGTTCAGTGTCTACCTGACCCAGTTTTGTGTTATTGGCTGCACGTTAGTTAATCAGGCCTGGTGTGCATTGACATGGTCACTATTTGTAGCCAAGCTTTCTGACTGGATAACATGTTCGTTACCGGTTACCAGGTCCAGCTCAATGAGAAACCCCCGTCTCTGTTGAAGTTCCTGGAGTTCAGTTGAATTTCAATTGCTTCCTTCACGAGCTGATCCATATAACCTGTGTCTTGTCTAACACAGCAGTATTGTTGAAGTCAATGCGCTATCCAGCATTTATGCCGTGCTCCGCAAGCAATGTGTACAGCTCATAATTCTCTTGTTTTATAGAGATTTGAAACTGTTTTACCCTAAATGATGAACATAAATTGAGGTGTTTGAGGAGAAGGTACTCTGAGTAGAATATTTGAGTCTAAGAAAGAGGAAGTAATGGGAGAATATAGAAAGTTACATAATGAGCTTAATAATTTGTACTTTTCAGTATATATTATTTCTGTGATAACATTAAGAAAGACAGTCATGGTATTCATAGAAGATTACAGGCCTAGCTGGAAAACTGAGTTTTTTTCAGTGCCCTGCTTATGAATCCCATTCAAAACATCTGTTACCAACCAAGTAGATAAAGACCTTTCGGAGGCCCTACAAATACTGGCATGAGATTATAACAGGCCATGGGGTTTAAGGTGTGGAAGGTTGATGGCGATAATGAAACTAAGAACGATGAAAGGGCATGGGAGAGATGAAATATGCATATAAACTTCAGCTTGAAAGTGTGAAAGGAAAAAAAAACATTTGGAAGACCAAGGCATAGATGGAACAGTATTAAAATTGATGTTTGAGGAATTAGGTATGAAGGGGTGGGCTGGATTGAACTGACTGAGCATGAAATCTGATGTTGTTTGTGAACATTAATAAGAATGGGGAATTTTATGATGATCTGAGAAGCTATCAGTTTTTCTGGAAACAACCTGTACTTCAGAGTTGGGTAACAATTTTTAGAAATTAAAGAATTAGATTAATATTTTATATTTCATAACCAACTCAAGGAGGACACTGTACCCCCCACATGGGGAGATTTGAATAATGACTGTGAAAGGTTATTTAAAACAAAAGAGTGAATAAATGCAATTTTTCTGTCTAATTATTAGTTGCAATTGGTTGGTGTCCTGTTTAGGATGTTCGGAGTTCCATGGATGGAGATTTTAGCTTCAACATCAGTTACCGAGAATTTACAGCGGAGATGATGCAAGAGTTGATCTCTCACTCCCTCTATTGTAGTCAGAAAATCAAGTACGACTGCTACAAAGCACCACTTGAGCTGCATTCTGCCACTTGGTTTATATCATCAATGGAATCTGACATAGTTGACTATGTGGGCAGTGTGAAGCGAGGGATTTGCCCTTGTGCAGGTACATTGAAGAACTCCCTCCACTCTGGTGTATGCGTCTCTTTTGAGTGCTCTGTTTCCAGTTTGACATCCTCAACTGGTGCCATTGTTTATTCATTGCAGATGCATATCTATTTTTGATAGAACTAATCACCTTTAATATAAGGAAGTATAAAATATGTTGACATTTCTGATGAACTAGTCTTATTTCTCCTTGCATTTCACTAAATATTTACTGTATAAAATATTTTATTTACCAGTATTTTGTATGGCAAAACTTTTAGGAAATGTTATCAATTTCGTTTTTTAATGGTATGTAAAGCAGGATTAAATTGGATTTATATGGATCAAATAATATTCATGTTCCAGTTTTAAGTTTAGACCTGATGTATCAAATTTACAAGCAAATGAAGTTTATCTGAGATTTGATTTAATACCTGTAATTTTGTCAATTTTTATTACAGCCTTCTATGTGGAAAATAAATAACAACTGCAAATGCATATGTTTATAGTGAACAAGACATGTTTGGACCCTGCCCGCTCATGCAACTGTGACATTTCTGAACCAAAGTGGCATTCTGATGAGGGCTATTACACAACCCCAGAGAGTTTGGGCATCACACAGATGGTATTCCTGCAGCAGAAGAACCTGGATGTGGATGCACAAGGACGTATCACACTCGGACCCCTTGAATGTGTGGAAACTAGTGAGTGTTCCAGAAAATCTATTTGTAATTTGTTGAAACTATAATCTTATTTGTGTGTTTGTTTGGGTAAGCAATATCTCCTCTCAGTTTGATGAACGAGAGAGCTGTATGTTGGCCAGTGCCTCACATATTTCACACTTCTTGGTTTATAGTCATTGCAACAGAATTTTATGAAGAATACAAATTATGAAACTCTCCATTATACTTTTCTCCATATCCTGTTTCTTCATATGTGTGAGATGCAGCTGCTCTCCTCAACAATTTGTTTTTAAACTTTCTCAATCTGTTTTATGCTTGTGAATGAGTTTGAGCCAGATTTATGCTATAGTCAGAATATTCTGATATTTTCAGACACACAGCAGTATGTTGTTACATTCACATCAAGCCAGTCATACATCGAGGTGCCAGGCTGGAGGAAGGGTGACATATCCTTCAGCTTCAGAACCACTGGAGAGAAAGCAATACTTTTATACCAGCCACCCATCAGGCCCAACCATCCATCCTTCATGGTGGCTCTGACAAATGGTATGCTGATATGGAGAATGGGTGGTTGAATAGGTGAATGAATGGTTGAGTGAGCAAATGAGTGAGTAAGGTGTGAATGTGAGAGAGTAAGTGAGAAGGTGAGTCTGTAAGTTGGTATATGGGGTTAGTGGATGAGTAAGTGTGACAGGTGTAGCCCTGTGACATTCTCTGTTATTTCCATTATTTTAGGTTTTCACTAAAGTAAAGATGTTGATATTGGTCTTCTGGGTTGTAACGCGTTGACTTGTAGGTAGATACTATCATTCAGAGGAACATACTGCCTTTATCTTCAGTATTAGAATTATGTTTATAAGAAATGATGGTATCTATCTACAAATCCACACAAAGTTAAATATAGAGTCTGTTATTACTGTTATATTATGACATTGTAATGAATACTGTTCAGAAACTCATGTTAATAACAAATTGCAGATTTTCAATTAACTTTTAACTTCACTCTCAACACGGGGCACCAACGTGTGATGGAAATCAAGTCAGGACGACAGCTAAATGGTGGAGAGTGGCAGAAGATCTGGATTGACTATAATGAGCACCATGTTCGCTTCATGATTAATACAGATTATCAGATGGTGGACTTACTTCCTGAAGAAGAGTTTGGGCCATTTGAAGGCAGCATGTTCATTGGAGGTGCTACAGAGTATGTAGCATTAATATAATTGATGTTTGTGCACATTTATTAGTTTAATAGTTAATTTTGCCATTAAATGGCTTTGGCATGCTTTTAAATCATTATCATCATGATAAACATGGCTGACCCACTCTTCATGTAATTTTGTTGGAATTTTATAATATAGTGATTAACACTTTGCATTTGTATTTGGAACACACCCAGTTTTGATCTCAGCTGGAGCAATGATTTCCATAGCTGAGGCTTTTTGTTGTTTTTTGCCATCCTCTCAGGTGATACCAGTAGTACTGTGATACAAGCCTAGCTTTTCCAGTTTACTGTACATCATTTCTTTTCATTGTTAATACATAACCATTCCAGTTTACATGACTAACTCCATAGTGCATAGTCTTTCTTTATTTTCACTCAGCTAATCAGGATATTCTTCCTGTTACTGTTCTGGAAAGATTGCAATTGGGCCCTATCCTGAGCCAGTTGAATCTAGTCTACAGCCTCAGATACTGGAGACAGTTTCTCTAAGATTAATTTTAATGTTATTCTTTTGTCTACACTTCGGTCTCCAAGATAAAATGTCCCAACTAAGATTTTATGTGATTTTTTTTTTCAATTTCCCTGTGCATGCTGTATATCCTGCCAATTTTATCTGCTCAATTTCATTGCTATGACAATATTAGGTGAATAGTGTGAATTATGGAACTTCTCTTGTGTCTTTCTCTTCAGTTAGTGTAGTGTCACTAATTAACCACAAATCAACATTATCATTTAGTGCTTTTTTCAATTTCTTGTTGTTTTCAGGGATCTCCTAGGATCTAGTTCAGTGCGCCAAGGCTTGATTGGCTGTTTTCGTGGGCTGATTGTCAATGGAGAAATCTTGGACATCTACTCATACATGAGTGTCCACTTATCAGAAATCATCAAGGACTGCAAGCCATCTTGTGACCCCAACCCCTGCAAGAATGGTGCAAAGTGCAAGGAGCTGTGGAGCACATTCCAATGCATGTGTGAAAATGCATGGGCCCATGTTGGCATCTACTGTGAGACTAGTATGTTTTTGCTCTGGGCAGGTGCCCTAAATTATACTACACTGTCTGTTATAGAGGGTGATGGTAGGGAGAGGAAGACCGAATAATCAGAAACAAGGCTAAAGTAAAGTTATTGTATTAAGGCATGAGAGTACTTAATTCACAAGCATAAGCTTGCTTTTCATAATTGTCATCATGTTCCCATTCTTGTTAGTTTCTTTGTATATTATTTATTAGATTTGTTAGTAATTATATAGTGTGTTGTGTGTAACAGATGTGTATACACTTTCAGGAAAAAAATTCAGCAACAAGATACTTAAATATATATTTCCAAATGTAATTCATTTGTATGGTCAGCTGATCACCCTTTGTATATAATGCATGCATGTTTTCATATGTGAATTGCATAAGTGTTTGGATTATTCTTATAACTAACTTAGTTACTGCTTGATATATCTACAGACATCAACATTGATGGACTGACCTTCCTGTCTCGTGAGTCCTTTATCAAGAAGAATTATCTGGCACAGAGTGCAGATAATGAGAGGCGCACATTATCACAGCTCATGTCTGAGAACATCCTTTTGAATGTGCGTACATATGATCAGAACTCCTTGTTGCTGTATGCCAATGACCATCTGAACAACTTCGTTCAACTTCATATTGAGAATGGGAAATATATTGTGTTCACATTCAATTCTGGCAACAAAATACACAACATCACCGTTGAGTATTCTGGTAAGCAAGATACTATCTAGAACTGTGTTCTTCACAGCATCTTTGGAAAGAGACTTGGTTCTTCTATTAAATAACTGGTAGCAGAAGTCAAAGGTTCAATACTACTTTCTTTTGGATACATGTTATATTAGTAGTTTGAAGCTACCTTCAACAGAACACTTATTTTCCTAGAGGTCTTTTCTACTTTGGTATTCCATGTTTACAGCAGTGCTGTTTACCCAAAAATTTGTAGAATATTAATATGTAAGGTGCTTTTCATAGGAATTCTGATAATTTTAGACTAAATGCATGCAAATTTTATATTAATATTCCATCATCTTTTCTTATATTTTTCATAATACACTAACAAAAGCCAATATGGTAGTGTCAGATATGTAAGGGAAACTTGATTGTGAAAGTAGTTTTGTAGGTTGGTGTTCTTAATGAAATCTGCTAATAAAATGTATTTGTGGTGGAATTCCTGGGAGACTCCATAGTATCCTGAAACACAATTTGGAATCACTAGAACTGAAGATCATACTTTTCTAATACATTTTAACACTGGTCTCCATTTTGAGATGTGAACTGGGGACCT
>NW_019059901.1:638385-653854 GCF_000696155.1 Zootermopsis nevadensis
CTCTGTAATGTGGGAGTAGAGGATTTAAAACCCTGTACTATGGAGCTGTTTGCCAGATACTTAACTCCAGAATTAATGGTCTAATGATGCGTGGTCAGTTGTATCTTGTATAAGGCAAAATACGTAGACAATAAAGGTTAAATGGTGATTGTAAAATTGTGCTGTAGTACAGAGAGATATCTCTGAACTGATTGACTGACTTGCTGCTCTATGTACTGTCATTCTGTCTGCCTGGCTGACTGATGTGTTACTTTTTCTGATGGCCTGACTTACTAGCTGGCCTGATGGTCAGTCAACTGATCAATGTGTTTGTTGGTCTTTGTTACTGACTAACTCAGATTTTCCAATAATTGTGGCACTTAGACCACTAGTGGTCCAGGAGCTTCATTTGGGTGGTTTATGGAACAGCTGGAATAAGAAAATTAATAAAACCTGTAAACAAATAGTACAGAATTGCCAAGATACTTCTAGAGTAAATCAAGTACTGTACCAGCTTCTTTATCCTCATCTTTAGCATTGGTAGCACAGCACATTAAAATTATTAAAGAGCAAGCAAAAAAATCACTAAGTGGTCCATGAGGAACCTCAGCAGTTTTAAAGTGGACCAGGGGAAACAAAGTTTGGAAACTAGTAGACTGGTGCCTGATTTATATTTCTGATGTAGCCCCTTATTACAGGATTATCCCTTAGTTATTTACATGAGGCAGATAGAACAATTTTTATTTTTAATTGATATTTCTGTGTTTGAAGGCTGACAAAAGAACATTCTACATTGATCCCTATATTTTGTATTTCACAAATTTTTCAGGCATAATTGCAGGATGCAAAATGAAATGTGATGACCAGCCATGTAAGAATCAAGGACTCTGCATAGAGGACTTCCAAAAGCAAGAAGTGACCTGTAACTGCGAGCGCACATCTTTCTATGGAGACTTTTGTGATGAAGGTATATGTTGGGGACACTGAGGTTGTTTCAGGGTGAAATCAATGAAAATGAGATGGGCCAGGCATTTAGCACACATGAGAATGTTAAGAAATGTGTAACAAATTTTTGTTGGAAAACCTGAAGGGAAGAGACCAGTTGAGAGACCTGAACATACAGAAGAATAATGTTAAAATGGATAAGGCTATAGGGTGGGAGGGTGCTGACTGATTTATCTTGCTCAGAAAGTGCCAGATGGCTGAGTTTTGTGAACTTGATAATGGATCTGCAAAAACTTGGTATGAGAGCATTAAACTGCCTAGTTAGTAACTTGACTTTTGGATATTAATATAGCCTTATTAGTGTTCTTTGTGTATGTTCCTAAAACATAATATCAACATGATAATTAATTTTTATTTGCAGAGAAGGGTGCAGATTTTAGTGGTGATACAATGCTGCAACGAAAATTTATTCTAAATGGATCTGTAGACCAGATTAGTGTGCACCTTGCTTTCTCGAGCACTGATATTCGGCAGAGAAATACAGTGTTGCTGTTGCTGCAGACAGAAAATAAGTGAGTTGACCCCTTATGAATGACATAACCTGTTCTGGTGTAGATGTTAAGAGAGCTTTATGTCGCAGTTTGTTTCTGTTAGTGGTAATGTTCCATCAAACATGCAACATCCAATGTAAGTCTGTATTATTAAAACATCAACTTCTTACTAAAAACATTATTGATGTGACTATGAGTTATACACAACTTGTTTAACCAAACTGACCGTTTTCAGGTGTTAAGATTTAGAACTTAAAAAGCAAGTACATTTGGTATATAAAATTACACGTGGCTTATACTATAATGGGCACAGGAAGCAAAGAATAAAAATATGGTAAAATTGTAAAAGACATGCACTATGATACAGAAATGTGAGTATAATAAAAATGCTATGCAGAACTATAATCTTCATAATGTTGTACATGTGTGGGCTTACTGTTGTGGCTAGTCATACTTATGTATTTGATAAAACCCTAATTCAGTAATAATGGTTGAGGAATACATGAGTGTACCAAAAATAAAGTGAGCAATTATATGATGTAGTCCCAAATGGTAGAAATACAACAGAAGATGGGCACCTAGATGCAAGTTCCAAGTAGAGTGGTCCCCCAGGTTTGTATGCCAGGAACACAATTAACTAACCATCTAACTAGATGGCTTAGGGAACCACCACCAAATTAACCAAAGTCCTCCACCAGTCCCTGTCCTCCAGGAATACAATTAATGGCTAATAATACAACAAATAAATAGAAACATTCTGGTATTTGGATGATTTGCTGGGCAGAAGGAAAAGAATTATACCAGTTCTGTCCATCTCCTGTGGTATGTGTAGCTCAGTAGGAAGCATTGGTTCAGATTTTCTTACAACTTTATGTAACATGTGATTGTGCATTCTATCAAATAATTTTATTGCAGTGATATGGAAATCATGTAAGTAAGAACATATCAGAATTAAAGATTCAATTCAGACTATCTGTTAAGATTAAAATATTTGGGCCTGGTGCAGAACTCGGTAGCTTGTACAGATTTATGGCAGATATAGAGTACAAATCAAATGAACAGTCTATATAATGTGTAAAATTTTATTTTGTGCAGGCAGAGCTACTATCTGCTTGTGGCATTGACAAGTGAAGGAGGACTGATATTTGAGGAAGATAGAGAAGGTTCAGCATCTGGTGCCCGAGTGTCTGATCGGAATTTTCTGAATGGAGCAAGACATTCTATCTACTACCACAGAGAGGGTGACCGTGCTGTGTTATTGGTAAGGCACTTGCCGAAATTGATTTATTTTATTTTAGCTTTACCTGCCAGCTAGATTTTAACTACAGGGTTTACTGGTTTAGTGGTATGCTAGTGACATGCAACTGGCTAGACTGTTCATAAGCCATGATACATTGTAGATAAATGTTAGGCTAAGAATCATTGAAGTCACTAAGAGTGAAATGTGTTTTGAAATTGATGATCATTTTGATTGCAGATTGACCGTGAACATGTAATGCTTACGCCCATCTCTTTCCTAAGTCATTCTGATGTCCCAGAGGGGGATCAGGGAGCCAATGAGGTTCAGGTGGGAGGGCTTAACACCAGTGATCCACGCTTTGCAGTCTATAAAAACTACAAAGGTTGCTTGTCAAGTAAGTGGGTTTGTAAGACTTGAAGTCCTAGTTTGTCTGCTTTATGACATTCTCTATCATGTAGTTGTTAGAGGTAGCTGGTAATTTTTAAGATTCTTTACACAAAATGCATGAAAAGAATATAATGGTGGCGTCATGGTCATCTGTCTGTTTATGTAACTATCTATTTCATCACTGAATCTATTGAATTTGCAGTGATGACATTTGGGTTTGGAGAGTCTACACCAAAGTTGTTTCATGAGTTTATATTAAAATAATATGATTGTCTTTGAAGCCTCAGATTGAACATCTCAGTTATGTAAAGTTGGTATATGGCATAAAATATATATCTCATTAAGTTATGAAACTGTTATTAGAACATTTGTGTATGGTGTATATTTAAAATGTATAAGGAAAATTATTCATGGCTGTGTGTAGTGTTGAATGGTTTGTGTCTGTTCATTAAGCTTGTGCTAATATTGTGTGGTCAGTGGGCATAGCTTGATTTATTGGATTTGTATTAGAAGAGTTAAATGTTTGAGTCTGTAAAATATTTTAGGCATCTTGATTTATTATCAGTATGTGATTTTCTGTATCTCTCAGATGTTTATGTGGAAGTGAACTCTGATGTAATGAAACCCTTGGAAGAATACATGCTCTTCACCAAGATGGGCAGCGAGAAGGTGAATGTGACGAACCCATTGGGAGTGAGAAGTGCGCAGTGTGCATTTTTTGACGTGAGCCATAAGCCTAAACCAAGCCCATCACTAAATATCAGTCTGGTGAGTGGTGAATATTAGACAGCCATGAATTTGGTTGATAGACAAATATTTCTAGGGTCGTTGGCATAGCAAAATGAAAGTATTTCAGTCTATGATATCACGTATGTGTCTGTATAGATCTCTAAGTTGTGTGGTAACATGTTACAAAGACATCTGGTAGTGATACAAATGGCACAAAAACTTTCACTAAACCTTTTGAACCCTAAAGAACATTGTGCCTATTGTGAATACTTTCCAGTGTTTATTAATGTTAAAGGTGTACAATTTGATACTCTTATTGTATATGTGCTTTTTCATAAAATATTACATTGTCCGGCCAAAACAGTAATAAGATTTTTAAATATTTAGCATTATCATTAAACAAAATGGTGTGTGAGTACCAGTTTGTTACGTGAAATACTGTCACAGGGTTATGATGTATTGTGCAACTTATGAGTTATTATTTATTACCACTTATTTATTCCACATAGGTTTTCTCAGGATAATTTCTTGCACCATTGTAAATGAAGTATTACATACCTTATCAGATGGTGGCACCAAGAACATGCCTGCTGTTGTTTTGTTTCATGTGAAATAAAAATCAATTCTGTAACTTGTCTGTGCAATATCTGATGCTTGGTTCCTTGGTAAAATGTTAGTAATGAAAACTGAGAAAAATGTTCTGTTAAGTTATGGAAACCATGCAAGGGAAATTTTGTACTGTCAGTAATGAAGTGTAACTGATGGTGATGTGTTTAGTTCTTATCTTGTATCAATCCTTTTGTAGTGAAACCAGTGGTCTCCGATCATCTTTCATGAAGTCTAGTGTATCATGTCACAGAATGAGTTGAAATATTTTAAAATCATCATCACACACTGAGTTGTTCATGACAAAGTCTTCTCTGTCCTCCAGCAAATGCTCCATTTGTACATACTCACTCTTCTCTGCTTTCTCTTGCATATCTTCTCTCTTGGCTTTCTGCCTTATACCTTGCCTTCCTTTTTCTTCTGCTTCCTCCCAAGACATTTCCACTTAGGTGGGTCATCTGACAGTCAAGCTTCTCGCTGTTTGTCCATAATGATACTTGTTTGTTGCTGTTCGTATATGCTCATGTCAGTGTATCCTTAATTCCAGCAAGTGTTCCCATTTTGCCTAATGTCCTGGATTTGAATTGTATCTCTTCTTTTTGTTTATTAATACTCTTAAAAAAAGCAGACTTTTCAAATGTTTGCTCTAAAGTGATGCTAAACCCCATGCAGAGATAGCATTTATTGGTTAGTGTACCAGTGGTACCTACAGATGTTGGAACTGCTGCATTCCATTTTTTGTTATCCAGGGTACAGACAAAACTTGGATTTTGGATCCTCCAGTTAAAATTCCCTATGAAACGCTGTGGTCTGATTTGTCCAGAGAGGAAGATGAGTCAACAAGAGGTGAGTAGCAAGAGGCAACATACTTACCTGTAGCAGTTTTCTTATGACCCAAAACATCTTCATTTGACATTTATTTCTGTTCTACATTAGTCTTTATGTCTATAAACCCTGTATACTTTCATGGACACTAAGATAATAAGAATTTTGTTTCAATAGTTTGGTTCTTTGATTGTTGAATGATGCTTTTTCAGTTGCATAATACTGAATGGTGATATTGGAAGGACATGAAAAAGAAGCATTTGTGGTAGATATGATGATACTGTTGTAGGGTCTGTCTGCAGGGACTGAGGAAAACAATGTAAAATATCAGCCAGACTGGAGACTAGTTTAAAATTCAGGACCTAACAAATATGATGCAAGTATTTTGAGCACTCAAAAACAGCACATCATATTGGTTTTCCGGCTTGAACTGTGTTATTGTGTTGTAGGGAACACAGCCATATCAAGTTCAAGTTCAAGCTTGTGCTTGCTTTTGCAGTGGTGAAGGCGTTAATTTCTGAAGTTGGGGCATCTATGGGGTAAATTGATTTTACCCATAGTGGTGGAATAGTGAGGATGATGACCAGAAGAGCAGATCTTCAGCTTAATGTTACAACTGAGTCACTGGAAGCTTGGTTTTCAGAAATGTTTTGTTTTTCTGAGATAAAGGAATAGCTTAAACTGGATTGTACTGGTCTTAAATGGAAGGCCGTAAAACAAGAAAAATGTAGTGACTTATACTAGACCTCCATGTGCCCACTGTTTTGGTAGAGTTGATAAGGACTGAAAATAATTTATTGAAGTTCAGTATATTTAATGGTTGCAAAATGTGAGTTTCCACAATGGTTTTCAGTGTATGTAGTATTGCCACTGAAGAAAATTATTTGCTTTTGCTTGGTAAAAATGTGTTTAATCATGGTTTGTGTCAACACAGAATTTTTTGTCAAATGGCCTTACACCAGCAAGCACCATTAGATGACTTTCTTTAACTCCAATTCTGTTCGTGCAACATCCTCCAACACTTCTCACTTTTAGAGTAGTTGATTACATTTCATATGCATATTATTATCTGTAACATATTGCTGTCCAATGTAGGAAGCAGACTGCTTTCATTATAAGACTGTAGGTAATTAATCCTCATGTTCCCCAAACTCTATTTTCACCATCGTTTCTCAGCACTCTTTAATTGGGGTAGCCAAAAATGGCATCTTCTACCAATGTAATCCTCATATGTACCAAGGATATGTTTTCTTTGTTCCAGTGATCTTTATTGTGATGTGTGGTGTGTTTGTGATCATTATGTTGGGTTCATTGTGTGAAGTCTACCGGGTGTATCGCAAACATAAAAGGAGACAAGAGGAGGAAGAGGAGGAGGCAGATGCATCAATAATGTGGCACCGCAGTGGACAGCCTGTGAAGTTTCAGGAACAACCGGTCAACTCCAATATCAAGATGACAGCATACAAGAATGTGAGTTGGGCATAATGATTAACATAGTACCATTAACCACTTATTGGTGTTTATTGATCCAATGAAATTTGATTGAATTTCAACTATCAATAAATATTTTAATATGGGTTGCATGACTTTCCAGTCATCGCCCTGATGACGGAGGCAGTATGACCTCTGAAACGTTGGTTAACATCGACCAGACTACACAGCGCAATAACCCAGAAGACAGAAATCTTCACTTTCCAGTCACTCTGTAGAGTGCATGGTACTTGTAGAAAAGACACAAATATGTTATGTCATTTAGAACAGCAAGCTGTGACCTATTTTATAAATGTTGTCTGCTGTTGAAAACCTATTGAGAAATGTAGGTATAGATGGGAGGGTAATATTAATATGGATCTTAAGAGACATAATGTGTGGAGGTGTAGACTGAATTCAGTGAGGTCTGGATAGGATTCAGTGATGGCCTTTTTTGAAGTGATAATGAACCTTACACTCCATAAAAGTGTATACTTTCTTGACCAGATGAGCAATTGAAGATGGCTGTCTTCTGGATTGTTGTGCTGTGTAGTCTAGTAGAAGTTTACCGATGTTGGCAACTTCCTACCAGAATACATGACACAACAACTCAGAAGACAGCCATCTTCAGACACACCGCTGTGAAAACCTTGAATCCTACACAGATGAGCAATTAATCAGCTTCCAAGAATGACTGTACAACATGTAGATAGTCTGTTAGTTGGCTGTTGCAAGTAACTTAAATAACTGTTACATTACTGTGTACTGCACCGTTCACATGTGTTTCAGATCCCACAACAAGATGTAAAACTTAAACCTTCTGTAAACAGTTCAGAACAGAAGCCTAACATAAAGAATGACTACAAACAAATACCAAATTCAGCATCAGCCAATGGACAACATGATACAGTAAAGCCAAACAGCATCAACATCAAACACAATAGTGGTAATGTACTTTTCTATGCATCACGAGACAAAAATTGTTGTTAGTTGTTTTTAGAATCTGTACTATATGATTTATTAGCTCTCTTGCCATTTGTGTGACTTTGAAGATTGATTTATTATTGAGTTATTTTATAGCACTCTTTCAACTACATAGGTTATATAGTGTTATACAATATGGAAAGATGGTAGTGAATAGTGCATAGGTAATGATTTCAAAGTTGGTGTTCATAGCCTGTTAGAATATTCATTTATGAAATGTGCTTGGAGAGGCTGAGTAAAACATGGGAATCTTACTCAGGATATCAAACTGCATAACTAAAATAAATTTGAACTGGTTCTAGATCATTACTGCTACACCAACCTGCTTGATACCAGACATAAACAAAACTATGTCATTGTGTGTACTTGTATGTGCATAACATCAAAGGGTTAATATTAATAGTGTTGTCAGCATCAGTTTACTTGTCATACTAGCCTCCCTCTGTCCTGGCTCACCTTCTCTAAATTATGTGGATAATACCTGCTAATGTAATTATGTTGAAAGTAATGCCTCCAGCGAACTTTCTTCCCCCCTCTCTTTCTCCCCCTCTCCTCACTTTGTCATTTCCTAAATGAACCAATCTGTGTCCCCAGCTCTTGTCTCTTCTATCTTGAAGGTGTAGGTAGTTTTTTTCCCTAAATATTAGAAGGTTCTTCTTTATTACTTCCTGGGAGATGTCATCTTGAGAACTCACATCTAATTTGTATTGTTCATCAGTTTGCTCATCTCATTTTGTTGTGATGTATTAAATTTCAGGGGCCAACCCAGATCAGGAACTGAACTGGGATCCCATGGCAGAAAAGACTGAATTACTTCCAGAAGTAAGTCAGTGAGTGTGACTGTACTGCTATGAGTTTGAAGCATGTAATGCAGAAAGGGCTTAGCTCCAAAGAAGAGGCTCATAACACACTGTAATAAAGAAAGCGATTCTTTATTACAGTGTGTTTTATAAAAACTATCTTTTAGGAAGAAATAATGCCAAGTTGGTTAATAGATTTTAAATCAGTGCAACTGCATAGGTTGTTCAAACCTGTCGTGACAATTAAAAAAAATAAACTTCATTTTAACCTTATTAATATAAATGTTGATAATAACAAATCCTCTATGCTGGATGTAATAGTTATACTTCTGTAATTTTTTTGCTAGAGCCTTATGTGACAAATCATGATGTCCCCTGATGAGGTGAGGCTGGCATTAAAGTAGCGAAGCCTTTATGAGACGTATAAATTTGTGAAGCCTGTTACTCTGTGGGAAGAACATGGACTGAAAATGTTTTTGAACAAAGTGCTGAGGAGAAAATTTGTACATATGAAGATGCTGTAGCAGGAGAGCTGAGCTAATGACATATGAGGAGCTTTGTATTCTTTACTTAATATTAGTATAATTGGATTGACGAGGGTTATGAGAAATGCATGAAAAGTTTTAGTTAGATAACTTTTGAGGAACAGACAACTTTGAAGACCTAGGCATATATGGAAGGATAATATAAAGTATTCACTTGTTTTCCACAAATGGTGCCACATCCTTTCCCTGTACCCTTGATTATTTGTATAGTCATGTATAAACAATCTGTGTGGTGTTGCAGTCACTAGAGGACATCTCAGAGAGCATAAACAACAATGCTGATGGGGAACGGGAGAGTGAACGGGAAGATGACGACATTTTGAACAAGCCAGTGAGTATGAATAATGCGAAACTGGCTCCGCTTGGCTCTATTAGTGAGGTTTCACTGGATACCTATGGCTGAACAGTGTTCTCTATGTGGCTGCCTGTATAGAGAATTTAATACTGAATCACAGAAATTCAAAATTTCATAGCAAAATGGTAACACAGGAAGTGGTTTTATGATTTTTGTTCACACTGAAGCTTTCACATAGCTTCTGGGAAGAAATTATAATTTAAAGTAGTATGTGCAAATTTGAGTCTCTGTGTGACAATAACTATAACTTTCTGACCTTGGAATCAAACTTTCTGACATTTCATATTAGTTAAAAATTTTACCATTCATATTTAATAATTTTAATGATGTGAAATGCTGAATTTGTATGATTCGTTATGAAATTCCATGTAATTATACCCGCTTCAAAAAATCAAGAGTAGATAGAAGAAGAAGGAAATTAGTAAGAGTTGTAGTTCAACTTGATGCTGCTGGACATATGTATTTCAAGATTGCCAAAGGTTCTGGCTTTTTAAACTGCCAGGTCAAAGCAGAACTCTGAAACAGTACAAGTCCAGTTATTTTAACTGAAAGTAATATTATTTAAATTACCATCTTGATTTTGAAGGTGGGGTGTTTTATGACAAAACCTACTCCAGTCTTATCTATTCTTCCATAAGCATCCCTATTGTATCAATGTGCATTCTTTAGTTGATATTTTTTATACGGGTTTACAACTAATGTCTGTCTGTCTCTATATGATTTGAGAATTTCTGAATGGGTTTTTATGAAATTTTATATTATACTTTGTCAGCATATTCCAGCTTTGATTAAAATCAAACAATGATATTGGGTACTTGACTTAATGACATACATGTGTTTTTATGTGTGGAATTGACAATGGTTAATTCCTGCATGGGAGATTGCAAAGGAGAAGGTATCATCTTCTAGACAGGTACCAGATACCCGACCCACACAAAGGTGACTGAACTTTAAAGTTGCTGGTGTTGTTTGCAATGGTCAAAGGTCAGTTCTGGTGAACATGCCAGAATGTTTAGGAATACTATTGTAATCTATGCCATTGTATCCTTTCTGGTTACATTTTTCAGTATTCCATAGGTACTTTGTCCCTACCTCTTTTAAGCTGCTAATATGTCTCATTATTTATATCTAAATTCTTGCTCCATTTGTCAAAATAGGGAAGCACTGTTACTATGTTTTATACAACTGAGCTTTCCTGAAATTTCCAAATTGCCAGTGATATCTCATATCAGTTCTGTAAAATACCCCAGCACTATAAATAGCTTCTCTTTTGAAGGATTTGAGGTTCTCATGATGGTCACTACAAAGATGGCTGTCTTCTGGGTTGTGCCATGTAGCCTGGCAGAAGTTCACAACCATTTTAGAGGTTGTTTCTGCCTCCATCAGCAGACAGCAAGGATCTATGAAATGCTGGTAATCTTCAGCTAGACTACATGGTGCTACAACCCAGAAGACAGCCATTTTTGTAACTTCTTCTTTTTCTTCTTGTTATTTCTCTGTTTCCCATGGAAATGTGTGGAACACACTCAAAATTGTTTCTGAAAATTTCTGAATGTAAATTGATCAGAACTGTGTTGGTAGAACTGTGCTTACTGGAAATATACTGTATTTCCTGGCAAGAGTGAGGTCATATCTTATATTTTTTATTTGTGTGTACACACTTGTTTACACATACATATGTAAATATATCCGTGTTACACATCTTAAAAATTGTGAAAATACCAGAAATTTGAAGAAAATTTAAAAATTGATTTTACTTGTATTTAAGTCTTCAGGTTTTTACAGGAGTTTGTTCAGCCTTTGTGTTTTTGGGTTATAACAGATTATGTCAGTGTTCTTGGTTGTGATGCCATGTGGACCACTCTGGGGTATACACTAATGTTCTGGAGAAACATTGTCTCATTGTTCAAACCTGAAGATGGAGACAGTATGTTTCTCTGAAACGTTGGTATCTACCTGTGAGTCCACACAGCATCACAACCAGTAAGAACAATATTAGCATCTTCATCGCTGTGAGAACCTCTAATCTCACAAGAGAGAATTATGCTTTAATGCATGGTAGACGAGTGGCATCACACATTAGGTTTCTTTATTGACTATCTGTTCATTGTTTGATCACAAATGTAAAAACAGTGAACTGCACATTTTTATTGGTACTAAATGTGACTTACATGGTTTTTGTCTTGGTGTATTTTTATGTAGGATGTAGTTATTTTGATTTTTGAGGATTGACTGAGACAGAACTACATTTAGTTTACCCCTGAATTTCTTTAAGTTCACTCTTAAAGCGAGCCTTTAAATCTTCTACATGGTTTAGCATTAATATTTATAATATTTCTGTTAGTTTCTATATGTACATATTATGGCTGCTATACAATGGACAGTTATTAAGTCAATTCAGGAGAGGTTGTTAACTGAATGCTTGATTAAACTGAAACAGTGTCATTGTACAATTTATACAATGATATTGTGTTATCCATATTGAAAATTTATTTAAAGATATGTGCTTGTCTACTTTTACTTTTAACTGCCCCATGTAAAAGAGATTTGAATTTGAACAGAATTTAGTTTTGATATTGTGCATATGCAGAATTGGAGTAATAATACTCTGAAATGGGACCAATATGAGACTGTTATTTGACAAATGGATAAACTATTCATTCTCTGTAAATAAATTTCTGTTGAAGGTTTTGATATGAAAGGATGCAGCTCCATTTTTATAAAGTTGTGGGAAAATCTATATAGTTTATATAAATGTATGCATGTGAAAGAGCACCTCAGATGTATTTATTCAGCAAGAACAGTTTTCATGGCTCTGAAGTGGAGCAGCACAAGGAGCCCATTGTCTTTTCATGGCATGGATATTGGAATTGGAGATTGTTACATGTTTGGGTAAATATAGTATCCTGAGTTAGTGTTATACCATTACATTGAACTGTACTAAGGCCTGTTGGTCTAGAAAATGAACTACCTAGTTGGGCAGAAGTCAGGAAGGTTGGTAAAAACTGTAATTAGAGCCATTGGCCTTAGCAGATCACTCATAATTCATAATTAGTTACAATAATTAGACATTTTGCCTTTAAACTTCAGAAAGTCAATTGAAAGAAAACCAGATTGAAGTTTGTGAAGACAACAGATTTGATCTCTTTGCTGTTGCATATCTGATTTACTTAATTAGATAAATTGAAGGGCTGTCAGTCTGAGTCGTAGGTTTATTGAGTTTAGAGCCACGAGTAAAAAGATTGGCAAACCTGTCATAGAAGTGTCTTAACAGCTCCACTTAAAACAGTATTCCACAATATAAAGGTATTTATAATAAAAATTAATAGTGTAAGAATTAGGTATAATATAATATCACTTAAGTCGATAAGTATTGTGTTCAACATGTAGCTGTTTTACTGCATATTGAAACTGATCACTGGGCATGTGATACCTCAATAGTCTAGTTTATATGTAATACAAACACTGTACTTAACTGATGGTCATATGAAGTACTGTAACTCTTCCAGATCTTGAGCACACAGTTGTGCAGGCCAGGGCAGTATTTGTGCTCATATCTCATCACACCTGGGTATTTGAATCCTGTACTGCACAAATATGTTAAAACTCTTTAGAATCCATTTTTTCTACAGGAAAGCATCAAATGCTGGAATCAAAAATAAAAACACAAATGAAAAGAATAATAATATATTTTAAATATTCTACAGATTTTTATTTTTTGTAAAATTATAGTTTCTAAAAATGTATACATTACTGATAACTTGGATCTGAAAGGGTTAGTGTTATATCCAATGTTAAGAAATGTAGAAGAACTGAGGTCCAATAGCAATTGTCATAAATACTGATTGAAGTACAGAATGATCAAAATGTTACACAATCTACAATAAATGCAATTTTTTTAGTTACCATAACATATTCTTAATTTACCATCGTTTTCCATATGATTTCAGTATACACACTTCCAAAACATCTTGAATGTGATCCCACCTTTTTTGCAGCATGAACATTTGTTCTTGTTCAAATACAAAGCACTGACCTGTATCCATTATGGCAGAGTATACAGTGCATTTGTTCCCTGATAAATTGGAATGCAGCTGTCACTTCCCAACTCCTAATGGGAACTGCATGGCTCACTGTCAAGTGCTAACAGCAGCTGCCACTAAAATTATTCACACAACAGTGCAACTGTGTCTTCCATCATATGTGAATATGGTTTGATATACTATTGAATGACATGTTTTTCTGTGTGAAACATATGAAATGTGATTCCAGTAGAAAGTGTCAGAGAAAATATAAATTTGCCAGGATCACAGTTCCAAACACAAGTATCCATGAAGTTACTGACGAAGTCAGGTCTAGTGGGTCACTTCTGGACAAGAAACTTGCTAAAAAATACCCTGTGCCCACTGAAGATGTACTAGACGAGATGAGGGGTAGATTAGAACATACACCACAGAAATCATTGAATTCAAGACACTGGTATCTCAAAATTGTGAACAAGCAACATACCAGTGAATTTCAATCTTTTTAAAAGTTAAAGAGTGTGTGTGAACAGGGACATCATTTTCAGCATCTTTATGAAGGAGAAAAGTTAATTTTATTGTTTTTGTGGAGTGATACTTGACTTATACCAGGAAAATCTTGTAGCACTTGGCAGTGATTCATGCAGTTCCTGCCAGGAGACAGAAAGTAATAGTTGTGTCCCAGTTTATCAGCGAATTTACTGTATAACACTGGTGCTTTAAATAAACACGAGTTGGTGGTAGAAGATTTACACATGTCTACTGATACAGGTGGTGGGCAGTTCAAGAGCTGCAATGTCTAAATACTTTATATTTTTCTCAATAGAATGTAGATCCATACTAAGGGGTTGTGTGTATTCTTGATCATTCTTTATAAATTAATTATATTGTAAGCATTGAACATAATGTAGTATTTATTATGTTAATTTATGAAATAGCCATAATTAAGCTATATAGAGCAGTATTTTTGCTACTTATAAACTTCAAATTTATGCTGTGGTGCACCAGGATTTTCTGTAGGTGTTTTACTTCTTTACCTTTAAGGCACTGGAAGCTCACCTTCACCCTGTTGTTAACTGTGACAGTGGTGCATGCTTCATGGGTCATCATAAGTCAGAGCAATCTGATTTTAGGTTAGAAAATGTTATGGATTTGTGATTCATACACATTATAAAAACCCCAGGAACCATTACTCAGCTCCAGTCATGTATAATGAAAGTGTATTTGTCTGAAACCAGTTTGTTAAAATCACTGAAATATGGGCATTAGTGTTTTAAAAGATAAAGGCAGTTTCCCCTCATGCCTGAGCATCTCTCTTTGAAATCATGTAGATGGGAGGAGGTACAGCTCCACATAAATGCTGTAAAATAGCTGTTTTTTGTGGAAAAATATGATAAACTCTAAGGGTTAACACCTACATGTTCTAATCTTTCAAAACTCTTAAATGCATCACACTATTAGTTGGTGTGTTTAGGATGTGCTAGAATAATTATTGTATCACTCTGTGTTATCACAATCTTATGCTCAGTGCATTTCATGAGTACAAACTAGACAAATATGGAATGTATGACCAGTTCATACAAATGAAGTTGTTACTCATGTTATGTTTATATGCTTTTCTACAGTATACAGTGAAACCTCGATGCATCGTTTTCGGCGGGGGTGGGAAATAAAAACGATAGATGCGGGAAAACGATAGATGCGGGAAAGCATTAAAAATTTAAAAAAAAAACAATGTTTCTCTTTCAAAGTTACTTCTTTTTACCAAAAAAGTCTTTAATGGACAACTGGTTTGTCGAAACTTTACGTTTTAGACCAAACAGAGCACTTTCCACGTTCAAAATGTTTTCCTCGTCACGTTCACTAATATTAAGCGCATAAAAGAACAACTTCACTTTCGCCAATGCAGCGTGCGCTTCGGCAAAACTCGGCAAAGCTTCGGGCTCGCATTCGTCGTCTCCCTCTTCCTCACCACTCCAACCCCCTTTGCGGACAATAACAGGAAGAATGGAAATACTATTACTGCCGAAC
>NW_019059901.1:664233-674894 GCF_000696155.1 Zootermopsis nevadensis
ATTTGGAAACCCAATCAGCTACCTGGGTGGACCACGTCTGCAAACACCTAACATGACGCGTGCTAGCAAGGAATCTGTGCTCTCCGTTGATTGAAGTTTATCCTGTATGAGACTGGTGTATCAGCCACAAACACCATTTTGGAATGGTATTGTGTCTCCATTGTAGGCAGTTCATTGTAGCTAAAGGAGTGAGTGCTGTAACATTGTTCATGAGAGGAATAGTTGAATTACATGGGTGAAAAAGCACATCGGACACTAAACTCTGTAGCTCACAGTTGAAATTCAGGCACAGAGTAGGGTGATGCCTTGTACCCACTGAGATTGGGCAGGTTAACACACGATACTTTCATACTGTTTCCTAACCCCAGATAGTAATGGTCTTCTGAAGGGTTGCAAGGATCATTAGATGAATTATTTTTTTAGTTTTTGTTAGACTGAGTTTCTTGTGGCCCAGTTTTATAATCTGACCATTAGGCCAGGACTGTATCATCAATGGAAGTAAAGGAGAATTATTTTTTAAAAATTGTAAGAAAATTCTGGAATTTTCTGCAGGTCTATTAAAAAGTGTTTGTTTCATTGTGAGGGTCACACAGTGATATTTTCCAGTGTCTAAATGGGCTGCGTGTTTGAGCTTTGTGAGATGCATGTTTAACAGGATGGTATAGCTTGAGAGCCAGAAGATCCTGTCTGTCAGTGGCCGATTTGTGGTTTGGTGTATGAGAATGTTTGAAACCATTGCTATAATTTGACAGAGAATTTGGGTTTTTCTTCTAATCTGAAAGAAGTGGAGAGACTGGATGGTGATATGACGAAACTTCTTGGACTCAGAGCTGCAATAATAAACTGCACTTGAGGCCTGGCTCTGGTTGGTCCAACTTGATGTTAGTGCTTCTATTTGTTACCCAATTCACTGTCACTCAACTGTAACCAATTTATTGGTATCATCAGTCTTCATATAAACTAGCTCATTTAACTTTGTTCACTTTATTACATTCTTGTTTAGTCTGTGAACTGTCATTTGATGACAAGATTATGTGACTAAAATCAATTAATTGTTATTGTTGGCTATAGTAAGACTGATTAGAAATATGTCTCAGAATTGTACATAACATAAAATAGTTCAAAAAAAAAGTAGTTTAATCTGTTCTTAATTTCATCATCAATGTATTTTTATTTGTTACAGTCATTTCCAACTTCTTGAAATGTGATACATTTTAACATAATTTAACAGCAGCATATTTTTCTGGTGGAATGAATAATATTTTTATAATGCTAAGGAAAGATACAACAAATATATATGGAAAATATTTCGAGTTATTTGGTGATGTTATGCAGGTTAGCAAAATGGAGAAACAAATATAATATTTACCATAGGTGTGCGAAGGTTTTAAGGTTTAAAATTTTCAGGTACTTGACTGCTGCTATTTTTCATCCCTCACAGTTTCTTGCATAAATGTGCTTTTTGTTCTGATTAAATTGTGAAACTGAAATTTCATGAAGTCAACCATTATCTTTCTTTACCACCACGAGAACCTTAAATCTCATACTGTGAAGTATCAAGTCTATTTCTTCATGTATGAGAATGCAGTGCTTCAGAATATTGTGTAGTGACTGACATAAGGCAGGGTGTTGTGTCTGATAATAGGCTGTTCATTTCCTCTCTCCTGGCCTAGTAGACCTTACAGAACAAAATATTTTTATTTATGTTTGATAACTTGACATCATTAGCTTCCCTGCTACTTTATTTTTAGTATAACATATACAGTGAACGAAATATTTGTTAGAATTTGCAATTGTATTGAGTTAAGTGCTTGTAGTGTTTTTTTATTGCCTTCCTTTGGATATGAAGATTTCCACAGTTTTGGATGACCTCAAAGCATTGCAGTAATACTACAGATTTTGGTTTAAATTTAAATGGAAAGAGAATCTAAACAACTGACTAATACGAGACTCACAAACAGTATTAAATTTGAGGTTAGCGGTGTATACTAACATGAAGCGTTTTATATTTATTTCTGTGCATCTTACAAAAATTGTATCTTCATTTATTCTGGTAGTCGGTTTCTCTGTCTGGGGTAGTAAATTATAATGTTACTCACCTGGCTAATTAAAATACATGTGACTTGTGGGGTGGAAATGAAGTGAAACAGCTTCGTAATTGTATGTCACTGAACAGTGGTACAAGTACTTGTGTCCTATGTACATTTACAAAAGTATGTACTGATGGGCCACCCCCACAGGTGAGTCATTCCACCCTGTGTGGTCGCCCGCGACTCACTGCATTCCCACAGGTATTTGTCTACCTTATGTACAGTTATGGACCACACATTGGTTGGTCACTCCAGTAGATGCTTCAGTAATGTGAATGCTATTTTATTAAGTTGTACAATGTCAAAGTTCATCATCTTACTATGATTGAGTTGCATGTGAACATTTTCTTTCAATACTGTTTATTTACAGAGTAAATTGAAGATTACAATTTGATTGTAACTATCATGAGATTATTTTCTTTGGACAACGTCCATTGTGTGGATAAAAATGTATGATAATTCAGATAAACATTGAATCTTCATCTTCGTGTAGCTGAAAAGCATACCTACTCTGTTGGCCCATTAGATAGACTTACCTGGCAGTGGTGGTAGTAGTAGCCGTACATAGGTAATGTTTCTATGTACCTGAAGATGGAGGCAGAACTAACTAGCAGGTTCCACAAAATAGGTACCCCATTCATTTTACATGAAGACAAGATGGAGACAGAGACAGCCTGTTTCAGCACTGCTAGGCACAGTGTTAAATACTAATGAGTCCCAGTGTTCGTACTTTTTCTTCTACCTGAAGGTGGAGACAGTCAGTTTTCAGAAAGTTCGTATTTTTTATCCAGGCAGTATCATTGTGGATGTTTCCAAAACAGGTAATACGCGAACAGAAAGCCAAAGCACCGTTTTGTTGCGTGTTCTTTAAGCTTCTGTAATTGTCTAGCATCTGGAGGTGTAACAGCAAAGCCATGTGATTAGAGAAACGTGGCATAAAATTGTAAAATAAATTTAAGAAGAAAATGTTTATATGTCTAATTCTTAATACTAAACAATGTCACAGTTTACCAGGTTATTGTGAATCTAACCACTCCTGCTTTCTATCCTGCCCCAGATTTAATCAATTTTTAATGTAAAATCTGCATCTGAAAGTCTAGGAAATTCGGTATGTGTATTCACGTTTCATGTAATGCATGGATACCTTTGGTTGAATTCTCTTCTTTCTTGGGAGGAGGAAAATGTATGCTGATTTTTAATGTGGCTCTATAATTAAAAATGCACAAATAATATGATACTAATTTATTCAGTACTGACACTGCAGAAATTCTTCCTAGGCAATGAATATGGTTATGATTGGCTGTGGAAGGGTTACACAAATGGGAACTGTAATATGATCGTAGTGTTTATATTGTAATTATGACGTATCATTGGGTGTCTGTAATTATGTTGTTCTGTCAGGCCACGTTATTATTGAACGCTGATTTGGATATCCACGCAGGATTGCCTTGTACTATCAATAGTCAACACATCATTGGGGTAGTACATTTCTGAATGCTACAAATGATACTGACGTGAGAAAAAGACACACGCAACAGAGACCCACCCAGGAAAAAAAAATTACGGAACAAATATTAACAATTTATAGGTATATTATGGCTTACTATTTTATATTTAATATCTCAGTTATCCATTAGCGAGTCGTGCCACGTGTTATCGCTTTTATCACGCAACCGACGATGACTCGTAGATTGTTAAAGCAGCTTGGCTTTTGTGTAATTTGCAGGCTGAAACAAAGAGGTATTTCATTTTTGTCTGGTCACTGCTAAGGTGATATAATTGATGCAATTCATATTTGTCTGTCTAACCAAAACCTGTTTAATATATGATACTAGCGGTGCAGAACTTGAAGCCCTCTATCTAAGTACCAACTCTTCAGGTTCATATCTGCTGTACCTGTATGCATGTTTGGGTTTTACCCCATCTGCTAATAGTTTAATACTGTGGGAGTAATTATAACTGCAGATTTTGTGTCAGTAATACATTATTATCATCATTAGCATCATAATCAGTAGACGTAGTAATAGTTTTTGTTGTTATTGTTGCTGTTGTAACAAAGAACAACAGAAAAGACGAATCAATGTAGGCTTATAGAATAATTTGGTAAATCTTTAAAAAAAAGGTCTATTTTAAAAATCAGAATATAACAGGAAATATTTTACCTACATTTTTTATATTTTATGTATATGTTAGTATCAAACGTTTCCGAAAGGGCACGATCAGATAAACAAGTTGTGACTGGGTCCTGTGTAGGCTTTTAGTTCACGGTCTGCAGTGACGTTGAGTGTGCAGCATTGTCTGTCAACTGGGGACGTGGGACAGTAAGTTGCTTTCTAAAATGTTGAACATACTTGTTACAGTAACCCGGCTTCATAATTTCTGTGAACTCCAAGTGTCTAATCTATAAACTCTTTTATTCCTTACATTTAATTACGTCCTTGTATGGGCTCGTCAAACTGATTTGCTGATTTTTTCGATAAGATACGCGTACTGTCATAAATGCGAATTTTTTGTGTTCAGATATCGTTCATTATATCAAATGCAAACATGACAACATTGTAGTGAAAATTGATTAATTTGGTGTACTTATTTAAAAATAGGCGTAATTGGAAGGTCAGATTGTTCCGTGGGCCAAGATATGTTTTGTGTCTATGAGCGTGTTACTCGTACAATAACAGTGGAAATTTTGTTTATAAGGTTGACTCAGATTACGATTAACATTTAACAATTGTGGTTGATTCAAGTAGAGCTTCATTTTAGGCACATGCCCAAACACGGAACAATTTTATGATAAGTTAATGAAGTATCTAAGCCTCTACATGAGCTACGAAGCAGTGGCAGTTAAATTATCGGGTGCAAAAGACGATAAGTATTTTTATATACTGCATTTCTATCCGAACATCTAATCACAAAAAAGCGAGAGAATTCTGGTTTGTTGCGCCGTGTGGTCTGGTAGAAGTTTACCGACGTTTCAGAGGTCCTCCATCATCAGGGCGATCGCATGGCCAACAACCCAGAAGGCAGCCATATTCAGACTCGCCGCCGTGAAGAATTCAAATCCTACCTATGCTATTTATGCTTCAATGGTAAGTTATGGGCTGTGTTGCCGACGAACGTGTTTTTCTGTGTTACCAAAGAAGCTCAAAAATGTACTTACTGTCATACGTAAAGTCGTCATTAGATATCTCCGAAATTGAAATTGCTAAATAGTTTTTCTTAAAATTCTCCAGTATCAACTTTAATCGAAATAGGCCTATGTGTTTTTAATTCGAGGCTTGTGGACATACGGGCAGGCAGAGGGATGGAACGGTTGTAATAGGCGCTCCGCGGGGTTGCAAACGCCTATAATTTGTACATCTGCTGGAAATCTAAACTCATTTATTCATGACCTGGATGAACTGATAACCAGTCTGACACGAATAATAATAATAATAATTACAGAAATCAAAAAGCGGACACAGCACATTTGACTGTTTAAGACAAAAAAAAAAATTGTGTGTGTACCTAAGCACCACGTCATGAAGATGTATAATGGGAGTAAAAGCGGTTCTCTGCAAGTTCTTGGTGTCGGCACTGTTAAGAGGTGAATGACCAGTGTCACCCTCTAGCCGCTATAACTCAATACGAAAACCGCAGTACCGGTTGGAAAGCAGGGTAGACGGCCCTCAGAACCGATCTGGATATTGTGGGAAGTGAAAAAAAATCTCTGCTTGGCTGGAATAAAATCCCGGTGGCCCAACCCGCAGCTCGTGACTGTGCTGCTTCGGTTCGGCCTCATTGTTTCTGCGGCCATTTCGACAGAATAAGGATATCTGGTTAAAGTAGGTGATCTCTCTCTCTCTTCAGTAAAGCGGGCCATGTACGCTCAGAGTTATCTGCTCAGACGTGCCAGTGAAAACTCTACAATGGTTACAGAAAATTATCTATACACCACACAGTTTTCTCTGTGCAGGTCAGTTCAGTTTGCTTTGCATACGAGAACTGACATAAATTGCTAAATATACAAAATGACAACACTTGCAGTCATTTTGGTCTTCGGAAACCTCCGACTTTTACCACGTTTAGGTTTTCCTGTAAAATACAAATCTCAGCACGTGTGGTCTCCTTAAGTAATTTTGGAGCCATTGTAGTGTTTACCCAGCTACCAGTTTGAAAGCAGACATAGAACTTCCCAGCATTGTGCGGTACTTTTAGATTTCTCTTCACAATAATGACAATGTGCAGCGTGCGAATGGTTGTTCAGATCACACTGTCGATGCGCCGTGCAATAAAGTAAAAGTTTGCCGACATCCGTTAACTGCTACCAGACTACACAATGCAACGACCCAGAAGACGGCCACCCGCTGTATCAACCTGAAATCTCGCATCCTGCTATTTTATGCCATTCAGGATGAATGCGCAATGCCTTTGAGTTTTTTGACATGGCAGTCCTGCACAACCATTAGACACTCTTGAAACCACCCATTTATTTATTTAGTTTGATAATATTAATAATTTTAATTCTAATACATTTTCTTTCATTTGCAAAATTATCTGCACCGAGAGATTTGTGTTGTTATAATTGAACCAGATGATTTAACATTTCCTTCAGCGCCTTATAGCAATAGAATTGGTGTAAACATTTAAAAAATGGCAGACTAAAGAAAGGAATTTCAGTTCCTACTTTTATGATGAAGTTAAAGTTAAATGAATCTGACCTAGAATTTAGCAAACACATTCAAGTTAGCATGTCAGACACACTTCCTATGCAATGAGTATGCTGAAGATTGAGGATTGAAGGACAAATTAGAAATGACCATGGCCAGACACAATACAAGAATAATTCTCTGCTTAAAAATTGTCAGGTATGACAGAAAAAAAACATTTAAATTTACTGGACATAACTTAATGCAACCAGAATCTACCTTAAAGGAATTTTTCCCCAAATATAATAAAAGTTTGTCTAATACATTTAGCCAAGTTCACCAACCCATGAGATAAATTATGATCTATTGCTGCATTATAACCTCAAAGTCTTAAAAATATAATATTAGCAACATGAGATTTGCATAGTTAGAAACAAATGTATGCAACTTAAAATTGGACTTTCTTTGCTTTGTTTGGCACTTTTTATTAGATATAAGTGTTTTTCATCTAATCATTTATCCACAATAATATTTTAGGCTTGTCTATAATGCTTGCCATGTACAGCTCACAGGTTGCTCATCATAGAATATGTGTACTCTTCGTGACTGTAATCTTGAGACTTGCGGGGCGAATAAGGAGGAAAGATAGCGTCTGCCTTTAACACTTTGGACTTCCTGCATTCCTTGGAAGTCTCAAGATTACATTCGCGAACAGTATGTATGTACATGTGTGTATTTGCCTCATCTGAGTAATAAGTATTTTATTTCTCCCTTAGTTTTTTTATAATATATATATATATATGTGCATGTGTGCGCAGGTAAAATACAGACATGCGTGGATCCGAGGACGGACTGACTTTCTCTTTCCTAAACCAATCAAACTACCTTCTCATCTTTTGAGATGCATTAAATCTGGTTCTCAAACTGTGATTCATGAATCTTTAGGGGGTGTGAAAGGTGTTACATGTTGTTTGTTGAAGAAATGCACAGATGGTACTAATGCATTGATTTTGTTCAGAAAATTTGAAGTTCCACATGCATAGTTGTAAAATATAGTTCCACCAGTTTCATTTAGAAGGGGAATGATTTTGTGAAACACTGAGCACGGATTTAGCTGTAAGGTGATACGCCACATTAATGCGGAGGGATGTAAGGCAGAAGTAAATTTTGGATGTGGGGTTCATATATTTTGATTTTCCAAGTGATATGGAGAGGAAAAGTTTGGGAACCACTCCTTGAATATACCAAAATGAATAAATTTCATTCAGTTGCGTCTTAGGACTCTTTTTCCAACATTATGAAAAGTAAATTAATTTTTATTTCAACTGTACTGTTACATCAACCTCTTATCTACAATGACAGAATATTTTATTTCATTCAACTGGATCTCCCTTGCTGCGGTGAAGTAGACTCAATCCAAGCTCTGCAGTCTGATTGTATTTACTTTCCTAATATTATCTCTTCACATTTTCACCCTTTGGGAACAGTTTGAACTATGTTAGTTTATATTCTGGTCATAGTATATAATACAGGAAGAAATGTTTCTAGTACCTCTTTATATTTATCATTTGCATTATAGCGTCCGTGATAATCAGACAAAGGCTGGTGTTCATCTACATGAGAGTACTGATGTCAGTGTCTGGCTAATAAATGGAATCATAGAGTTGCCAGTCCCATTTCCTGCCACGTAACCATTCACCTTGGTTATGATATAATGCATAAAATAAACTAGTGTGGAAGAAGACACTTAGGGAAGGGTAGTTTCAAGAATGTTGTTTGTCTGCAGTCCACAAACACCTAGTGTTAGTCAGACAGTCTCCTGTACGCAGAGCTCAACTCGGCGAATGAATGTAAAAAAACTATTTTATCATTACTATGCTGTTAAGTAGACAGGTTGGTGTCCCTGCTTCTTTGGCAATATTACATTTACTCCGGTTAGCACGAAAAAAAACATAGGATTATGCATTAGCCTTCTAAAATCCTTTTGGGTTAACAAGACCTCAAACCATCCATTAATTTTCTACACAATTTCATGGGATAAATCAGACAAGTACAAGACATTTATTTTCACCTTTGACATTGCAATTGAAAACCTAGAGGCAGTGTTTATTTTATATCTGCCCACAAGTTCAAGCACAAAAGAGAATATCCTATAAACACTCACTTATTCAGACTGTGGTCTTGGTTCTATCACCTTGTGGTTAGTTACTATCATTTCAGAGGAACCTTAAAAACGTGTGAAACCACCTACAAGATTATACAATGTCCCGACACAGAAGACAATATGGCCATGAAAACCCTAAATCTCGGCCACTTATGATGCGTTCTTCTATGTATACGCACAGGAAAATGATTGGAATTTATGACTTTACATGTTTCATTGTCTTAAAAGAAATTATCATTAATTACAAGGCAAACAAATTAATTGGTCATAATTTAAAGTACCTTTTACAAAATATTTGAGTAAATTTACAGAAATTTTGAATAAGTTTACTTACATTTCAGCATAGCATAAAACACATAAAAATAGAGGATAATAAGCACACACTGTGAAAACAAGAGGATTAAAAATGAAGAAAATGGAATGTCCTTCTTCTTAAGATATCTTTCTACAGCACTGTTCCTTCAAAGTGTTTTGCTCCTATCGTCCTTTATTTTCATGTGATACAATTACATTTTTAATGTGAAATAATATCTCGTATAAGAACTATTCACCTTACCATTCTTGTTTTTAATTTGTTCCTGTAAGAATATTCCTTACCAAATCATAAGTGTCACAAGTTTTCCTCCTGCACTGAGCACTGCGGTAGAAACTGTCCTGTAAGTCGCACATTTGGAGGGACTGCTTTAAAAAAAGTGTGAATAATAAAAATGTGTACCACCCTATACATTTACAAAATCTAGATGGTGATAGTCCTGTTATCATGCATTCAGCCCAGAATCCTTCTTCACGTCTTCTGTGATGCCAGTCTTGTCGTCTTTCTCACTTTCTCCTAAAATCAAGTACAGTCATCTTCAAAATTAAACCACTTGTCTGCAGTTAGTTCAAAAGCTTTATAGAAAATAGTAATTGTATCTTCATACATCGAGCTGTTCAGAGCTTCCGTTACCTTTCGTGTCCATTTTAGTGGCATCCTCAATTTTCATTTTCTCATCACCATCCTGCTTATCTTGTTTTGTGTCCAGTTTGTCCAATCGGGGACGTTTTCTGCTCTTGAATGACCTACATATAACAAGAATTACTTTCAATGACTTCCTCTTGTTGCTTTCACAATGTTTACTTATTTACGCAAACAGAAAAGGAGAAATGTGCAAGACAAATTACTACAAAGTGCTGATGTAGGAACCTCTTATGAAGTAGCCATTTGGAAAATTAAGAATCTGGGAGGAAATAATGTCAAACAATGAAGCATGACCCTGACATCCAAATATCAGAAATACTGAACAAAGTGCCAGACTGGTGTACAGTATGACTGACAAGCATGGGCAGATTACAAACTCTTTAAATGAAGTGGCAACTTATACGTACCACCGGTTTTCATATTCAGTATCTCTATATTCTTATCTTCATAATGGAGGCCTTTTTTTAAACAGGAACTGAATTTTTAAAAATTATTTACATAAATTTAATGTGCTCCAAGAGGTTAAGGAATATAACCAATCAGAAAAATTTCAGAACAGGGAGAACATGGTTATTTAACCCTTCATGATATGATCTCTTTCTAAAACAGCTTTTCTTTCCCAAGTTAAATTTTTCCCAATATTAAAGGAGTTGGTAGGAGTACTGTTTCATACAGATACTATGTGCATGATTTTCTTCAGATTACGAAGAAAAAAAAAACTGTTCTTCAAACACTAAAATTCCTTGCTCCTCTACAGTCTACAGTGAAACCTCTATCCATCATTCCCCGAACTATCGTTTTCCCGGATGCATCGTCCGTTTTGT
>NW_019059901.1:677407-707281 GCF_000696155.1 Zootermopsis nevadensis
AGGAAATTTAATGCTGGCTCTACAGACCATTTTCAACAAATAAATAAATAACCAAGAGAGAACTATGGCCATCTTGTTTACCCAGATTGAATGTGTGTGGCTTTTATGTCGGCAAACTAAACACAGGCTATAGAAATAATCCTCACATAAACAAACATAACAGATTTATGCCATTTTAAGAATCATGGAGTCATGGAATATAAATTTCAATGTGCAATAGAAAATTTATTTGTGAAATGTGCTTCAATACTGGACACATACTGTAATATCAAATAAGTAGTTTTACTAAAAAAATATTTTGAACATGGATGGAACTTTCATTTAAGATTGTACAGTAAAAAGAGGCTTTCATAAGACAAAACCCACCTACCAACTGCAACCTTGCTTTATTAACATTAAGTAATACTGTTAGAAACAAAAGAATGAACTGCTTTACATGTAGGCTTACTTGATTTTCTCCAGGTATTCTGGAGTGTTTTGGTTTGCCATATTAGAAGGACTAATATGCAGCTTAAAGTCAGGGCCAAAGTACTCAAAGTAGTCATTGTATGGAAGTTCATTTGCAATCTCTGTCCCCAGAGCAACTGATGTTTCATACGTCCAACAACGAGATACATTCCGTATAGTGTAACCTCCTCCTCCAACCATCAAGAATGGGAGTCCATACTTCTTTACAAACTCCACACATTTCCCATGACCTAAACAAAGTTACAAGATAATCCAGATATTTGATAATCCTCTGAAAATGGCCAAACTTATTTCAAAGATTTGTGCTTCCTCCTACCCAGCCAACATGAGACATATGAAGGAAAGTTATGAAATATTGAGACACATCATGAGATAAATTTCTATGTTCTCCTTCAGAAGAAGTTAGTGCCCTGTTCACCACAGTTTACAATTTATGAGTTTTGGTCTATCTTTCTTACACTGAACAAACATCTCAGATGTTTTCTAAAAAAAATTATAACACGGACACAGCAGAGAAATTACAGTCAAAGCAAAATGACTTTTATGGATGGCAGACAGAAAAATTCATCTCAGCGTGACATGTGTTTCTCTTCACAGGGACTGTATGGAAAAATAATTTACATTGAGTTATAGTATGAAGATGTAAGATAAATTTACTTTATGAGCACCTGTTACATGAACAAGCAATACATCATGTCCTGTGACCTACCTCTTACAGTGAGATTGAAGCAACCAAGTCTGTCACCAGTTAGAGAATCTGCTCCACACTGCAGCACAACAGCACTAGGCTGAAAAGTCTCCATCACCTTTGAGATTATGGGAACAAAGATAGACTCATAGCTCTCATCATCCATTCCATCTCGTAAAGGAATGTTCACTGCATAGTACTTTCCCTTTCCTGCTCCGATATCCTAAAGAAAATGCCAAGCAACACACACTTCTCAAATTCACATAAATCTAAAAAATCTTCCACCACCTTAATAAGCTACTGAATAATCTAGCAATGAAGAATGTACAAGGCATTCAGGAAAATTAGTGACTTGACGCAATAAGGAATTCATAATATCAATTTTTTTATGCTATTCCATGACTTTAATCCTGTATAACCTTGTGTAAAATAGTATGTTATTACTGGTCCTTGCACACAGTGCACAAAAGGAATACCAAACTGGGATGTTATTAATTTTTTAATCTCTGTCTCTACTCAGCTGAGCACGGTGGTGTAGTGATTATGCTGTAAACTTGTATTTGTTCTTACTTGGCTGTTTGCCGAGTTAGGTTAGCAGAATTCCTATGCCTCCAGGAAAATATCAGAATATTACTTTAAAATATGCTCACTAAAGTTGATTTTCACAGTACACAGTAATACACGGACATTCATTCAACTGTAGTTGACAGCAATAGGGTCAAAGTGGATAATTGTTTTAAATCCTACTGATGGAACAGCCACTGATAAATTTGAGTGAGTTATGAGAAAGCACTTCTGGTAGATGTGTAATATTTTCAGGTTATCTTGCAGGCACTGTCTGTTTAAACTTTTATCACTAACATCTAAACTGTTGATCCTACTGTACCTTCTCTACAGTAAAATTTAACTTTAAACTCATGCTGCACCATAACAATACCGCCGATTTGATAAAACCTCAAACAAAACACATACCACTTGGTATCTTGTTTACAGCTACTTACAGAATTTCCTAAAGGTAAATTGACAACCAGCTACCCATTCCAGACAGTGTTAAAACACCAAGAAAATTATATCAATAAATATGTAGTTTAAAATACGACATACTCTGAGGTCACCAGTGCCAGGAAAGTACTCGCCATACTTGTGGAAGGACACTGTCATCACCCTGTCTGTGGTGTAGAATGCTTCCTCAACACCATCCCCATGGTGGACATCGATGTCAATGTACAAAACTCTCTGATGATACTTGAGCAACTCCAAAATACCAAGGACAATGTCATTAACATAGCAAAAGCCAGATGCCTCTGATTTTTTGGCGTGGTGGAGGCCACCACCCCAGTTGATGCAGATTTCAGAAGCTTGCTTATTCAGCTTTACAGCAGCTGCTACTGAGCCACCTGATGACAGCTGGCAGAACTCATACAATCCATCAAACACTGGACAGTCTTCTCCCACATTAACTAAATGGGAAAACACACGTTAATCAACATACAATAAAACGTTGTTACATAAAGTCAATGTTGTTCCTGCATGGAGTGATAAATGAGGAAGGAAGAAATTAACAATGGAAGGAGGAGCAAGATATGTACAGTATTGGTGTGTACTTACACCTCTGCATCTGCTTATTGTACTCTGACATATTATCAGGTCTGATGCTTCTTAAGAACCGGACATAGTCATCACTATGGAATTTTGTCATCTCATCTGCTGTGGCTTTATGTGGGCGCTGAAACACCAACATTTATTATGCACATTCTGATCATTTTGTATAAAATTCTGTCAATGTGAATAAATTAGCCAACCATATCCAAGAAATTGGATGGGAGAAGAATCCACATATATAAAGATATAAAAGTAAGCTCCACATGATATAAACTTTATCCAAAATGGTATCAACTGGAGCATACAGAATATGTACAGGGGCAGGCATCACTTATTAAAATATGAAAATGAGGTTTGAATTCATAGTAGGGTAACATAAAAAACACATACTTACATAAATCTCCATTTTCCTGTACAGACCATAGTTGAGTAACAAATTGTGTGTCATCCTTATTCGATGTGGTTTCATGGGATGGCCCTGGCCATAGTAATAATTACCAATGTCACCTGAGGACAAACAGCAATCCCTGGTAACTCATTGAAAAATGGAAAAATGAGCACTGATAGCTTCTTACTGGGGATGTGTGTTCGATGTACACAAATTCACAACAGACATCACCAAGCCACTGATTCTTAGAGTCCAATAAAGCAAATGACCTGTAACAACTTCTAATCTGTGTTTCACAGTAGCCTATAAAAGGTTTTTGCACTTTGCAAAGAAGCAAATTTTGATTGTATTGTAAAAGCTAAGTTCACCGAATATGTAATGTATTAATTTAACTTAATATTATTGCAGAAGTCACTTTTCTCATATTTCATGGCAGTCTACAATTATGTTTTTGTTATTAAGGCAGTGAATGCAAATTGCAGCAATAATTTTCCAAGATTTATTGTGACTACAACAATTGTGGGGGTGCTTAAATGTACAGATATTGCTTTAACTGAAACATTTAATCTCAGATTTAATTTCTGTGTGGTTCAATCATCTAATGACACAAGGTTTTTACAATTTAATTTTTTCTTTCATCTTGCATACTGAATATCCAGAATCAAATACCTAAATGAAAGGCCACTGATGACTTCATGAAGCCAAAACATGCTTGGTAAGTAAAGTAAATAAATAACCAATAATAGAAGTAAAAGTGGTTGGTTCATGCATCTCCTGCACTATACACATTTTGTATGCATGTAATTTAAGCTACTTTCACTCTTAGTGATCTGTATTAAGCCCATTTGTATTTGAAACAATTTGTGTTGTAACATCCTTTTTTCAGGCCTATGTGGATCTTTTGCAATGTAAATAAATTACATTTCTATAAACGGAATATGTTTAATTTTCGATAAACGTATGCGAATAACGATTACCATGATATGAATTTCTAATATAGGATTTTGCAGAAAATTTTTAGCTTGTATTTTTGTATATATTTTACAATTACAAATATTACTTGTAATGCAATACTGTTGTTCATTAGTATATCAGGGCCTTGTTATATCGAACATTTGTTAAAATAATTACAATTTTGAAGACGCCCCTTAATTTCATTAATTTTCCTTATACTTACGATCATAATACCAACATACATTCATACCATCGTACTTCTCAGTACACTATTACTTATCGTAAACATCACGTACTCCAGTCTGGCTTATTATTAATGCTTATAAGCTTTTATAAAACTCTGTAACGCTTCTGTCGTAATTCGGGCTACAGTTTGTTGTATCATTACTAAGCAAGAGTGTTTTACTATCAATATTTATAAATGTGACGAACTTTGCTATTTAAACATCTTATACTACACCACAATATCTACGGTGCTACGAGAGTGCCTGAATTGATGATCTTTCACACTAGCGCCATGAAAACAATCAGATCTTTATAAAATCATATCTTTTATTAACTCCGTCTCGCCTTGTTACAAACGAACTAAAATACGGCTTTGCACTCCCGATCGCTATCATTTTTATTCTAATATATCATCAAAATAAGTAAATATAAAATCTCGCAACACAGGCCTATTAAGAGCCAAACCGAACGTAAATATATCAATTTCCTCACAAATATTCAGTAAAGTATCATTAAATATATTTTAAAATAATACTTACTATCGTAATAGTAACACACACGTTTTTTGCTATGGGGTTGTGTTGACATTTTTAAATCAGTAAGTACTTAAAAAGTCCCACACTTTACACTCCCCCAACTACAGACACTCACCGCCTTCTAAAACCTTTTCACTTTTGCTTAACAGAACAGTTGTTAAATATATACTTTCAAGTTAGGCAACATTGATAGGAATTATGAGGGAAACAATCTTCATTTGTAGTTATTTAAATTCATGAGCATGACTTCTTCATGTATGTCGTTATATATCATTGCGAATATCAACATCACGGATTATTGGTTACAACTGATATCAAACTATAGATTAGGATTCTCGAGGTATTTCTAAAATTCCAAAAGAATTGAAGTGGATGAGAAATGTGAATGAATTAAATAAATTTGAGGTTATAATCTAAGGAGGTGATATTCTCTCCGTGATTCTAAGTTCCCCCTGAGTACAAGGAAGATTTATTATACAGAACCATCATTCTTCATTAATTTAACGTTAATGTTAACGTTATAGCATGTTAATGAAATTATAATCGTCGCGTGATTTAAGGCGTCATACGTTGGTAATCATTACATGTCCACCAACGCCATAATAAAGTTCCTGTGCGCAATAGTATATATTTATTATTTTATATTTGTTTAAGAAGTTGAAATCACCAAATTGATTTTTTAAACCTTATACTGTTTCACTTATATTCGTATATTGTAGTAATTATCTGAAAGCCAATTTTAAAACTTATGATTAAATTTATGTCTAGTTAGTGGTGATTCTGTCTGGATTTATGGTATAGAAAGTTCCTAATGGACGGGTTGGTATTATGAGCCATGGTAAGATAAAAGCAGGTTGAAGTAATCCGCTATCTGTTGTCAGTTGTGTTTTGGTCGGTGGTGTAGTGACTGTGATGTTATGTTCGGTAAATGCGAATTGACTGTATTTGTCGTTTTGATGACTAAATCGGAGGAATTGACCAGTTAACTTCGCGTAACAGAGAAGGTAATCACTTTGTCTTTATTGTTAGGCGTAATTATGCGTTGTCTAGTAAGTGGCAATGTCAGTGCCGTCAAGCCGTGGTATTAGTGTCATTGACTGTGATTGGAGTTTGATGCATACTGTTTTGTGCATTCAAAGCAGCTTCAGCCATGACAAATGGTTTATTTACCATGCGCATTGTCAGGCACTTTACTTGTCAAGTGTTTACTTGTATTTAGGGGGTGGAGTTCAGTCACATTTAAGATTAGGTGGCTGGTACAATTTGTGTGTGCCACAAGAGCTTTCTTTCTCGATTTCCTTTTCGAATAATCCAATCTCCATAGACATTTTGGTGTGTTCTCTTTCATGAACTAAAACTAAATGACTATATATTAATGCCATTATCTTTTCTTTGTGCCTTATTTCATGAAGGAGGAAGGATGTGTGTTGCTCTTTTGTGCTTTGAGATTGTCCTTATCATTTGCGATTTTATGTTCATTTCCTGTGCACACACACTTCCAGGAACTTGATTGCAGTGAATAGCATGTCCTGTGTGTTTGGAAGTCCAGTTTCTTTATATTATTTTAAGCAAGTTATGTGTCAGACACCTTGTGAAGTAAGTTAACTGAGCACTGAGTTTACTTGAAAGTAAATTTAGTAATTTGAAAACAAATTTAAACAAATTCATACTCCAAACATGTGACTAATTCTGTTTTACTTATATGGATTATTATATTTTGAAATTAGAAGTATGCATCACTGGGTTAACTCATAGGCATAGTACTTTATTTTGCCTTTAAAATTTTTTATATAAATCATTTTGAAGGTTTAAAAAATAAATTTCATTAAATTTTTATACAGGTATACTTTTCTCTTATGCAAAAAGTTAACCACTTTGACTCACTTCCATTGACTTTCGTAGCCATTAAAGTAGCTAATGTCACCTGATTTGGCACATATCTCTGTGTTTTTTAAAGTATGCCATTGGGTTGAAGTGCATTGTTAGTGCTTCATTTCTAGGAGCAAGTCTGTGATGAATGGATTCAGAGTTAATGATATGTGTAGTGACTTCTTTGATTTGAGCTTCAGTAACACTTTCAAGGTGCAAGTAAGTTATGCATATTGGTAACAGGCTGTTAAAAAGTTAGCTATTATGAATATTGTATTTTTGTGGTAATTATAGACCTGTGGAGGAAGTAACAGGGGGAGGAAGAAGATTGCATTTTGAAGAGCTTCATAATTTGTAGGGTGAATAAAAAAAGGGTAATGAGATGAGAAAGAGACATAGCATGTGTGGGGAAAATAAAAATGCTGGCAAAAGTTTGATAATAAAACCTGAAGGGAAGATACCATGTAATATGGATGGGAGGGTTATGGTGAAATGTGATGTGGACTGAATTCAAATGGCCTGGGTTGGGGACAAGTGGTAGACTTTTGTGTACACAGTAATGGACATTCGATTTTCATAAAGGGGGGGGGGGGGGTGAAAAGCTATGCAGCTGTTATCTTCTCATTGAAGTTTCTACACCATGTATCATTAATTGTTGTTAAGAATCAAGGCCGTTGTCAGCTCACATAGAATGTCAGAAGTTAGTGGAAGCACTGTTTAATGCATCACTGTTTAACAGGCCAGTCTCACCCTAGCCTTTCATGCTAGTTCTCATAATATAGATGTATGGAGGTGACAGCAACATTTTACTTTACCAGTTGTAGACATGGAGTCACAATTGGCCACGCGGTCGCTGGGACTGTGGGTTCGAATCCCACTCAAGCCGTGGATGTTTGTCCGTGTTTTTCTGTGTTGTGCTGTCCTGTGTACAGGTAGAGGCCTTGCGACGGGCCGATCCCTCGTCCAAGGAGTCCTACCGAATGTCTATAGCTCAAGCCAACGAAAAGTTAGGACTCGCAGTGCTCAGGCACTTGAAGAACAGGTCGTCCAAGTATCCAAGTAAGTAAGTAGTAGACATGACTCTACTATTTGTTCCGTTGTGACAGATTGAATGATTAGTGAAGGTGGAATATAATTATATGGGTACTAATATAGGAAATATTGTTTAATGTGTTGAATAATCTATGACATGTTATAGAAATACATTTAAAACACAGAACAAAATAAATAAGCTTTTGTATACAAGCTGTTACAATTAAGTACAGTTATGTTTTGCATATTTTAGATTTCATTGATTCAAATCTCAGCAGCACAGCAGGCCAAAGTGTTTGTCAAAGTGATTCAAATGAAAGAGATGCAGTTTTTCTGTGACTGAGCTATAATGCTGAAGTCAGAATACCAACGAATGATTCGGAATCTTTTCTCAGCGTCGGTACGGAAAGCGCCGTGACTCTCGCTGTCGCTTTTCCAACGTCATTTTGTGAGGCATCCCGAGGTTTATCTTGTTATGTTTGGAATCTTGTGTCGGCGCCGCGATGATAGGCGTCGATTCACCAGATCGACTCATATGGCGTCCGTGGGCTCCTCTTTGTGTGATTCGAATTTTATGTTGGCGTCTTCAAAGAAAGCACAAGTTACCATTTTCTAGGGCACCAGCCAAACCCAAATTATGGATCCAAATGCCTATTGCCTCCTGTAATACATTTTGCAGCTTTAATTTGACAACAGCACGTGCAGAATGCTTATGTATGTTTAATAATGGCAAGCTGTGGAATGAACATAATTAAATATTTATATCGTAATTTTTATTTTTGTAATTAAATTATTAGGGCATATAGACAGAAGAGTGTTTGAATAAGAGTTTATATCTTTAATCATTTGAAGATTATGCTTAAAACAAAATATATTGACACCAATTATTCTTGGAAATGAAGGTGTTATCGCTTCTTTGTTTTATAGGGAGAGCCGTATTTTACTTTATTATGACGATCGTTTAATACAGAAACTCTTTATAAAGAACGTTTGTTGTTTTTCCCGTGGATGCCACAGAGAGGCGTGCCATTATTTTTTCGTACAACTTTGGTCTTGGCGTCGTTCTTCTATCGTGTTTGGTATCCGAGGTACAGGAACAGCCCTAAGCTGGAATCGAACACAGGGCTCTTTTCTGGGATTTTGAACCTTCTCTGTTCTCTTCCTGATCTAAAGGAATAAGCGAACCAAATTTGCTCGAAATCGGTTTATCCCTTTTCGAGGTATGAGTGATCATACAATCTTACGCACAGTCTAGTATTTTATTTTGGTACTTAATTGCGTATTTGTCGGTGTTAAATTTGTCGAAAAACCTCAGTTTCTTATCGCCGTCATGTTTGTAATTGTTGACTTTAAAGAATGTTTCATTTTTTCCTGGGCGTAAAGCGCTGCCGGGGTGTGACGTTGACCACTGATTCCTCACCCCTCGCCCTTAAGAATGAGCAGAAGCTATACAGCGTCTCCCCCCAAGTGCCTGCATGGCGTATAGGAGGATAACTTTTTATGAGGACTGCACTGTTAAATTTACTCCAGTTCTGGCTTTAAAGGCTTAATGTAGACAAACAAAAATTTCGTTATTGGTCTGTGATGCCAATCTAGAGTTCAAGCGTTCCATTCGTCAGTAATCGATATGGGTGTTAGCAGTCGACTGAAATAATAACTACCAAATACTAACAAAAACTGCAGTTGACTTAGATTTTCTTTCTTTTGTGAAACATTTGAAATAATGGTCATGGATCCAAAGAAATATGTATCTTTATTTTATTTCAGTTTCGAGAAGATTAGGCAAGAAATATCCAATAGTGAAGACTCGTAATACCAAATGAGATTAAGCCTGCGACCAGATACAAATTTATTCTATTTTTAATGTCATTTTTATTTACTTCGTGGGGAGAAAAGTAAATATTAAACTTGGGAAAATTGTATTTTACGTTGTGGTCCGTTTTATGTAACTGTTGGAAGTCATTTGTTTTTCTAAGTTACTCCAGTTTTATTCATGAAAGAAGCTATGGTCGCTTCCTGACCTTGAATTCGTTGTAGACACACCTCAGGTAGCACTTCTTAGCTTTCGTAGTTGATACGGTACCGTTAAATAACATTTTTGCGTTGTATTTGTACGTGCTATTACGCTACTGGCTACAACAGTAGGGTACTCTGTGTGCATATTAACTGCTTCCTTTGAGATTTTCATTTCCATCCGCGTCATTGGCGATTGCACATCCGGTGAAAGACAAAGCAAGGCCTGACGAAAGTATTCGTCGAATTTTCCAAAGGAAGTGAAGTGTTAGGTCCCAACTAACTGACCAGGTAATCAGCTGAGTAACTAAGAGTCTTTCTTTCATGAGAGAAATGGTCAGCATGTTTTGCTAGTCAGTTTTTTCGTCTTTTATAGAATTCGAAAGTTCATTACCGCGAAGACAAAATATTCTGAAGTGCATGGTAGCAAGTGTTCTCAGATTTTATTCTGCACTTAATTTCTTCGAGAAAGCAATTTTGATTTTGACGTTATAGCGTATTGACTGATCAGGCTGTGTCGGTTAATCGCCGGCTGCTGATAGTCGCGACCAGGTGGTATATGTGGTGGACAGAGTGGCAATGGCGTAGGTTTATCTCCAAACATATTCGTTTCCCCTTGTTAATATCAATCAACCATTATTCCGTAAACTCATGCATGGTTTGGGTATTGGACATTGGGCCCTTTAGCGGCCCAGTTCCACAGAGAGACAGTTTGCATCTGACAAGTCTAGGAACCAAAATACCTTAGTGACCAACTGAGTAATTTGCCTAAGTAGGAGTGCTAACCATTCTGTCGCAACTTCAGTTAATTTGGTGTCTTAAGTCACACCTTTGTACCCTAAAGTATGTCACGACCACTGTCTTCCACATCCTATCCAGTAATCTGTTCAAAGGTGATGTCTGTCTTCAGGGTTGTTGCGCCGTGTAGTCTGGTAGAAGTTTAAAAACGTTTCAGAGATCCTTGCTGCATCAATATCATCGCCCTGTTGATGGAGGCAGCAAGGACCTCTGTAACGTCAGCAAACTTCTACCGGACTGTACGGCGCAATGACCCAGAAAACAGACGTCTTCAGAATCACCGCCGTGAAAACCTAAAATCCTACAATCTGTTCAAAGCCATAGCTTATAAGCTATGAAGTTGAGAAAGTGTTAAACAAGCTGAGAAATAACGATACCAATTCTCCCAATTGGAGTTCGTGTGCTTAGGCTGGCTGATATGCGTCGGTGTTTTTCGTAAGTTGTCAGGGAATTATTTCACTTTTAAATATAAATTGTGTCACAATTAAGTAAAGAAAATACATTTTGAAACTGGACCACCCCTGCTACTTCCAGGCCTGTAAAGTAAACATACTCCATCATTTTCGTATGCAATGCAACCTGCAGTGCTTTTTTTTTCTGGCGTTACGTACCGGTACCCAGTACCGACATCCTTCATAAAAATCCGTTTCAGTAGCCTTCTTGGAAGACGGCTTCGTATCCTTCGTTTAAATTAAAAGTATTTAGGTCTGGAGTTCCAACTCACATTTCGAACGTAACCCCGAAGTATTGTCACCTCATGTGAAATCACTGTTACAATCCTTGTTTTATTAGCATTCCGCTGTGGCCACTCGATTGTTTATATCTCGAATTCGAATCCCGCTCGAGGCATGAACGTTTTTCGGCCTTGGGCTGTGTAAGATGTATGAGTGATCTCACCTTCGAGTTTTTGGTAAAGTAACCTCTGGGCTTCAACAACGTTTCGTCGATGCTTGGTGATATATCGGTAGTGGACCTGTACGTCATTCTGAAAGTATTCTTAATTTCGACACTTGAAGAGGGAGAGGTCAAATGCGATGATGTGGAAGAGGAGGAAGGAGAAGAAAATACGAATAACAATGAAAGAATAAGAAGAGGAAAAATTAAGGACAAATAAGGGAAGAACAAGAAGAACATGAGCAAGATAAGGCTGAGTCGAAGAGAAAAATAAATAAAAGGCCAAGGTCCTTAAAAGAGATCGCAAGAACAAGAATAAAAGAAAAACTAAGACAATAAACAAAAGAAAACGACAAAGTATAAGAAGAAAATAGAAACGAAACAAGTACTCATAGGAAGGGAGAAATGGAACACGGTGAGGGCGAACGTTTTGCTGCGTTAACGCTAATGGTACTTGTTGCTGAATCAAAATGTCGTAGGATGATTACTATAATCATTTGTTGTGAGTAAAACTGCAAAATGTCTTTTGAGGTGTAATCTCGGTGCTCCTGCCTTCTTTCTTGTTTGTTGAGTCAATAAGGATTGGTTTCCGCTCAAGGGAGCAGCTCCTTATCTTAAAATACGGGTTGGCACCTGCACTTTCATTGCAGTGCGCAAAGAAGTATAGACCTGCATGGAATCAATGCATTAGGTACAGTCATGTCCATTCTTCCATGTCTGGAATCAGAAATCTCTCTACGGAATTAAATATGATTTTGGTTTTGGAGTGTATAATAAAATATGACAAGGCGAATTTAAATTTGGTTCGTATCGTTTCTTCCACTGAACAATATTAAGTCAGTGGGAAGTAGATAGAAAGGAAGCATGGAAGATTTTTTTGTGGTAAATTCATGGAGGAGAAACTTTCTAATTTATGAACGCCACCTTTAGTGTTACAGTAATGAAACCGGAGTGTTGGAGATCTAACTTAGAATAGGCTAGACAAGAATTGCTTACAGAATTTTTGTGTGGCAACATTTAAAAAGTCGTTTGGAAGGCCGAAGATTACATCAAGTTGATAATCGTACGCTCAACGAGTTTGCTACAGCCAGCCATATTCGAAGTGACTAAAAATTGCACCGTTAACTCATAAAGAACAGGGTTAAAAGAAATGATATTTAAAAATTCAGTTTATACATCAAAAGAAAACAACCGTACGAACCGAAAAAAAGGGCTCCACGGACTTTGGTGAAACTCGTTACAAGTTGTGCAGAACATGACTAAGTCTGTATGGAAATATTTATAAAATCGGCATTGTTACATTCATATTATTCGCTCTTCGAAAGTGTCGGAAAACATTGTCTTTCGTGAATATTTTGTTTGTAGCGAATCAACTGAACTGAATACATCTTTTTACACAACTTATATGAGTTTCATTCGAATCTATTGCGTCCTTCATATTTACTATTGTTTAAGATAAACGTAATTTTCTGCACCACCCAATGTAAATTGGCCGTATGCTTTAAAGAGTGAAATGTCGGTTGGGGGGTGGGGGGTGGACGTGTAGGGGCCAAGCTGTCTGCCGATGGGTGACTCATATGAGTCACTGTGGGATATCCCGGATAACAAATATCGACAATGCCGTCGCGTGATACTCGCGGCACCTCTCCTAATTAACTACGGACAGGAACCCCTTGAGGTAACTACGTCATAACACTGCACCCACATAACGTGTTATTCACTAGATGTTGGTTAATTGTGATTAACGTGGGACTGTCCTAACGTTCTTGTAGAACGTGCTGAGGAAAACTTGGTCACTTAGTTTAAACGTCTCATGAGAAGTCTTCACATTGTATCAGTGCTAGAGAAAACCACCATGGGAACCTAAGATTTTCGAACGGGAGGCTGAGGAAAATTGCATAATTCGAGTTTTACTTCGTACTTGTCACCAGATATGTTTATTTATAGTTTATTTGACGATTTTGGTAGTAGATCAAACCATATAGCTTCCATTGTTGTTACAACAGTTTGCTAGGATTCTCGTCTTCTTTTCGAATTCCTTATGTGGGAAGTTCTATGTGCCCGTTTGCCACTTAACTGTCACGTAAAGATGACGCCACACTCCTAAAACATTTGTCCTTTACATAACAGCATATCAACAGCCCCAACTTTTATAGTGTGACCGGCCACTAATCAATGTCAGTCCAATTAACGTCTATGCCACACGCTGACGTCACGACCACCCACATTTTGGATAGAAGTCTCTCGAATAAGTGAAATGTAAACAGTGCCAGAATAGGCCTACACAGCACAGACTACGAAACACCATTACAGGATTTCAACCCCGATTCAGTTAGACCGTCGACTCCACATGTCAGACACCAGTACATGTTATTGAGAAGAGCCAGAAAGGTAGTCAGCTAACTCCATGCAGCAGAATCCTCCTTGATAAGCTGGCAGTTACTCAGCTAGTCAAGAAATAACCCTTTTATAGTACCCGTAGTTTATTACCGTGTTCTTAAGAGCCCACCTCTGAAACCTATTCTGATCCAGATAAATCCTCACCCAATTTATCTAACACCAATTTTAATATTATCTTTGCATTTAAGTCTAGGTATCCGAAGTGATATCTTCTCTTCCCGTTTTTCGACCAAAAATGTGTAGTTATGCAGTTCGCATCTGTCCTTGCGTTCTACATTCCCCACCCATTCCACCGTATTTGATGTCATCACCACAATAATATTTGGCAGCTGAGCGTCTCAGCCGAGTGGTTACCATTCCTGATTCATATTTTCGAGGTTCTGGGTTCAGATCTCACGGCTATCCTGAGTTTCTTCGTGGTTGTTCAGGAAATTTTCCAGGTCGTCTGTCACTACCCCACGAGGTGTGTGATATCCTCGAAAAAACAGCACATTATCATTCCCTCAGTCCGAAGTTAGGGGCTTCATTTGTGATCCGACACTTGGCTGGTATCGGAGTAAAGGTGGTTCAGTTTACACAAGTTGACAACGGTATGAAGTGTGATCAGCTTTACAGCGAATGATCTCCAAGAAAATTAACACGAAGGCCAATAGTATATACAAAATTGGCGCCGTTTGAACTGCTTTTTTTATATTGCGTCAGTTGAGATGACAGATAACGAGTGGAGAATCGGTTAGGATAAGGAAGGAGTCTTTCGGGGAAGGAATTTTTCTTTTGGCCGACATGTTTTTACCTGTTCTGGGGCCGAATTATTCTCCAACCCACTGAGTACTGCGGTTATGTAAGTATTCGGGGCATGAAACTTAACCACTTCCATCTAGCGCCAAGATTAAGAATGGATCCGGACGAAAGGGGAGGGTGTAGACTGGATTGATTGACTCAGGATAGTGACCGACGGGCACTTGCGAACATGGTAATGAACTTCCGGGCTCAATAAAAACCAGTGAATTTCTTGACTAGCCGAGCGACTAACAGCTTGTCATGGAGTTAGTTCTTAGTTAGAAAATATTAATAGATTAACTTTCCAGAAAACATAAATCATAACTGTGTCAATAAATCAAATAAATATTCATACGCATATTTCTGCCGATCTGCAGGAATCTGGGTGTCCATATTCATGGAGAATTCCTGGAGAAATTCTGGATAAGTCATTTGAGGATTTACGTAAATATTTGAATCATAGTAAAGTGCTGGAGAACTTTTGGAAAAATTCTTGATAAATCCTAGGTTAGTGCCGGAGACGTCCTTTTGATGATTTACGTAAATATTTGAGTCATAGTGAAATGCTGGAGAATGTTTGGAGAAGTCGTGGAATGGTTCTTTGGAAGTCCTTAGGCATTGTGTTGTCGGTTATGTCGGATTAGTTGATGTTGGATTGGTATAAGTTAATTTGTGTTAGGTTGCGTTGATTTGGGTTAGGTTAGGTTAGGTTAGGTTAAGTTGGGTATAATTTGTCCATTTTTTGTCGCCGTCACATCTTCCAAACTGTACGAGGTGCGATCGGAAAGTTTCTAGACTGCGCCTATAAAAACCCGTACACTTATCTCAGGTATTAAATTCATCCAGCCCCCTCGAAGTAGTTCCCCTGGGAGTAAACACAACGATCCCAGCGCCGCTGCCAAGCCTGGAAGCATCCCTGGAAATCTTTCTTTGTCAGCCTGTCAAGCACCATCTGCGATTCTGCCTGAATCTCTTCTATCGCCTCAAATCTCCTTCCCTTTAGCTGAATTTTCATCTTTGGGAAGAGGAAGAAGTCACACGGAGCTAAATCCGGCGAATAAGGAGGGTGCGGGATGACGGCCATGGTGTTTGAGGCCAAAAACTGCCGAACTTTGAAGGCGGTGTGCGCTGGTGCGTTGTCATGATGCGTCGCATGTGGAGTTCTTCCTTTAGAATCAGCTCACAGGTCCCATAGCCTATCCCAACAATGTCGCACAAGTCGTTGATGGTACGACGACGATCTTCGTAACATTTTCGGGCGTTGTGCTCGAAGATGGTCGTCCAGAACGCTCGTCATCATCGACAGAGGTTCGGCCATTTTTAAAACGTGAATGCCACACAAAAGTTGGTGCACGACCCATTGCGGACTCCCCAAATGCTTGCTTTAGCATTTCATAGGTTTCCGTAGCCGTTTTGGCGAGTCTTTGGCAAAATTTGATGCACACGCCATTCCGAAATCGCAGGAGGGTCGGTGTAATGCACTACAAAAACGCCCGTAACTAAGAAACAAATGCTAATTCGATGATGCCGGCTGGCACACTGATTCACTATGAATGTAGGCCGCACCACCTAAAGGCAGAAGCTCGTACTACATCCGGTTCGCCCTCTATTGATACAGTCTGGAAACTTCCCGATCGCACCTCGTAGTTATCACAGTGGTTATTCTCATGTTACGTTGAGGTCACTGTTAGGCTAAGGTCAAAGTAAGGTCTCGACAATATCAGCCAATAGTTTCCCAGATAAATTTATTTAAACTTTCAAGGTCATATATTTTCACGGCTATTTCTGGCAAACCGTTAATACCTTGTTGACCATACTCATGTTAAAATGGGGTCACGTATAGGTCAAGGTCATATGAAAGGTACGACAAAATCGGCCCAATAGTTTGCCAGATACTTGTCTCTAAAATTCTCAAGGTCATATCTTTTCACCCTTATTACTGCCAAACCGTAAATACTTGGTTGACTATACTCATGTCAGAATGACGTCACGGATAGGTCAAGGTCATGTCAAGACCACGACAGGTTCACTCAAACTGTTTGAGAATTAGTGGTGTCATACTCTTCAAGGTTATTTGATGTACTATTTTCTCACGCATACACATAGAGAACTGTAGGAATTTGAATGACATTGCAACATCATTTAGAGGTCATAGATATGTCAAGGGCATGTGAAGGTTACAATATACACACATTAATTTGAATAGGGATAGATTGCCTTAGGTTGGGTTAGGTTAGGTTAGTTTGGGTGAGGTTAGGTTTCTGTTAGGTTGGGTTAGGTTAGGTTTATGTGGAATGTGCTAGGATTTGTTTGGGAACCCTACGTTTCGTTGTGTGGTTGGGTTTGCATTTTTTAAACTTTTGTTATGGGAAAGGTATGGTGAGGTCTCGTAGCTGTCAGTGTCATTAAAGTTCACGACAATATAAACCGTATATTTTGCTGAATGAAGACTTTTGAAAATTCCAATTTCATTTTAGACAAATTTTTCTCACACTTAATTCTGTTGAAATGTATTTATTTTAGTGAACATACTCCAGACACGTCAAGTTCATGTCACAGTCAGAACAATATAATTTCCGGGGTTTTCCGAATAGAGGGCTTTAAATTTTCAAGGCCATTCGAAGTTCATTTTTTCAAAAGCATATTTCTGCCGATCTGCTTTAATCTGAGTGACAATACTCATGTCAGTTTGAGGTCTCGCACAGGTAAGAATCATGTCAAGGTCACAACAATATCAGTCCTCGGGTTTGCCGGATAGAGGGCTTTTACATTTTCAAGGTCATTCGGAAGTCAATTTTTCAAATTCATATTTATGCCGATATGTAGGAATCTGAGTAACAATACTCATGTCGGTTTGAGGACGCTGACAGGTCAGCGTTTTGTCATGGTCACAGCAATATCATTCCCAGGGTTTACCGAATGGAGGACTTTGAAATTTTCAAGGTCAGTTGGCCGTCATTTTTTGAAACACTTGTTTCAGCCAATCTGTTGGAATATGAGTGACCATACTCATGTCCGTTTGAGGTCACGCACATGTCAGCGTCATGTTATAGTCACGACAATATCAGTCCGTGGTTTTTCCGAACAGAGGATTTTAAATTTTTCTAATTTTCAAGGTCATTCGGCAGTAATTTTTTTAAACGCAAATGGTTGATTGCGAATTTTTTGCTTACAGAAAAATTAAAGAACATTTACAGATTTACAGAAAAAAATCACATGGTTAGTGTTGTTTTCTTTTTAAAGTGTAATTTTCAACATTTATATATTTTCGTCACACAGTATAATCTTATAATGTAGTTAAAACCAATCTGTACGTCTTTTCCTTTGGGATAAGTTTTCGTCCAACAAAGTATCTTCAGGACAAAAGGATTTTCTACTGTACATACACTATACAGTGATCCAAATCTGAGTTAGAAATTCGTGCTACATGTGAACACTAATCTGATACTGACGAGTATGTTTCAGTCTTCTTTCAGTTTCTCTGTATTTCCATTGGTGCATTAAAGCACACAATGATTGTCCTTTTGTAGGAGGTTCCAAACTTTCAGCAGTAAAACACTTTTTATTCACCGTCGGTGATTAAATGTATGCGGAACATAGGTCTGCCTCAGTCCGTATAAAACTGCTTCCCGTTACGTTAAGCTGCTGAAACTCAGATTTTAAGTGGGGAGTTAGACGCACCTTTTTTAACAATTTTTTGAGACCGCGTTGTTTCAAAGTACCTCTGTCTGAAGTCTCCAGATTTAACCCTGCAAAATCTTTTCCCGTAGGGCATAATAAAGCGAACGGTTTCCGTTAAAACATTCTCATCTGTAGCTTACTTTAAAATTGTTCTGGTGTTTGCTTTACGTTTTCCGTGTACGTAGCTTACTTAAGCCCGTTTATTTGCTCAGTCTTAGGAACAGCGATAGTAAGCTAAATGCTGGCGCCTAATTTCGAAGCGTGAGCCTTGCATACCTCGCGTTCACAAACCACAATTTAAAGCAGATGTCTTGGTGCAGCAATGGTTCATTAATTTCCTTCCGATTTATGTGCATTTTAATTCACTACCACTAATAATACCAACATGGTGATCGTTCGAACTTCGGAGGTGGGAGCAACTCTAGTGCAGGACTCTGAAATTGCGTGGTAATAAATATGAAAAACTAAGCAAAGTTTCCAGGTTAACGTTTGTAGAATATGGAATAGCTAAGGGGACGACAACTCATTTCTTAGATGCAGACATTTTTATTGAATCTTAGCCCCCAACGAACAGTAAATGCGTTGATTACCTTATTCACAAGAGCCCAGTACTGGGCCCTGTTCTGAGTCAGACATCGTTATAGCCTGTTTATTTGATGCATTCGAATATATTCTTATCTACGCATAGGTCTACCGAGTGCTTTCTTTGCTTATGTTTTCCAGTTGCAACTTTTCACGAAATTATCGGTGCTTTCGTGCGTGCTACATGCTCTGTCCATCTCATTCACCTTATTTTGAGTGCTGTAATATTACTCGGTGAAGAGCACTTACAAATTATGAAGCACATTATGCAATTTTCGCTATCCTCATGTTACTTTTTGTTCTTCTGCGTCTCCTTATCGCGCTCTTCTCAAACAGCGAGAGACCAAGTTTTATATCCATTAAAAATAACGAGCAAGTAAAATATGGTTTTGTATTTTTCAGTTTTATTGTTTGGAGACGGAATGACAAAAATAAATATTGAACTGGATAGTAGACGATATAAATTTTTCCGTGAATCCAATGTTTATTTTTCCCAAACAGGGCCTATTTTAACTTTCCTGTCGTTTCAAAGTTTTTAACACTAGCTGCATGAACGTACATCTAGTTTTTATCCCCAAATCAACTTTGTTAGTAGCATCTAACAGTTTGTGTTTTTCTTTGTTTTCGTAATAAATTACGTCATCGGTTTCGACAAAAATCAATATTTCTTTATGACAAATTTCTGGAAACATATTTCGTAATTTCCACGAAGTCTTCACTTGTTTTCTGTTCATGTGAAAATAGTTTTAATTTGTTAAAGTTAATATTTTATTCTCAGGACCAATGAACTTATCTGATAAATAAGTCACCGATTTTTTCCGGTTCGGTTTTGAGACATGTTTTTCTGTGTTTGATGGTAGATGTTATAAATGATGCTAGAATATTTACTACAAGTATTAAAATTTCAGATTGGATTGGACGTATTTGCCAAATGCGTTGTTTAGGATTCTAGAAAGCTCCACACCTTTGTTCATTTATTGCTTATATGTTGTTCCACACTAATCCACTGTGAATGCAGTCAAATCCACAAAGCCAACGGAGAGACAAAAATCACACTTATTTCGTTAAATGTACATCATATCGAAAATTATTTCAACCACAAGTTGCTGGTACAAAGCTTTCTGTTTGAATTCTGAGTGGCTCTTCGAATCAAACTCACAACTTAACTATTTTAACCGATACGTCCAGCAAAGCTACTGTTTTGAATCTCGAGGTTCGGTATTGATCCGTCTTCATGCTACGCGACTGTTGTTTGTGGAAGATAAAGTGTAAAACAGTCAAGAGCTCACTTTTGCGAACATATTACCGGGGAAATTGACGATGTTTCTCAGTGTTGTAAATTGTTTAAAAAGAACGTCTAGATCCCAATTTTGCAGCTTTGCGCCCATAGAACGATTTCTATTCTGTGTCGTATTAGATGCAGATAACAAGAGTCAGGCGTTTTACGATCTGTTTGTTGAAGTAAATTTGTGCGACGTAAAGCAGTGGAATGGGGCGGAGTCTTTAGGAGGAAGCTAGGAACAGAGACAAACACAAAGGGAAGATAAACGAAAGAAAATATGTAGGCTTTGAGGTTTTCACGACGGCTGTCTTCTGGGTTGTTGCGCCGTGTAGTCTGCTAGATGATGAAGGCAGCATGGACCTGTGAAACGTCGGTAAACTTCCACCAGACTACACGGCGCAACAACCCAGAAGACAGCCATTTTCGAAAGAAAAATAAACAGTGAAAGAAATAAGCGGAGGAGGAAATGAGAAAGAATGAAAACATATGAGAGAGAAGAAGAAATTAATGAAGAAAGGATAGAAGGAAATGTAAAATATAATATAAATTAACAAAGGAAGATAGACATGGAAAAGATGAAGAAAGAAGGTTTGCTGATACAGGCACAGATATCCCACAAATTGATGTTTCCATTCAGGATGCAATTATTTCTTGGCCATTATGGAACCGAAAGTCAACTAAGTGGTAACTTACTGTTATTTACTTAGAAATTTGTACTTACTTGCTGAGGGTAGTTAGAACCTGGAGAGCCTGTTCGCAGAAATTTGGTTTCAGCAGAGGTCGTAATGCCATTCAACAGCGTATCACTTTCCTCATAGACCTATAGGTCGAAATGTGTTTTAAATAGAGGTTACAGGTGTTATGCAGGCCTCCAAATGTTTTGTACGTTGAGTTGTTTTTGAGAATATCGATGCAAAATGATTGGAATTTCGTGCAATGTAATTTAATATGCCGATACCGGGGGGGGGGGGGAATTAGATTCGCCAACAAGTTTTCGTGTAGACTGTGAAAACTGAATTTTGAGTTGGGCGGAGAGCTTGCAGAAAGCTGAACGGACATCTGCTCTCCTGTATGCGTTCACTTCATGCATTTTGATAGATTGATGTTTAAATTTTTTTTAACTTGAACTACAACATTTTTCTCGGAGAATTCTTCGGCGCTTGATCCGTTCACCCGGATGTATCCAGGCCTGTTCTGAGGACCTGCTTAAATTTCGGCGTCGGATATTGACCCTGTCGGTCAGTCACTGTTTGTAATACCGTGGCGCTATTCGAGACGGCAACAAGAAGTGGATGACGAACTTCGTCTGCCTGCGATGAACGGATGACAGGTCGATTTTTGAGGCATTGCGTGATGTCGTTTTGGGTCGTTGAGCAATGTGGGACAACACGGTCGAGCATTCCGACCGGCCGTAGCTGGATGTATCGAAACGTTTTACCATATTATAATTTCGCTATTAACCATTTTAATGTTAAGGACGAGATGTGTAATTGCGAAATACCTTATTACCATTTTGTGCTTTAAACATAGTGAACTAAACTACATCTCGAATGTAATTTATACTTGGAGTTGCTGTAGCTTGGTTTGTGTATGACGGCTAGGCACAGCCAAACAGTGTCGAATAGTGGAATGATTTGTGAGTTGGACAGGAGGCTGAACGATTTTTTCATGGCGTATAATAAGATGCTAAAACAGAATTTGTCTCGAGGGACTACGGAAATTCATTGCAATATACCACCCAGGATATCCTTTCGTAGGCCGGTATTGAAACCCGCGCTCTCCCGATTACATGGGCCCCGCACTTAGTCCTTCCTCTCTTGTCTAGTGTTTGTTTAACGACGTCTTATCATCTGTGTAGGTCACAGTTAAATTTGTTTTATCGCTGCTTTCAAAAACTGCTCATCTTGCGAAATATTCATACATGACTTAAAATGTTAGACATTAGCCAACTCCATGGAGCAGTCCTTCTTAGGAAGCAATGCTGACGACTATCTCGACATCTGAATTCCAGCGTCAGGACAATAGGCGTCGAGACGTTGGGCGTCTCGACGCTCCTACCTGTTCGTGTCAAGTTGTATTGCCCATCCCAACGCAACTATGTGCATTCTTTCTTTTTGTCTATCCTTTCGTCAGTGGCGAAGCTGTGATATTTACACATCTTCATCATCTTGTTTTGATTATTACATTTCCGTAGTCACCTGTTGTTGTCGGTAATTCAGGTTTCCTCGGAAGGTTGCTGTCTTCTGGGTTGTTGCGCCGTGTAGTCTGGTAGAAGTTTCCCCTGATGATGGAGGCAGCAAGGGCGTCTGAAACGTCGGTAAACTTCTACCGGACTACACGGCGCAACAACCCAGAAGACAGCAACCTTCCGAGGAAACCTGAATTACCGACAACAACAGGTGACTACGGAAATGTAATAATCAAAACAAGATGATGAAGATGTGTAAATATCACAGCTTCGCCACTGACGAAAGGATAGACAAAAAGAAAGAATGCACATAGTTGCGTTGGGATGGGCAATACAACTTGACACGAACAGGTAGGAGCGTCGAGACGCCCAACGTCTCGACGCCTATTGTCCTGACGCTGGAATTCAGATGTCGAGATAGTCGTCAGCATTGCTTCCTAAGAAGGACTGCTCCATGGAGTTGGCTAATGTCTAACATTTTAAGTCATGTATGAATATTTCGCAAGATGAGCAGTTTTTGAAAGCAGCGATAAAACATTCTGGCCATCTGTCGCATTATTAATTTCTTAATGAAACGCTTTGACCTTGACAATGCGGAAGTCCGATGGATGTAAGTTTGTGACTAGAAATTTTACAGTTGAAACGTCTTTGTTAAAACACTATATTGTGGAGAGTTAAATTCTTGTATTTTTGACAGTGTTCTTATGTTCCCCTCTACATCACACATTATCACTGCGAAGGTTAAAGCTTTCCTCCTGAATAACAGGCAGTTCTTAATGTGTAGTTAGGTTTGTTATTGTAAGCGTCAGTGTCGGTGGATTAATTATTTTGGTCATTTAATCCCAAACGAGACACTTTAATACATCGTCCCCTTTACTTGACCGTGTAAATGAAGTTATCAGATTTTTTGCACATTCATGATATCGAAATGATATTCAGATAAGATTCTTGTCATTGAGATATGCACGTTGTATTCAACAGTATATGCGTGATATCATCCATTTTTGAGATAATGATTTTAAAGATGACAGGGGATGTATGTAAATTGAGAACGCCTGCAGGTGTAGCCTCATGTAAATAACCCTTGAGTTAAAGTTAATCTTAAACCTATATTAACTTGTTGTGTTCTGTAGCTGCTGGGATCTGTTTTGGAGTTGCATGTACGAATGTGCTCCATATCTTTCGTTTAAAATTACAAACTGGTTTTGGGTTGAAGGCACGAGTAGAAATGCCCGTCTGCATGATTTGTTTCTTAAACTACTGATTGAATTTAAATGAAATTAGAGGTGGTGATTTACATCAATTTTTAAGCGATTGTAATTTTCGTTCTTATAGGTCCAATGTAACTCCTGCTTTATATGCGACTGTTGCTTCATTTCGGGATGTTTCCAGATTAAATCTGTGCCCAGAGACAGGCATTTATGATTCGGATTTTTCTTGGTTTCCCTAAGCCTCTTCAGAAAATACCGGGATAGTACACATACCACTAATTTGGCCACGACCGCTTCCTTCCACATTCTTTCCGTTTTGTTATTAATTAATTATCATATCATATTCATCTTATCATTCGACCATATATATATAGTCTGAGCGACCGACAGCGCCGTTAAATAAATAACTAATAAACAAACAAACAAACACACAAAAAAGTCGAAATCGATATTTGAAAACGGACTGACTAACTTCCCCTGAGAAATATAGTTTGAAAATATTTTGTTATAATGTGTGGACAGACTATTTAAAGAAACAACGAAAATAATACTTTCCTGTGTTCGTAATTAGCTGTAGTACTTTTGTTGACATTATGTATGTTTAATGCTCACTTCTACTGCAAAATTTCAGTACGAGATGAATAGAGTGAAAGAAATGGTGTGTACTCATATTTGCAGCAGGCCTAAATTACCATCAAGGCCACAAAGAGGAACAGAAATTATCAAAGGACAACCGTTTGCAAAATATGTGTACTCCTTTGGAGTACACCTTCTACACTGATTAAATATTATCCCACAATTAATACGCGACAATCTGTACAGCTTGTATGATGGAGTGTTAAGAGGACACGTATGTTATCGATGGGATCTTATTTTATTTTTCGCGTTTTCTTGATTTCCTTTGCTTGTTTCTTCATTATCGTATTAACTTCAACCTTTATACTTCGTACTAAAAGGTTGCTGTTGAAAGCTGCAAAAAGTTGGGTTATACTTAACCAAGCATAAAGAGAAATGGGAGAAAGGATCAGTGATGAAATATAAATTGTTGGGGGGGGGGGGGGGGTTAAAATCGAGAGATAGCGGTGTAGTTTAAAATGAAAGTATAGACTGTAGAATGGTAAAAGAGATGTAAAGATATTTAGAAGTGGGCATAAGATCAGGGAGCCATGTTCAGCACTGTAAACTGTAACCAGCAGACGTAATGCCAATGTGGAAGAGGTTGCTATTTAATTTAATTTGTTTGTTTTTAATCCTTGGATGAATGATCTACTCAACGGAAGGCCTGTACCAACACAGGACGATTCAGAAAACTCGGAAATTATTCCTTGAATGAGACTTGAACTCACAGTCCCAAAGTTCGCGCGCTTGGCTACTGTGTTTTGATTTTGTTATTCAGAGCAATGATTGTGTATTTGCCCTTGAGAATTTTATACCTACCTCTCGGGTGTTCGGAAGTTGTGAGATCGTAAATGGGGCGGAATCTGTGATCCATGTTGTTATTGCAGGCTCCTGTACGCCTTTTTGACCTGCGGTGTGGAAGGAAACCAACACATATAAAAGGAGGAATAAATGCGGCCTCATTGCTCAACGAACCGATAAAAAATCACCAAATGATGCATCGAGGGGGCAGTGAGCTGTAGTTGCCTGCTTTCGTTGTAAAAACTCTGTTCCGTAGATTGAATTCGTGGATTTCCACCAAACTCTGGTTATCGAATTATAATTTTTGACACGTCTGAAGCGAATCGTAGGGGATGAAGTTTAGGAAAGAACGTACATCATCTTATTTCTTAAATGAGGAACTTTATAGCCTACAGGGGCCAAAGTAACTAACGCACTGGTAACATAACTTGGAATTTTAACAATAACGGTCTACATCGGACACGATCCGGGGCTCCTTACCTGTACCAGTCCGTCTTGTTTACGCGGGTTAAGCGAGGAGACTACTTTGGAGCGTCTGTGCAACGTGTGTTCAGAAATTATCGTTGATACTGATTCGGCCCAAGATATGCTGGTTCTTTTTGTAGTCTTTCTGGATGCAGCCTAATTTGCATTTTGTTTCTTGAATTTCATCTCACCAGCTGGCAGTTCTGGATTTGTCATACCACTATCGCCCTGGTTTCACAACCATACAGGGGAGATGGAAGAGTGAATGTGTTACGGATCCTTATTCTTGTAGTTTCCTAAAGTTACAGTCGATTAAATACGTCGTCTACAGACATTTTTGTGTCTATGTACTCTGCATTCGTTATTATTATTGTATGTTTTTTTAACATGCTCGTGAACTGGAACGGCACGGATTTCCGCGCAATACAGAGCACGAAGAGCCTATTGGCACCGCGGGGACTATTTACCTTCTTCCGGGGTCACATGGCTCCTCACGAGGTTTCCGTGAACGAAAGAAGGACTATTTTTGAGGTGGGGGTGGTCTCATAATAAAGAGAAACTTGATGTAATTGGAAGCAGAGTATGACAGACGGACGGATTGAGGGTGAGTTTTGCCGACAATATTGATCGCAACACTGGTATGGAGGAGGGAGCTAGCAAAAAAAGGGGTGCTAGGTTGCTTTGTGTTTCTTGAGTAGAACGCATCTGTTTGTATCGATGTGTGCCTGTCTGTTCCTTAACCTAGGTACTGTAGGTCGATTCTCAAGGCAAGTCATCATGATACAAATGTCTCGGGATCGAGTTCCGAGCCCACCAGAATCCTGTTGGCCAGCCTTTTTTTTTGTAGTATTTCACTTTTACTCTCACATTGAACAATGTAGTAAGAAAAGATGCCATGGTTGAAGCATCACATAACCTAGTAGCAATTCCCACTAGAAGGCATATTCATTTTGTGATAGATGAAATCAAAATTAATTTCTTTTGCTTGCAGTAAATTTTTATGGTAGAGGTCATGTCCACCTGTTTCATCTCTGAAATTACTGAGCAGATTTAGATTAAATTTGGCATTGGGTGTCTGCATTAAAATTATTGAACTTGTATACTTCTGGTTTATGTTCTTACACTGAACTTACAATATAACCCCTACTTTATATTGTAGAATCAAACGTTGCTTTTCTCAAAAATAGCTCACTAAGAAGAAAGTAATGTTGCGTAAAATATAACATTGTAAAGAATTGTTATTTATAGTTTAACATTTTTTATTACCAAAAAAGTTTAATGAAATTAAAAAATTCGTACTTATGTAGCATGGTTAGAACATTAGATGTATGTCTGCAGCAAGTGTATATGGAGATCAGTTTTTTTGCATTTGGAAAATATGGTTTCCACTGTTATTAACTTTCATCCTTGACTTTCTTTCGTCTGTCTGCCCAATGGTGAGAAGTACATTTTTAGGTCATTATTTCTGTGTGTGATTCCACCTTAACAGTGCTCTCTAAATTTATTAAACTTATGGGAGGATTGGAGGTAAAACTACACATTCTTAAACTTGGCACTACTTGCAGGTGAAGCGTCCCTTCCACACACTGAAGCTAAAGAATACCGTGTAGGTATGAAATTTTGCTCTCATAGCTGCTGATATTCAGCTGGCTTGACAGAATTTAGACATCACACAGCTGACACCAACAGTGAAGTGGTTATGGTGAAAGGAAGAAGAAGCAAGCAGAAGATCCACATGTTGCAGGTACATTCTCATGTTTAGCCTACTTTCCTTATTTTATAAGGAAAGTCAGATTTGAATTATCATCATGCTCATGAGTCCATGTGTCTGTCCTCTTATTTTTACTCCATAATTTACAGATGCTAATGAGATTGCTAGAGGCCAATTTACTGTTGTATATACTAATTTCCTGCCATCAGTCTGTCAACATGACATCTGTGTGATCTTGTCATGTTTGTGAATGGAAATTAAATGATTCATTAAATCAGCCACCAGTATTTTGGGGGGACATTTTAGATCCATCGACACTGTATGCAGTGCAGATTATAGTAATGTGGCAGTTTTATTTTTTAGTGAGTGTGCACCAGTGCACTATTGTGCCAGGATGATTGTGAATCATGACATCAGCATCTAGTGATACATAGTTGTGAGAAACAGTCATCTAACATGGGGATTTGCTGCTGTAAGCCGAACAACAGAGGACAGGCAAGTGAGTATACTTGCATGATAGTTGTTTAAATGATTTTGTAATATTTTGTTAGGATGAATCAGTATGTGGGAGTGTAGAAATTAATTGAAAAGGAAATATAGGAGCAATAATTTAGAAAGAATTTAGTCTCCTCCTCCTCCTCCTCCTCCTCCTCCTCCTCCTCCTCCTCCTCCTCATGTGTATTTCTGCTGTCATTGGAGTTTTGATTGGCTGCACACCAGTGCATCAATTGTTAAGAATGAATTTGGATGTCTTATTAGTTGTTACTTTCAACAGCAGGGCTAGCATGAAATCTGTTTCTTTCAATACTGTTCTTTTTCTGGACGAAATCAATTATTTTGTATATTAAAATTAAGCCACACCATCATAGAAACCTTTTAGAAGTCTGTTTCTGTTTTTGCATACTGGGGTTCAACATAATTTACATGTTGTTTGTTGTTGCTTAGTTTTCTGTGTTATTGTTATATGCAGTCATTACAGTATGATACCAAGCAGTGTTTGTGTATTCTGATAGTTGCTAATGCTACTTTTGTAAACATACAAGTTGACAAATGCTTAGAATGATTTTTCTCCTATACTGTGCAATGCTCTTTCCATGAAAGCAGTAGTCTGTTCATTTTAAAGTAGGACAGACTATAAAATTAATATTGTACATGGAACAGAGATGCTCAAGTGAAATAATCTCAGAGGCAGAATAAAATGGAAAATTGATATCAACATAATAAAGAAATCATACTGCAACTTTAAAACTGACTTGTCCATCTAAACTAACTTCACCTAAATTTGAGGTGGAACATTTCCTTCATGCCAGATGTAGTTTTATATTGTCATAATTCTTGAGTTTTCACTAGGTAGTGACCTTTTGTAGAATTCAAGTTTATTACCATGTTGTCAAGAATCCACCACTGGATCCTTTAATGTATAAATATACAAACAAACTAATAGTAATGTATAATATTGCATAACTGTGAAAATGTTACTGTTTGTAAAGCAAGGAGTTACTGTATTATTCAACCTAATGTGTTGTATATTGTGTAATTTGTCTTGATTCATGTGTGTTGTGTCATTTGTCAGTATATCATCCTGGTGGGCACAAAATGCATGATGGGATGGACTCGGGTGGTACCCATCACACCAATGGGGTTGATCCTCGCTACACACCTGATCCTAACCGACCACTTGGAATGCAGAAGAGACAAGTTGGTGACATAATCCGCACACCAGCCACTCCATGTAAGCTACGGTGCTCTGAGGAATGGCCAGTCTGCTTGCAGCATTGAGTTTATGCATTTACATATTAGGAATGGAGCCATAATGTGCACAGTTGCTTCATTATTTTATTATATTTCTTAAAGTACTAATTATGCTGCAGTACAATTTTATCCCACAAAAATGCTACTTGGACAAACTCTTCCCCCAAAGTGCCTACATGGTGTATAGTGGGAGTAGCTTTACTTTACTTTTTAATAAAGAAGAATGAGGCTTGTAGATTTTCAAATAGTGGTATGAAATTTACAGGTCCTCCATATACAAGAAATGTTCTTTCGGCTTTGTTTTATTTCCTTTCTTTCACTGTCTGTTTTTCTTTTATAACAGAAAGATGACAAGAGGAAAAGAAAGAAAGAAAGACATAAAATTGGAGTACAGATTTTCATACTGTCAGAAGCTTTTATTAGTTCTGTTAGGAAAATGGTTATTTATTACCATATAATATACTTTCCAGCCCGTTCTTGTCAGATCGTAATTATCCCAAGCTCCCATATCTTCCACTGCAATGTTTGTTGTGAATGTTTATGTTGCCCCCTGTTAATTATGATGTGAACTTGCTTGCTTGATTTTGCATGTGCATTGTTTGTACTTGAGGTCAGTAAAGTTGTTCACTTGTCGCAGTTCCACAGCAGCGGGGCCGTGTGGTGGTGGCTGTGTACAACTACCAGGCTCGTGAAGATACAGATGTGTCTTTCACTAAAGGTGACAGGATGGAGGTTCTTGATGACAGGTAAAACATTGTAATATTTTGCTACAGATGCATGACAGACAATTCAAAGGTTATTCTCTGTGAATAACTGTGACAGATATGGCCAACATGAATTAAATGTTGTGACATTGACTATCAAAGAAACTTTTTTTATTAGGGGGACAAAGGACAAGGCATAGAGGCCTTGATAAATATATACAAAAGAGAGTAG
>NW_019059901.1:707314-717361 GCF_000696155.1 Zootermopsis nevadensis
CACGTGCATGCACATACACACACTTCAGCAGTGCTTATAGGAGGTTAGAGAAGACTGAGAAAAGTTGCATCATAAGATGACCCCCACCCTGATAAGAATGTCAGTGGTCAATTTTTTATTTGTGATTTATTTAATAACACTGTCAGTAGCTCAGACTCCGTAGATATATGTGAAATGATTAATGGTTGAATAATTGGAAAGGATATGGAAAGAACCAATCATGGTATGTTTAAGGTACTGCTAGCCCAGCATTTGTATGGAGGAACTGAGGAGCACCATGAAAAAACCTGTCAGGATAGCTGGTCTCCAGTCTGATATTGAACCTGGGGCCTCCCAAATAAGCAGATCCTGGCTGGCTGGTAGGAAGAGAGTGAATGTCATCCAATTGATCTTCTGTTATGCATGTTAGTATGTGACATGATGATTCTTATGTTGCAGTGAGTCGGACTGGTGGCGAGTGAGACACCTCCAGACAAGAGAAGAAGGGCTAATTCCCTGGAACTTTGTAGCTGAAGAAAAGTCAGTGGAGAGTGAGGAGTGAGTATGCTGAGCAATTTATTTGGGGCCTGGTTATACATGTGCAGTGCATGGGTGAAGGGTTAGAGTTTTGCATTTGCTTTTGCTGCTATATTAAAATTACTTAATAGATGAGCATCTTACTGTATCATTTTTGCCAAACAAATACACAATTCTTTATAACAGAAGTTGTATTAATTGTTAGTTGAAATTACACTCAGTAATTATATTATTCAGATCCGCTGTTGACATTGCTATTTTTTTTTATAGAAAGAAATGTTTTAAGCATATAAACGTATGTGAAGAACTGATGTGTATTTTTGAAATTTAATTTTTCAATAGTGGTGTGGATATTAAATTTGGGCAAATGCACTTTATTGGAGGTAATCTGCTTTTAATTTCAATATGAATATCATTATGTATTTTTATTTCTGTCTGTGTTGCTACTAAGTTTAAAGTAACAAACTTTACTTTATCTCACATCTATTCAAATTAATTATTCCATAATTTGCACTGGCATTGTCAGGTATATGTCACACAGATTAACAGAATTTCTTTAACCATTCATTTACATTTGATTATTATTCTGCAGTTAATACAAGCTTCTGAAGTCTTTTGAAAAAATTATGCCAATGAACTATAGAACTAAATTACTTCCTGACCATTTTTCTGAAAAAGGAGTGTGAATAAAGCTGTTATTACTCTGTACATAATAAACCACAGGCTTGGCCTATCATTCGTGTGTATTTTTTATCATCCATATATCACAGCTTATAAGCCGTCTAGCTGACCATCCTTTGCTCTAGCATACTGCTTAACCATTAAATCTCAATAATACTAACTAAAAATAAGTATTTAAGAAAGCAATATTTTTTGTTTTTGATGACACAGAAAAGGACCATTTTGGCGTAGGATACCCAGAATTTTAAGTGCAGTGAACTAAGAAATGTTATATCAGTGGAAATGCTTACATACCTTTCTTTTCCAACTGCTGTGTAAGTGTTTATTTATGCTAGTGTATTTTTCTGCATGTCCGTAGTTGGTTCTTCATGAAAGTGTCCAGAAAGGAAGCAGAGAAGTTGCTGCTATTCGAAGAGAACACGCGAGGCACATTTCTTGTGCGGCATAGTGAACATAATCCTCAGGGATATTCATTGAGTGTGAAGGACTGGGAAGAAACACGTGGTTATCATGTGAAACACTACAAGATCAAGCCCATGGATAATGGGGGTTATTACATTGCTACGAACCAAACATTTTCTACTCTGCAGGCTCTGGTTCAAGCCTACACTAGTGAGTATTTAGAAACAAATGATCTTTTGGGTATCTTTGTATGGTATGTGACTCATGTCACTGTGCAGTTGGTCATCATATTAAAAACTTTCCCTTTCCTCTATGTTGTATGTATCAGAGATAATTACAGCAGAATCCAATATATTTTGGGTACATTTTAAACTACTAGTGCTAAATTTTTCTCTGAAAACATCAACATGTGAAGCTAGAGTTTTAGTATTTTCTGTCATCTAATTGCATTGCATAATGTACAGAGAATTTTAATTTTGACTGACAATTTCTTTTGCTATCATATGGTTTAAAAAACATTTGTAGAACCACTTGTGTAAATGTGAAAAAATGAGGGAGATTTGTTTATGTATATTGTTAAAATTAGTCATTATAGGTAAACTAAGAAATAGCCTCAGTTAAAGGAGGTGGCTGAAAAGTTATGCCATGCATCTTGACTGATTAATCTTTTCCAGATGGTTGTTCTCTTTTGGTTATTTAAATATATTAATGATGTTATTAAATATATAAGTTATGTTATGTTATGTTATGTTAATGAGTATGATGTTTGGGAATAATAAATTGGAAAGATGTGAAACAAAACAATCATGGCTTATTTTATAGTATTATCTTATTTATCTAGAGGAACTGAAAAAAAACAAACATAAGAAGTCTCTCAGAATGGCTATACTCAGGGTCAAGATTTAATTGTTGGATCTTTCAGATATGTACATATGCTATCAAAGGATCATTAAACACTTTCCTTGCTATTGAACCAATTTAGCCGATGAGGCAGTTTCTGCTAAGCCTGTGATCCTCTGATTGTCAGAGGCTTGTTTTGTGTTGTATATAGTTCAAAAATACTGTGGAAGATGGCAGAACTTGAAAGCTCAGTGCCTCCAATACCAGAGTACATAGTTATGTGATCCTGAACCAGTTCCATCTGATCATCACAGTCTCTCTCCCCAAGTTCAGTCTTAAAGTTAAGTTGTAATGAGATGTTCTTAATGTCCTTCTTTATCTCAAAAGTGGGCATTTTCCAAGAGATGTTTTGACCTGAACACTGTAGGTATTCTTTGTCTTGCCATGCAGCTTCATAAGTTCATTGTTCACACAAAACTAGGTGACCCATATAAAAGTTCCTCATTCTGTACTATCCTAAATTGTTTATTTTCTTCATGCCTCTGATATCCAAATCTTTTTCGGAGCACTTTGTTTTCAAGCGGTCAATTTTGAGGCGTTTGCAAAAGTTTTGTAATACAGGACAAAAGTTTGTTCTTTTTACATACTGGATTAATCCCAAGGTAAAGCATAAGAAAATTAACTCCAAGTTAATGTCGTATCCAGGTTAATGTTTCTAAAATTCAAAGTGAGAAAGTGTAGGAGAGTAGATGTGAAGTTTAATTTCCATCTTCTTTTTCACTGAGATATTAGTGAAAATTGTGTCATCTACTTATTAATTGACACTTCATATTATTATGAAATACCAGATGTGCATGTTACATAAATGACCAAAAATTACTATGAAATGGAAATTTTGTTCATGTACTATCTCTCTGTTCACAGAAAATGCTCTGGGTTTGTGTCATGTGCTAGCAAGACCCTGCACGAAACCCAAACCTCAGATATGGGACCTGTCACCTGACCTTAGGGACCAGTGGGAAATTGATCGCTCAGAGGTACAACTTCTCCGTAAGCTGGGGCAAGGTAACTTCGGGGAAGTATGGTATGGTAAGTAGTACCAGTATAAAAGGTATCTGAGACTTATCACATGATTTGAGTGATGGAAATTTTGTTTCTAGCTGAGTACATTCATTTCCATATTGGTGTTCATGCAAAAAGTTGTATTTTTCTTCACAAAGGGGCAAGCCAGACCACTACATAAATGGTACTGTAACATACAAAAGACATTACAACACTTTTGAAATAGAAATTTTACAGGATGAAACATTGTAAGCACTTTTGTTTGTACAGGGTTAAATGTTTGTTGTAGTGGTGGGTTTATTGTAATGGGAATTAAAAGTTTATTCTGTAATGTGGAACACACATCTACTTTCCAGTTTTGCATCTTTAATTAGAGTCATTGTTAATTTACTGTCAGAGCTAATCAACAGCACATATTGTACACTGGGTAAAGTAATAAATCTAATCAGTAGTATAGATATAAGACATAACATATTTTTTCATGTAATTTGGTTTAACATATACAATATTTAATAGCATTTTAAGTAAAACCTCTCTGTATTTTATATCATGTCTGTCATACAAAGAATTGATATGTCATTTTTCACAGAACTTCTAAAAATTTAATTTCATCTTCATGGGTAAGAACATATTACAGTGATGTGAAACAAAATGAAATCTGTATAAAAATTGTTAGTGTTGATACATCTCCTGCCCCTGGTACCAAATTCAACCAAAATCTGTCATTATTGGAGGTGAAACATGGATGGATTGATGAATGGTCATACATACCTGACCACCATTATGTGTTTATTCATTGGAGTAGAATAAAATTAATTATGAATTGCTTTTCTAGATTGAAAAATTCACAGCATTGGGAGCATATTCTGAAGAAAGGCACAACTTATGTGAGGTTAAATTATGAAAGGATTATGAATGACTGGCTGTGGGCTGAATGTTCAAGGTTTTTGATCCCTGGTAGGGACAGCAACATTTCTCCTTCCCACACATCAGTATCAACTGAGATGCCCACACAGTTACCAATGAGTACTGGGGCCAATTTCCTTTGGGATAAAGCAGCCAAAGCAAGAAGCTGATCACTCAGTTTCTTCTAATTCTGAGGTATAGAAAGCATTGAGACTTACCTCAATGCCACCCAGGTACAGGGGTAAATTAATTTTCATCAGATTTATATGTACTGCCTTTTATACATTACCTGTGCAGGAAAATGGCGAAACAACATCGAGGTTGCCGTGAAAACACTGCGGCAGGGAACGATGTCAACGCAAGCATTCTTGCAGGAAGCTTCAATCATGAAGAAGTTCCGGCATGACCGCCTGGTAGCATTGTTTGCAGTCTGCTCTAAGGAGGAGCCAATCTACATTGTACAAGAATACATGTGCAATGGGAGTCTACTGGAGTTCCTTCGGAATGGACACGGCAAAAATCTGCAGTTTGGGGACTTGGTGTACATAGCAGCTCAGGTATATTTTCATTGCCTGGTGTATACAAATGGTTCTAATAGGCTGTGAAAATTAGTATAAGTTGAGACTAATTTCATGTTTTGTAAACATTTTTGCAATTCATGTGAATAATCTCACTTAGTTCAGTGTGCAGTACGCAATTCATTTAATTCACCCATAGAACAAAGAACCCATGTTAGAAATGCTCACATTTAGCATTCACCAAGTTAATTTCTTTGTTCATTTTCTGTAGATTAGGCAACATGATTTAAAATATGTTTTGTATATAAATAAAATGTTTCAAAAGTTATTTAAAAATATAAAAATAAAGATATTTAGTAAAAACCTATGCTTTAATGAAGGTAGAATACAAAGTTATGGTATAGTTAAGGGAGAAGTTAAAAATTACTGGAATTACTTCTTTTTAGCTGCCTTCCTTGTACTTTGCTTGATAATTTGTTGTTTAAAGAAGACCAGTTCTGTCACATTCGTCACAACTTTTGATATCAATACTTCTATCAGGAGAAATATGTTTGAGAATCGCTAGTCTTCATGTTTTCTATGGAGTTGACATGCAAATGGACAAGAAGTAGAACACAGTTTACATTGAGCAAACAGATGTAACAGAGAAATTGTAGGTCTCTGGATGCCACTTATCACAGCTAACCACCAGTCATTATGCTGATGACTTTAAAACAACTAAGCTGTGTTAATAATATATATATACTTTATAACTTATTTGTTTATTATCTGTTCTGCTGAAGAAAGATATTACATGAACTATACTTACTGAAACTTTTCTCATTGATGGTTCATAGGAGCCTTATTTTGTATCTGTTTGAATTTTAGTTATCAAGGTCGAAACAGAGATGATCCGTTTCAAATATTATGAAAGAGAATCATTCAGTCATTTTAGATCCTGAATATTGTGTTGAGTCATAGTGCCCCCTACTTCATACTCTTGATGTGTGTCCTAGTTTCAAATCATTGTTATATTGATTGCAGGTTGCTAGTGGAATGGAGTATTTGGAGGGAAAACAGCTGATCCACAGAGACCTGGCTGCCAGGAATGTACTGATTGGAGAAAATAATATTGCTAAGATTTGTGACTTTGGGTTGGCTCGAGTAATAGAGGATGATGAGTACTGTCCTCGGCAAGGTAAGTGCAGTATCTGATGAAGAAGGCTGTTGGTTCAATGACAATGCCGACACAGTTAGGCTAAGTAAGTGAATTTCAGCTGGTTTTAATTTGGTGTACTTTTAATGTGTTATAAAGAAAGACAGGTTTATATCTTTGTTGATTGATAAGAAGAGCTTAAGTCAGTAATCATTACATCTGACTTAACTTAGGAATATGAAACTTCGTTTGGGGATTGATTATAAATGTAATACCTTCAAATCTGTGTGTTGAAGGTTAAACACTTATGACTTTCAAAAAATTATCAGATCTAGCTACCACTCTATGCTACTGGAGTTACTGATTTTTATTGTACCACTAAGTAAATCTCATTCTAATGATTTGATTTGTAACATTTACTATAAAGGGGTCTAAAGTAGAGTAGAATTGTCTTTTCAATACAAGAATTCTGTATGAAGCACTTTTTTATCTGATGCTGTGAAACTTTGACATTGTGCACATCAGTATCAACTGAGATGCCCACACAGTTACCAATGAGTACTGGGGCCAATTTCCTTTGGGATAAAGCAGCCAAAGCAAGAAGCTGATCACTCAGTTTCTTCTAATTCTGAGGTATAGAAAGCATTGAGACTTACCTCAATGCCACCCAGGTACAGGGGTAAATTAATTTTCATCAGATTTATATGTACTGCCTTTTATACATTACCTGTGCAGGAAAATGGCGAAACAACATCGAGGTTGCCGTGAAAACACTGCGGCAGGGAACGATGTCAACGCAAGCATTCTTGCAGGAAGCTTCAATCATGAAGAAGTTCCGGCATGACCGCCTGGTAGCATTGTTTGCAGTCTGCTCTAAGGAGGAGCCAATCTACATTGTACAAGAATACATGTGCAATGGGAGTCTACTGGAGTTCCTTCGGAATGGACACGGCAAAAATCTGCAGTTTGGGGACTTGGTGTACATAGCAGCTCAGGTATATTTTCATTGCCTGGTGTATACAAATGGTTCTAATAGGCTGTGAAAATTAGTATAAGTTGAGACTAATTTCATGTTTTGTAAACATTTTTGCAATTCATGTGAATAATCTCACTTAGTTCAGTGTGCAGTACGCAATTCATTTAATTCACCCATAGAACAAAGAACCCATGTTAGAAATGCTCACATTTAGCATTCACCAAGTTAATTTCTTTGTTCATTTTCTGTAGATTAGGCAACATGATTTAAAATATGTTTTGTATATAAATAAAATGTTTCAAAAGTTATTTAAAAATATAAAAATAAAGATATTTAGTAAAAACCTATGCTTTAATGAAGGTAGAATACAAAGTTATGGTATAGTTAAGGGAGAAGTTAAAAATTACTGGAATTACTTCTTTTTAGCTGCCTTCCTTGTACTTTGCTTGATAATTTGTTGTTTAAAGAAGACCAGTTCTGTCACATTCGTCACAACTTTTGATATCAATTCTTCTATCAGGAGAAATATGTTTGAGAATCGCTAGTCTTCATGTTTTCTATGGAGTTGACATGCAAATGGACAAGAAGTAGAACACAGTTTACATTGAGCAAACAGATGTAACAGAGAAATTGTAGGTCTCTGGATGCCACTTATCACAGCTAACCACCAGTCATTATGCTGATGACTTTAAAACAACTAAGCTGTGTTAATAATATATATATACTTTATAACTTATTTGTTTATTATCTGTTCTGCTGAAGAAAGATATTACATGAACTATACTTACTGAAACTTTTCTCATTGATGGTTCATAGGAGCCTTATTTTGTATCTGTTTGAATTTTAGTTATCAAGGTCGAAACAGAGATGATCCGTTTCAAATATTATGAAAGAGAATCATTCAGTCATTTTAGATCCTGAATATTGTGTTGAGTCATAGTGCCCCCTACTTCATACTCTTGATGTGTGTCCTAGTTTCAAATCATTGTTATATTGATTGCAGGTTGCTAGTGGAATGGAGTATTTGGAGGGAAAACAGCTGATCCACAGAGACCTGGCTGCCAGGAATGTACTGATTGGAGAAAATAATATTGCTAAGATTTGTGACTTTGGGTTGGCTCGAGTAATAGAGGATGATGAGTACTGTCCTCGGCAAGGTAAGTGCAGTATCTGATGAAGAAGGCTGTTGGTTCAATGACAATGCCGACACAGTTAGGCTAAGTAAGTGAATTTCAGCTGGTTTTAATTTGGTGTACTTTTAATGTGTTATAAAGAAAGACAGGTTTATATCTTTGTTGATTGATAAGAAGAGCTTAAGTCAGTAATCATTACATCTGACTTAACTTAGGAATATGAAACTTCGTTTGGGGATTGATTATAAATGTAATACCTTCAAATCTGTGTGTTGAAGGTTAAACACTTATGACTTTCAAAAAATTATCAGATCTAGCTACCACTCTATGCTACTGGAGTTACTGATTTTTATTGTACCACTAAGTAAATCTCATTCTAATGATTTGATTTGTAACATTTACTATAAAGGGGTCTAAAGTAGAGTAGAATTGTCTTTTCAATACAAGAATTCTGTATGAAGCACTTTTTTATCTGATGCTGTGAAACTTTGACATTGTGCCTGACAACTTTTTTGGTAGTGGAAATTGTGTATGTCAGTTATGAGTCACGATGTGATTTAAGTTGTGTCTGTGTAGGATCACGGTTTCCAGTGAAATGGACAGCCCCTGAAGCAATAGTGTACTGTCGATTCTCCATCAAATCAGATGTATGGTCTTATGGTATACTGCTCATGGAGCTGTTTACCTATGGACAGGTGCCCTACCCAGGTAAGTCTGCCATTTTGTGACATCAAGAAAGTGAAAGGCTTTACCCTGTCAACAGTACAAAGAGGAAACTTAGGATATATTGCAACATGCAGACTTGTGAGGAGGACTTAAATCTGGGATCCTTACAAGAGTTGTTGAAAATGTGCAGCACTTATTGAAGTTTGTGTTTGTTTGTGTGTGTGAAAGTAACAAAATGTTTTGTCTTGCTGATGATAACTGATGGATTGTAATTTGGCATCTGATGAAAATAATAGTTAACCTACTTTTGAAAGCACCAAACCAAGAGTGGTGCTACGTGTTTTTGTTATATAAGAGTTTCAGAGAAATGCCTTACTGGTGTTGTCAATGTTGGCAGGCATGCATGGACGGGAAGTTATTGACCAAGTAGAAAAGGGATACCGCATGCCCAAACCTGCATCTCATCATATACCAGATGCCATCTATAGGCTGATGCTGCAGTGTTGGGATGCAGACCCAGAGAACAGACCCACATTCGAGTTCCTCAACCACTACTTTGAAGACTTCACCATCACTTCTGAAATACCATATCGAGAAGTGATTGACTAGTGTCATATTCCATTGTTTCATAGTATATTCATAAGTTGAGAACAGTGTTGCCACACCTCTCTACTGAATTTCAGAAAAGTGAAAGATTTTGTTGAGGATTTTTGCAGCCATGCTTGTACTTTGCCATTCTAAGTGGAGTTGATGCATGTGAACATGTCGTTTGGTGTTGCGTGAAGCTTGACCTTCTAAATCTTCATCATATTGAAGGGGAAAGTAAGGAGCAGAGGTACATTACTACACACTGCAAGCCTTACTGTTCATGCTAAGTCATTCCTCCCTTCACTTCTTTCTTGCCCATGCATGTCTCATTCTGCAGCCTGTACCAAGTTTTGTGTCTCACCAAATGATTTATATGAGGGAGGTTCAATAGAAACACTACTTACCAGGAGATCAGTGACAAAGCTTCATGAGCAGCATTTGAAACCCAGTATGCAGTGGAAACATCTGTAGCCCTCCATAAGCAAGTTGTTCCAAGACCTTTATATTTGCTGGCAAGGTAATGGTTACCATTTTAAATCACCAAGGATTCATACTTGTGTGATTTTAATGTTTTGGGCCTCTGAAGAAGGAACTCAAAGTATGATGATTGCAATCAGACACTAT
>NW_019059901.1:717707-738153 GCF_000696155.1 Zootermopsis nevadensis
AAGCTGTTTGTGAAATGCAAACTTTTACATATGCGAGTTTGCTCTAATGCAATTTCATTCCTGGCACTTTAAACTTTCAAAGGACTAATGTAATGTCTGCGGAGGGACCAGGGTTATTTTTACTATGCAATTTTCCATAGGTCGGCAACTATCACATAACAGCAGAGATGACTGTACACATCAAACACATGAAAGAATCGCAGTCAATCGCAGGGACCAACAAATTGCCAATTGTAAGTGTATAAAATATATTTTTTAAATTCCCTTTGTTTTATTTGCATTATTTAAGAGCTTGAAATGTAATGCCATTATATTACTCGTCAATGTTTGGGTGCTGGGAACGCATGTCATTGACTTCCCATTGATTTACATTATAAAAGAGTTTCAATTTACGCCGATTCCGTATATGCCGGTTCATCCAGGAAAGCATCCCCGGTGTAAATTGAGGGCTACCTGTAAATGGTTATTTTAGGGAGTCAGAATTTGCTTTTAGGTGGTGTGTTTTGCATCATGGGTTGTTGAATTCCTTATCTTGCAAGATTGGGACATAGTTTCTTTATTGTAGGTGCTTTTGAAGTTAAACTGGTAAATTAATTGTTGATATTGATAAAGGTCACAACTAAATGCAACAGAAAACTGTCAACTGGGATGTTGTGAATTGACTGAGCTTCACTACATGCTTAGATTGGATTATAACATATATTGGTATATTCTCAAAATACATTTATTAAAGCCATTAATCACAACAAAATATGGACTAACATGTCATAGAGCTGGTAGTAGTTTCTTTTGGTTTCTTTTTCTGTATTTGATAGAACCCTGAATCAACTTTTCTAGTCTCGTATTTTGAATGACATATTTATTATACGTTTAAGGAAATGTTACTATTTTGATAACATAGTATTATTCTGTTTATTAATCTAATGAGTGATTAGTGAGTTGTAAGAATTTCATCTCTTAGAAATATTAATTGGTGAAAAGCCCCATTCATAAGATAGCAGCATCATTACAGTCAGCTGAACTTTTCTAATTATGAAAACCTCCTATATTCCTTTGATAATGTGTATGCCTTGAATATTATTATGGGTGTTTTTATGTGTGTTAATGACAGGTAAGATATACTGGCATTTCAGTAGGCATTCATTATTTGAAAATATGAAAATCTGTGAAGCAAAGCTAACTTTGCGAAGATGCTTGTGTGTGTGTGTGTGTGTGTGTGTGTGTGTGTGTGTGTGTTTATTGATTCTTAGTGGCATAAGTTGTATAGTATCGATAGAATCCATATTGTGGTCTCCTGGGTTGTGATAACATATAGTCTTATATATGGATTTGAGTGTGTTAACATTCTTATACCCAGAACTTGGAAGCAGCAAACTCTTCTGAAGTGTTGGTAACCAACTGTAAGAGTATTTGGTGTCATAACACAGAAAACTATAGTCTGAATTCTCACTGCCAAAAGGATTTAAAATGTTATAAATGATGGAATGGCTGTGAAGGATGATTTTGAAAGATTGTAGCCTAATTTTAGATACTAGATTGGCATTTGGCTGTAGGGACTGAGGAAAATCACTTAAAACAATCAGAGTAGATGGTCTCCAGGGTGAGATTCAAACTCATAATCTCCTAGAAATGGAGTATGATTACTAAGCATTTGTCTGTGATGATGAATGAGTTAATTTTTGGGTTATTTGACAATTCTTTTTCATGTGCATATATTATGTAGTATTTTGGCATGCAGTTTCTTGTGGGCTGATGTTAAGAAATCTGATCCTTCAGAGATATGGGCATTGTAAGTTAATATTCCAGATCTCTTAAAACCTTTTGTAATATTTACTAGTGTCATTGCTATCATATGGGCTTCTGCAGTACATTCAGCAACCTGGTACATCGTTGTTGGCATGCCAGAATTTTGCATTAACCACAAATAAACGCCTGTTTTATAATATGCTTTCAGTGGGTCAAAAGTTGCAGTGATATGGTGGTAGTGTTAAACTCCTACTTTTTTGGCCATGTCTATGTATGGCTCTTGTGATTGTCACAAAACAACATTGTTCTTAAATGTCATTACATCTTCAAGTGTAACATATTTGCATTATGATGTAGCCATGCCAACACAAACAAAAACTGTTCCCTTGGACATCTTACTGTGTACTACCATCCTCTGCCTTGAAACAAACCACTATTATTTCCTTACACATTTTTTGCAATTTATCATGTACAGCCATTCCAACATTTGATGCTGTGTAACCTACACATCTGACAAAGTATCATTAAATAAAGACCCATAGCTTCATTATTAACTTCAGCACAAATAGTTAATATGTTGGCAAACCTGGTATAAAATATTCAAAAGTTTTCAGTTCTAATGTTTTTTGCTAACAATCCTGAGGTCAGTTTTCTCTGTTTTGTGCTGAAGAAGTGAGTGGCTTGAAGAAAACAGTTCAGCAATGGTACCGAGAGTGTTAACTGAGAAGTGTGGCAAACCTACAAAGAGAAACAAACATTGAAACCTCTAAGAACTTCATCACAGCAGAGGACCATATGTGTTATTTGCATAACATTTCATATGTCAGTTGATTGTATTGATTACTTAATTTTCTAAGTCCATGCAGTTACTAAGTGAGTGATAATGAAGTGCAGCCAATTGCTTTGTTTATGAATAATAGAAAAGAGCCAAAAATAACCAGATTTAAGTGTTATCCAAGTCTCAGGCCCCCTCCCCCCCATACAAAGACTAAATTTGGTACCTGAATTATATATGTCCAGTGACTGAAGCTGTTATTGTTTGGAACATCCACATAACTGAAAGTGGCCAAAGAAGATTCATGAATTTAGCCATGGGAAACTTTTGCTTCAGAATCACTGAACTAAGTAACTGTTTCATGAACTGAAATGCTGGTTTCTTTGATACTGAGTTTCTGCATTGTATTTTTGATGTATCCTAATTATGTTTCCTTTCATATTATAAAGTTTATTTATAACTATGCTTTGCCAAAGCTTTTTTTGTAATTATATATGTATATCAGTATGAGAATTTTATTTACAAGAAATGTAAGATGTATAAGAAAAGGTGATATATTTAATGACAATTGTTACTTTTTTCTTTTTGTAATTTCTCAGCATTTCAAAGGCCATAAAAATTTTCACATCATAAACAAATTTCCACTGTCACAACATTTTGAGATGTTGGAGACTGTATGCAGCACTGCCCAATTCATGTAATCTCTTCACATTCTTACACTGCAAACATTTAACAACTTTTGTGCCTTCCAATCTGTCAAACAAAAAGTGGTTCTGTTAGGAGAAACTGATGTAATGGAACCAATACATAGATTGTGATTGTTGACAAATAATATACTGTAGACCGTGGTCTTCTGTCTTTTGATCTTTCAGATATTCTAAAAGAAATGTCTTAACTTTGTATACGAATTCATACAATTTGTGTTACTTTGTCTTGTGTCCAGAAATGCTGAGATGTTTGGTCTGTGTCTTAGATATATACAAAATGCTTGTGAGAATATGTGGACCAATTTGTATGTAGGCTTCATGATCCTTATAGTTGTGTGCCTAGCTACCACCCTACAATTGATACCCAACACTAACAAAATTTGATTAAAATTAAAAATGTCAGTAATGGCACTGAGACTCATTCAATGAAGTGGAAATTTTGGTTTGTCTCATTGGTACAATTTGCTGAATGAAATCCATGTATGAATTTATGAATAATTATTATCACTCTTCTTTGTATTCAACAGAATCCAGATCCAGGGACAGATGTCTCTCTCAACAAAAATGCTGTGATAGTATCTTAACCTTTAAAGTTTGTGTTTATCCCATGATGGATATTTTTGTCACTGGTTGCATGAGTTTCCCCATTTTACAAAGTTGTGAACCTGGCTGTCAACTAATTGGTGATCTATGTAGAACCATTATTGGATGTGTTATGGCATTATTCAAGAACAAAATAATTACTTGCATAAAGAGCTCAAGAGTTTATTGTACAGTAAATGTTTTAAGTATTAAAATAGACCATGACTCCCTACTTCCACATGTGTTGCAATTTATCATTCATAATTTTAGTCATTTGATTCCATATAACTCATGCTATTGATAAAGCATTGTTAAATAAATCAGTATACAACAGTACATTGTATCTCTGTGTTACTTCTATCTAAAGGGAGAATTGACCTATCCTCATTACATCACATTTCTACTAATTTTATTCTTGAAATAAATATTTTCAAAATTGATCATGTGAGAATCTATATTATATAGAATTCATTTTTGTGTTTGCTTGCTTTGTTGTGTGTTTGTATGCACTCACAGAGGCCCAGAAATCCTCAGGAATTATACTAGATGGCAGAATGGTCTATTTTACAAGTCATGCAACCATTGGCAGCTTTTATAAGTAACACTTTTAATATGGGTGACAAAAATGTTGAAATAATGTAGTTATTTAGAACATATTTTTCATTGATCTGAGTTTATTGCAATGGGAAAGGAATATGGGATAAAGGAGAGAAGGAAATTAAAGTGCATAAGAAACAAAGGAATAGCAAATGGGGATAAGGGATGAAGATATAAAATACATTGATTTCTGTTGAATTGCAATGGTCATTTTCCACGGGGACATTAAAAATTGCAGATTATTAAATGCAATAACACTTTGTATGTGGTGCTAATGCTCCTGTAGAGCTGATATTTTGTTCCTGGTGGAATTAAGGAGTTATGTCTATGGGTATAATTAATTTAAATGTGTACTAAGTTTCAGTAATTGTCAGGGTTTAAAATTAATCTGTAGATGCAGGACTGTTGTTATTTAGTCATGCCCTAGCTTATACCCAAAAATAATTGATTTTTCAGTATAGATGTTTATACAGATAATATAACTTGATTTATTCTTAATGGAATGAGGTAATTAAATGAAAGGAAGTAGTGAGTGAAAATTACTATTTGAATGGTGCAGTCCTGGTACAAAAGTATATGATGAACTCACAATACAAAGAAGTGATATAAACGACTTTTTAGACATTCTTCAATACATAATAAATAATTTTGTTATATCTTTTGTTGAAATCTAATGAGTTGGGGTAGCTAGGTCAGTGCTGGGCTGGACAACTTAGTTCAATTCCTGGTAGGAGACAGGAACTCTTCTCTTCTTCATCGATCCAGACTGACTCTGGGATCTACCCAGTTTTCTAAAAATGGGTATTTGTGACTCCTTCCGTGGGAGTTAAGTGGCCTGAACATGAAGCTTATCATGTAACTTTTTTATTTTTTTCTAATACTGAGACCCAGGAGTGGATGTATTCCTCCATGACTTGGTGTTAAGCACAGAGGCAACTTCATCTGGATCTTTTTAAATACCTGAACAGTTCAACAATTTACTATGATTCTTGTCTCCATAATACAGAACTTGATACATGAGGGAACTGGTTGCACTGTATGTGCTTTATAAATTATTTAACAATGCTGTGTTAAGAATTATGAGCTTATTCAGCTTGAAGTTAGCTGAGAGAATGACTTGGAAAGAATTTAGGAGAAAGCAGTTACAGCATATTTCAAGGTAGTATCCGGAATTTTATTTCAACTATGGGACCACAGTTCCCATTGCTGTGCAACAATGGCCCCTGGTCATGCAGGTTTCCTGTGTTATATCAAAACAATGACTGCAGACAGACAAACATGGATGAGACAATAAGGTTTTTTTTTATTCATACTAATCCATGAATACATAACAAACAATTGGTGCTTTATTCTAAATACTGTGAACTGGTCACTTTTGAAGTAGCAAAAATGCACCCATGAGCTTTGCTGTGTTTGTCTTCTGCCTGTAATAACTCTAGAAGTGCAGAACAAAATTATGTGAAATTTGATATTGGGAAGCAGATTACAATTTGTTGACAAATTCCAACTTTTATCTAAATCAGATAATGATAATGGACATTTTTTGTGAAGACTTTCATGCACTTCTGTGCACATCTTGGACATAACTTGCTAAGTATTTATCAGAGTGAAAGCTGTAGAGAGAAATTAAACACATTTTATGCCAATACACTTTTTCTGTAATTATTATGGTTTTTGATATAATTAAAAGTGATTTTTACCATCATTTTTAACTTGAGAGCTACTGAACTCATTTTTAATTTTATTATAAAAAGTCCTTGCTTCTCAGCACCTCTTATTTCAACAGAATATCAAAAGTTAGCTTTGTGAGTGAGAATATAGCATACATCTTGTAACATTACAACACAGGGAATTTGAATCACATACTGCATTAACACAGATTTTTATTTATTTCAGTGATATTTGTTTAGGAACAGTTATTTTTATAGGGGATATTTCAAGTTACAGAATGTGAAATTGTGTGATGAATAGACAATGTATAGATTTTACACCTCAGTCACAGAATGTATTTAAAAAGCAATTGATATGAACAGTAAATTGTTTAAATTTTCATCCAACATAATCTCAAAGTGGTCATGCTCTATCCCAGCATTTGCCTGATTTGACAAGTAAACCACTAGAAACTTCAGAACACTCAGTCATCCATACTGAGGTTTAAACGGATGAACTTTCTTAATATAAAGCATGTGCTAATAATTGACATTCATTGGCTGGGGACAAGCTGACCTGGAATAACACTGTCCTAAATAGTCTTTTAACAGATTTTAAATTATCGTGGTTGTAAGAGTTCACATTTTCATCTTCTGATTTGTGACCTTCAAGACTACACAGTGTAACAACCCAGAAGGTTGAGTTTGAATGTTATTTGATAGTTTGTGCATGGCCTCTAAGACAAATATTATTATTCACCACAGCAACATGGACATTTATAATTCCATTATAGATAATAGATTGATATTTATAGTAATGAACAAGTGGCTGGTCAAGATTGCACAACAAGTCTCCTGTTCAAACAAAGTGACAGTTTTGTTCTCATTGTTCCTTATCCATAGTTGAATACATGGAATTTCAGAATATACATTTTTGTCCTTGTACTGAAATGTATTACGCTATAACCTCTTATGTTGGAAAGGAGTCCTGAAGTGTGTATTTTGTGGTGTGCACTTATTATTGTCATGTGTTACTCCTAGTATGTGTACTGTTTGCATTTATTTCGACTATTCATTTGTATTACCTTAAACATTTGTGTTCAATATATTTGTCTTTACATGAGCTTTTTAAATTTTTTGCACAGTCCATGAAATTAACATATGATGGAGAGGTCATGTCTTTAACATATTTCATTTTAAAAACTGCTGAAATATGTTTGATGATGAAATTTGGTTTGGGAAAGTTATACACAATTTAATTTAGTTTTCTACTATAACCCCACTGTACATGGATGACACATCAAGCACTATTGACATTGGATTTTTAAAACATAGGACATTATATATAAACAAAACTAGTACAGGTAGCCCTCGATTTGCGCCGATTCAAAATAACGCCGGTTTTGAAACCAGCAAGTCAAAAAGTGAAAAAAATATATTTTAGTATTATTTATAATGTTTTACAATGTGTATCGTACTGATTCTTATAATAAATCGTAATTCTTACATCGCTGATTTTGAATAAAAATTATGAATACAGTCATTTCTGCAATTACGTATGTTTCGTTAACGCGAATTTGCTCCAATGAGGTCGATGAATCGGTAAAAGCTGTTTGTGAAATGCAAACTTTTGCATATGCGAGTTTGCTCTTATGCAATTTGGTTTCTGGCTCTTTAAACTTTCAAAAGAATTAATTTAATCTCTGCGGAGGTACCGGGGTTATATTTACTACGATTTTCTATAGGTCGGCGTCTTACATGAATGCAAGTATCGCATAACAACAGAGATGACTGTACACATCAAACACATGAAAGAATCGCAGTCAATCGCGAGGACCAACGAATTGCAGATTGTAAGTGTATAAAATATATTTTTTAAATTCCCTTTATTTTATTTACGTTATTTCAGAGCTTGAAATGTAATGCCATTATATTACTCGTCAATGTTTGGGTGCTGGGAACGCATGTCATTGACTTCCCATTGATTTACATTATAAAAGAGTTTCAATTTACGCCGATTCCGTTTATGCCGGTTTGTCCAGGAACGCATCCGCGGCGTAAATCGAGGGTTACCTGTACATTACAAAGTAGAGATCACACATAAATATCTGTAACTGTAATTTTAAATACTTAGGTAAGAAATATAGGAAAATATAATTTGTGACTGCAGGCAGTTCATTGTCTAGTGTCTTGCTATGTGAACAATAGATTTGCATGTGTAGCAAATGAGAAGACAAAACTTCACACAATACATATGGGAAATGTGTACTTGTTTGCATATGGCAGGAAACTTTTGTTATTTGGATTATTATTAAGAAAGGCAGATATAACAATTGCCAGTGTATGAAAGTTTGCCTTGTTTTTTGGAACCTGAAGTTTTGATACAATTTCCATAAAATCCTATCACTATGCTCAAGCTTCATTTATTTCACATCAGTATAAGAGTCAGTAAGCACATTATCTCATTAATCTGAACAGAGCAAGAAAATGTGTCATGGTGAGAGACAGTGCTGCTCATTTTCATATAGAAAGCTTTACTAATAATGGAACTCCTGTGTAATTATCCTTAAAGTAGTATCACTGCCAGGTTATGTATTTTTTAGACACATTTAGAACTGAAAGTTGCAAAAATGTGTCCATTAATTTTGCCATATCCATCTGTCTATCCATGTGCTCACATGCAACAACTCCAGAAGTGCTGAGCAAATGTTCATAAAATTTGATTTGGGGGATTTTACTCAGATTCTTCAACATTTCAGATCTGATTGGCTACAATAAGGGGCACTTTACATGAAGACCCCTCTGCTCACAAAAGTCACAAGCCAGTCATGCAGTTGCATGGGAATCCTGTTATACGAGGCGCGTCCACAAAGTAAGTTTCCCACTCGTCCCACAGCTAGCAAACCTTATATTGCGCGAAGCGACTGTGCGTACGTGATAGAGCAATGACGTAGCATGGCCCATGCACTAACGGTACTTCCCGCGTTCTCACAGTAGCATCGTTGCAGCTGTTGAAGATGGAGGTTCTTATTCCAGCTCCCGCCGACTGTGAAGTGCGGTCAGTGATAACGCTAGGCCGCACACGGCTCGACGGACAGCAAGTCTCCTGCAGGAGTTCAGCTGGGAGGTGTTTAATCATTCACCCTACAGCCCCTACCTCGCTCCCAGTGATTTCCATCTTTTCCTACACCTCAAGAAATTCCTGTCCGGTCAGCGTCAGCGTTTTGAGAATGACAGAGAGGCGGAGATGGTTGTCACACAGTGGTTCCAATCCCAGGCGGCAGACTTCTACGACACAGGTATTCAAAAGTTGGTCCCACGGTATGACAAATGTCTCAATTCCGGTGGCGAATATGTTGAAAAATAGTTGGAAACTTGCTGTATCTGTTGCAATAAATATTTCCTTGAAATTGTGTTTTGTTTCTGTAAACGGACCCAGGGAAACTTACTTTAAGGACGAGCCTCGTATTACCCAGACAAGCACTCCTTGCCCATGCGAAGCTCAATTACCCTACATAACTCTAAACGTGCTCGCTACCCCTGCTCTAAGGCAATTTATTTCATACTTTAGTTGCTGCAACCCTTCCACTTTTAAAACATTGTTTAAAAGACAGTTTTGCAAATTAACTTGTTTACATGTGATATTGGGCATACAATTTTAGAGTTAATGCAAACTGCTATAAACGTACACAGGCCTGTGTTTTTTTTTATAAAATGATTGTTTTTGCATTATTCAACAGGTATTATAACAGGAAAATACTGTTATCACGTAATTTAGTCCTGCTCTCGTGATTTAGTCTCTCATATTTTGTACAGTTTCGACACATGCAATCTGCTGTTGCACGTAACTATAATCCTTAGAATTGCTCATATATGATAACTGTTCAGTGTGGCAACAAATCTCGGGCTTATCATACCGGAGTTATTGAGTAAATTTGTTTGAAAAAGGCCATCAACTTATTTAAAATTAATAAGGAGAGAGAAATTTCAGAGCACAAAGGTACATTTTGAACTAACTACGGGCAATGCTAAATTTAGGTTGGCACTGTGTAGTACTTCGAATTTCTGGCGAATTTAAATTTGTGTACTTTATTTAAACACATAAGGGACAAAGAAAGGTAAAAAATACCAGTAAAAATATAATTTGTATTGCACTTAACTCACTTTACGCGAATGAACATCTTTTGTTTACGAAAGTGGAATCGGGTTCTTGGCTGCAACTGGAAACATTTTGGCGGTTAGCAGCTTTAGCAGTAGGTGTGATACAAAACATACATAACCTACCAATTGAATTTACTAATGAAGACTTATTTTTTCAGAAAACATTATTACTAACGTATGTGCAGTGATTTTAACAATTGTCTTTCGTATCGGTGGCTAAGCGTTCATTTTTAGGGAACGTACTCGTACAGTTGCTAACAAACTGTACTTACCTGAGTAAGTGGTCACCATACTATAAGATATACCTTGAATTTTAAGACATATTTGCGAAGTGTAAAATCATGATTTACGTATTTACTTGAGAATGCAAGGGTTGTGTATAGAAAAATGCAGTTACTTTAGAGACTTTCTAAATGTTGTTAGTGGTATTATTTAATTTGCTAATGTAAACATACAGACCAGTTAGGTAAATGTACAAATATGGGACATCTGCCCAATCAGTTTAGCAGAGTTCTAATAGTTTTAGCAAGAAATCAGCATGTATTCAGCAGTGATGTGCCAGTTCTTTCTATATCCACTCTCACATTCAACAGAACAAGGCATATTTCTTCCAAGCTCTAACCTCATATCAGTGCTGTATTTTTATGTAGATGTTCATGAGTCAGGGTGAGTGAGACTGAACTATACTTTTTAAGAGTTTTTTAATTGCTGGTGTATATCACCATCATTATCCACTGACATCTGTTAATTTTACTAGTACAGCTATGGCATCTGCTGGTACATAGTGTGTGTCCAAATATGTGATGGATATTACTAATCAAATGTTTTATAAATTTTTGTTTTAGATAAAAAAGGAACATGGTAAGAAAAAAGCGAAGCCGTAAAGGAAGAAAATCAGTATCTACCATCATTAAGCAAGAAGATGATTCTGAGAACTCACAGGAAAGAACTAGTGGCCTGTACCAATCAAATGTGTGGATTCAGGATTTTGATATGCAGTGTAATTTGATACCACTTATTGAATACAATTTTAACATTAACATAATTAATTTACATTAAGTGATATAGTAATGACATTCTCATTAAAGTAACACATTACTTTTGATGTAACCTTTCTTTTTTCAAATGTCTGCAGAGGGTAATTTTTTATGTGGAATGGCATTTACAATTTGTTTTTATACCTTATACACAGTCACGAGAAATGCAGAAAAGTAAAAATATATGTTTATGCCTCATCACCAAAATGCAGGACATAGTTATGCTGTAAAGACGGTTAAAACATTGGAACTGTGGGTATAGTCCAAGTACTTTGAATGACAGTACCAAATCAAATGTTACTGATAATGAAATTAGCTAATATTAATTTTGGAAATGCATGCTTTGATTCAGTTGAGAGCTTTTTATTTTCCTGTGCCTCATTCAAAGACTTAAGAATCAGAATTTACAAAGTATATTTATATTTTGTATGTATATATGTAGAGATTCTGTTAGGGAAGAGCTTAGATTGTAGATGTTTTGAGAACAAAGTTAAAAATTGATGAAAGCTGAAATAACACAGGACTGAAGACAATTACATAGTGAGGAGATTATTAATTTACACTCTTTACTAATATTGTAAAGGTGAATAAAAAATGAAGGGTAAAATGGGTAGGAGATGAAGTTGAGAAATGCATGAGTATATAATTCCATGGACCAATCCTTAAGAAGCTGATAGTCACTGAGCTAGTCAAGTAATTACTTGTATTTTATGTAAACCAGTTTTGTTATTGTGTTCACAAGAGCCCACCACTGCTCCCAATCCTGAGTCACATAAATCCAGTCCACAGTCTCCATCCTCCCACCCTGTGAAAGCAGTATGACATTGCACAAGTAAATTCTGCCTGTTTCTTTGTTACAGTTACCACTAGACTTTCCAAATTTGATGATATATTGGTTAAGAAGTTGAAAGCAACAGAATGGCATTATGCCTCTGAACGTATGAAAATTCGTCCTGGGATCGGAAATAATAAATTAGTTGTGGAAGATAATGTAAGTATATCTGAAAAGCTGCTTATATTATACTTATGTAATCTACAAGAATGAATGGTGGTTCTGTGGCTATATCATTTGAGATTCTGTAGGGTTTGTGGATGACATCGTGGAGATAATTTTGTAGAGTTTAGAGCTTTATTTATTTTTAATTCTGCCTGTATTTTATATGAATCAATCACTTATCTCTGGTTAAGTTCACACAGAACAACTTGAAAGCTCATGCATTTTTACTGCTATGAAAATCTCTAAATAGTCAGTACGGGCATACCTCGGAGATATTGCAGGTTTGGTTCCAGACCACCGCAATGAAGCGAATATCGCAATAAAGTGAGTCACACTATACTGTAGTCTATTAAGTGTGCAATAGCATTATGCCTAAAAAAAGAAATGCGAGCACATTGTGAGAATTACCAAAATGTGACAGAGACACGAAGTGAGCACATGCTGTTGGAAAAATGGCACCGATAGACTTGCACAATGCAGGGTTGCCACAAACCTTCAATTTGTAAAAGACGCAATATCTGAGAAGCACAATAAAGCAAAGTGCAATAAAACGAGGCATGCCTGTATCTGAATATTTCTTATGGATAATCTGAGTGCATAAAACAGACACTGACAAGTGTGGTACATGCATGTTTACATTTGGATGGATCTTTTTAGGTGAAACACTAATGTAAAAGTGCTAGAGCTTATGAACAAGTTCTGAGACTTGATCTTTTAACATGTAAAGTACTATTTCTTGCAGAGTATAGGAATTTATCTTCTTTAAAGTAGGATTTGAGGTTTTCATGGCAGTGAGTATGAAGATGGCTGTTGTCTGGGTGTAGCACTTTATAGTCTGATAGAAGTTACCAGCATTTTAGAGATCCTTGCGGCCTCCATCATCAGGACAATGAGGAAGTGACTTACTCATTACCATGATGTTAGTAAAATTTTACCAGGCTACATGGTGCGACAACCCAGAAGACAGCCATCTATTCAAAGTAGTCTCCTTACGACCGAATGGCTCCATTGCAGTGGCTTTGCTACTTCCAGATGCTTATCTGCAAATCCTACTTTCTTGTTTGAGGCACAATGATGACTTGTGTTTCATTAAAGTCCCTGTTGTCAAATTGATGTTTACCTTTAAGTGTTGCTTTCAGTATAGGAAAGAGGGAAGTTTGCTGGATATCATGACTATGTTTTTGGGGTTTTCCTCAATCTCTCAAAGCAAATGAAGGTATAATATCTCAAATTAGGCTGTTAATACTTCCATAATCTTTCCACTTTATTATTCATGAATCATCCTATTACTTGATGCTATATAGTTTGAGCTGCTGACAGCATCATAAAATAAATCACAAATAAATAGGTCCTCTTCCCATACACCTTCATGACCTGGTTCTTAGTTGTAGATACATATTTTTATTTGAATCTTATATTGTGCTTCATTTGAAGGGAGAATTTAATTCCAATGATACAACAGTAATGGAAAGCTCAGTTCAAGAAGCTGATACAGCATTAAAGTCTCGTCATCGCAAGAAAACTCGCTGTGGAACTGTAACATCATCTACAGTTCCAACAGGTAGGCCTAATTTAAAACTGAAAATATTGTTGAAAGAGATGTTTATTCAGTTTCCAGAGTATCTTTCTGAAGATGAATTTTTGGTTCTTCATTTATTAAAAAATGTTTAGAGTTTAGAAGTTTGTGATTTGTTGAGAATATGACAGAGAACTTTATGTTATTGAAAATATTAGACCAAGTGAGTATATGCACGGAAACATAAGTTCTTAGGATTTCAATAGATAATTCTTTTTGTTCCTGAAGTTTGTTTGGTTTATATATTTAACAGAATAATAAATTTGTTGTTACTTTATCCATGTTATAATTTACATATGAGCTGGGATACCTCAGTCAGTATAGTGACTAGCCCGGGGCTGGGCGATTTGGGTTCGATCCCCGATGGGGGCAGAAGATTTTTACTCTAGCCTCTGCGTCCAGACCGGCTCTGGGTCCACCCAGCCTCCTGTCCAGTGGGTACCGGGATCCTTTCCTGGGGGTAAAGCACGGCCAGGGCGTGATGCTGACCACTCACCCCCATGTAGTGTCGACGCTCCCCCCAAGTGCCTGCATACGCATGTAGCGGGACGCTTTACATATAATTTACATATTGAAGGAGACAGGAATACCACTGTTAATGTAGTGTGCACTTCTGGGTATGCCATGGTATTTTTGTTAATAATTTTCCTCTGTATAAACCTTTGAATATTTAATTATTTAGGGATAGGGTATTCAAATTTCTTTCTTATTATGAACATAATTTGTAATTAGAATATTTGAGGTTTTTCCTTCAAAACCAATGGCAGATGCTATTAATGCTTATTTTGTATACTCATTGTGAGCTACCATGGAGAGCTTAAGGTTGAGGTTTGTTTCATTTTATGAGACTCGTGAAGTAGGAATGAAAAAGGGGAAAGAAAGTATTAAGTACATAATATTTTGGCCATAAAATCAGAGGAGGGTCCACTGCCATACTGTAAAACTGGAATTGAATTGGAGGGTTTCATTTGACTGGGTTCCCTTGTAAGTAATGATTAGCATTCCATTTCTATAGGTGAATAACTGTGTTGGTTTGGCACCACCATTGTATCATCTAACTTCCTGTATTCCCACTAAATATGTCACATTTTTGTAAATCTCTTGATAAAGTTTTTGAAGAACTTAACATTCATAACATGATAGTCTTTTGTGGTGGGGAGTTTTTAGAACCCAACCCTCAATTATTGCAATGCAGCAGTTTATATGATATGTACCGCAAGTGCTAGTTTGTTTTATTACAGAACTAAGGCGAGTAACACGGAGCATTTCATTGAACAGCAAAGATCGAATGCCAGAACCTATGGCAGTTGCAACTGTATCAAAATTCAAGGTGAGGAAAGACATTTTCAAAAAATTTAAAAATTAAACTGAATATTGTGAGGAGCTTACAGTAGATTCTGGTTCTCTGGGGAATGGATTCTAGTTTTATTTTTAGTAGTTATTCAACTGATCTAGAACTTCCTGCTTTTATTGAACAGAAAAATACCTACTTTCAGCTTCTGTGTTAGCTAATTTGTTTATTAATTTAATTATAAGGTGCCACTGAGTCAGATATGAGGAAAGATAGAATCTGAAGTTGTATGTAGGCAGATTTTGCTCATTTGATACCTTTCTGTGCCAGTTGCTGAGCTATGATTGATTTGCGGCTATCACCAAATGAATCAGAAAGCAAAAATCAGTGAACTCTGCTGAAGTAGAACATGGTAACAAACAGTTCAACTGGTAAAACTGTGCTGCCAGCTCACAAAATATACCCTTTGAAGAATGCTTTGTATTCTTGTCTTATTCATACGAATGAATATCATGAAGAAAATATTTAAATGGGTAGACTCTATCTCTCCTAGGCTGATCAAAATATAGCATACTGAAAGGTGGTAGGTTACATTTGTTGTCATTCTCCAAAGAACTGAGAAAGCAGGATACCTGGCACTCTAGATATATCAGTCATTTTTGTACCCTTTTAATTGTGATTTTTATTTTTCAACAGACCCCAGCTTGTAAATCAACCTTTGCATCTGCTCCTAGCCTTATAACACCAAAGGTTGCACCCAATGCACCTTTGTCTATGGTGCGGCATCCTCGCCAAGGTGAATTGGCCGTTTCTTTATCTGGCAGTCCTCTGATAGTCAGTTCAACTCTACATGAGCAGAATGCAAATGTGAATCTTCGCCTTGCTAATGGGACGGTATGTACTTTATGGTACACATTATAACCTGTATGAAACAGAACCTAGGTGGAATAAGCAGAAAATTTGTGTCTGGTTCTGAGATGTTAGGGTGCAGACTAATGTAAAATTATATTAAAGAAATGGGAACTGTTTAGTGTGAAGTGAAAAAGATACGTTATAGAATGTAGACTTCATTTATGTTGGCATATTATTTTATTCGGCACTACTTCCAGGAATGTTTTTGATAAAGAACCTCTTGTCACAAATGGGAAAGCACTAAATCTAAATATTGACAGAATGTCTCTGAAATACTTGAATTGACAACAAAAGGCTGTATTGTGGCTCAAGCAGTTAATTGCCAGCTTCTCACTGAGGAGGTTCAGTTTCACACCCAGGACAGTCCACATGGGATTTATGTATGGTGGGAAAAGGGGCACTGGGACAGGATTTTCTCTGAGTTCTTCTCTTTTCCCTCATCAATATTATTTCACTGCTGCTTCATAATCACTCATGTATCATCTGGGAACCGGACTGGTAATGTGTAGTCATGTCACTTAATTCAGCCACTGTATTCTTATATGATGCAGTCTTTTCCAGTTTTATTTGAGCTATAAGTAGTGGTGCGCTAAATCATAGATCGTTGTCACTAGTTGTGTTAATTTTAACTTGCGGAAAAATTTGACAGACCACATTATGAAATATAATACTGCTTAGAAGTGTAAGCCCACATTTAAAGTAGTGTTTTGTCATGGTTTATGAACATGATTTTGGAAATCAAATTAATCAGCCAGAAATAAACTTCATTACCTGAAACTACACTTACGTCAGTGAGAACAAAATACTCGCCCCATCTCTTGGGCAGAGAATATTGCTGTCATGCACATTGCATTACAGATCCGAGTCTTCAGATAGCATTGTGACCATCACACACTACTTGTATGCCATTTGCTCAGACTAATGAGCTGCATAGCATCCATGTTATAAAAGAAGGATAACAGCTTTTACACTTTGTATGTGAAGAGACTCAGGCAATATCTCTGTCTTGTGGAAGAAAGGTCTTTGTTTCACAGATGATACATCTCATGACAATGTTAGTAATATAGATACTTAATTTTTAAATTAAATGTGGGTTATAAACTTTTTTGCCTATACCTCTCATTGAATATTATATTATATTGCGTTTTTTACAAATTGAAGGTTTGTGGCAACCCTGCGTCGAGCAAGTTTATCAGCACCATTTTTCCAACAGCATGTGCTCACTTCGTGTCTCTGTGTCACATTTTGGTAATTCTCGCAATGTGCTCGCATTGCTTTTTTTAGACATAATGCTATTGCACACCTAATAGACTACAGTATAGTGTAAACATAACTTTTATATGCACTGGGAAACCAAAAAATTCTTGTGACTCATTTTATTGCGATATTCGCTTTATTGCGGTGGTCTGGAACCAAACCTGCAATATCTCTGAGGTATGCCTGTATATCTGTCCCGCGCGGTCTTAGGCATCATGCTTCGGACCGGCGATATGGAATGCACGCTGGTTCGAGTCTCAGGGGAGAAGAAATTTTCTCATGAGCTTTCGACCAGTGTATGGGACCGGTGCCAACCCAGCATCGTGAGTAAATTGGGGAGCTACAATGGGTAGCATAATCCAGTCATGAAAACTAGCAATGGCTGGGGGTTTGTCGTGCTGACCACACGTCACCCTATATCTGGTTGGATGATCGTTCACCTCTGCTTAGGCATGTGAACGTGAGGCCAGCAGTCAAGCTAGTCAGCTTTGGCCCTCTGGAGCTGTTACGCCACGGATTTAATTTTTTAATGCCTGTATATCTGCATAATCCAATTTCTGTTTTGTAGGTGGTGTCAATTTTACCAGAACCGAATTTAAGACCATATGATATTCCTCAGGTTGATGAAGAAACAAGGCAGCAGTTGCAAACTTTGAGGGAACATATGAAAGCACTTATCAACATGACTCATTACTGAACACTGATTTGTCTCTAATTTGTAGAAAAGTAGTTTAATTTGTAACAGTGAAAGTTAGATTAAAAATTTCCTTACTTCTCAGCATGCTATAAATGAATGATTTATTATACAGGGTGTCCATAAAAAACCTTTACAACTTCAAGACTTCATAAAAAATTAATGAGTCAAGATAACTGGATGTGATTTGTTGTTTGTTAAACAGCGTCTCTCAAAGTTTTATGCACATAAGTCAGTACACCTCTACATGTGCACCCTTAGTTGCACGTGGCACATCAAGCCGATACTAGATTTCCCTCCATGTTCGCTGAAGAATCTCTGCATTAATGATTGCAATGGCTTCCACAATCCTACGCTTCATTTCGTCGATGTCGGGAATCTGTGTTCGGTACACAAGATCCTTAACATAACCTCAAAGAAGAAATTCAGTGGGGTTATGTTGGGCGAACGAGGTGGCCACGGTATTGGACCATCTCTCCCAATCTACCTGTCAGGAAACTGCTCGTTAAGGTAGCCACGAACCGCCTACCCCCAGTGGGGTGGTGCTCCATCCTGCTGGAAGATGACATGTTGTTGAATGTCCTCCAATTGTGGGACAGCAAATTCCGTCAGAATGTCCACATACACATTGGCTGTGATTGTTTTTTCGGCGAAGAATGGCCCAATTATTCGGCCACACATGAGTCCGCACCACACGTTAACTTTCGGGCTATTGCGCACAAGTTCTCTGGCCGCATGGGGGTTTTCGGATCCCCATATCCTTATGTTGTGCCTGTTCAGTAACCCAACACATGGAACGTTGCCTCGTCACTAAAGAGAACACGCTCAAGGAAGCCTTCCTCTACGTCAGTTCGAGCCAGCATGTCAACAGCAAATGCTGTGCGGCGTGGCCCATCATCTGGCTCAAGAGCTTTCACCACCTGCACTTTGTATGCGTACAGTCTCAGATTCTTGTGCAGCACTTTGTGGACAGTCGAACGTGGCAACTCCAATTGTCTGGCGGCAGTGCGAATGGACTTTCCAGGGCTACGGACAAATGCACCTCGATAAACCAGGATACACATTGTGCCTTCTCCTGTGGAGTATCCATTTCCTGTAATGTTAAATGTCAGTCGACGTGCACACCTTCAATTAACAAAAGTTATGTTATTAACACTAAACAAACTTCTCTTAAAAACTTTGAGAGATGTTGTTTAACATGCAAAAAATATCATACAGTTATCTAGTCTCATTATTTTTTATTTAGTGTTGAAGTGATTAAGGTTTTTTATGGACACTCTGTATCTTTATTTTTGACTGCATGACCATCGTCTTAATATTCCTTCTTTGAAATCTAAAATAGTGTTGGATGGAGTAGTTTAATTGATAATGAATAATAATAATAATAATAATAATAATAATAATGACAACAACAAAACAACAGTAATAAAGGTGTAAGGTAATTTAATTTGAACAAATAATATGTATTTTTGATGCAAACAAGTTGGAGTGTGAAAGAGTTTTGTACTTCAAAGACAGATACAAAATATGGCCAAGGAAAGAAAAGGCATTTTGAAATGTTAGTAAAGTGATGGATTCAACACAAGAAAGTGTAATTTTAATTAAATGGACAATGAAGTCTGAACTTTGAAATTGATATACTTATGCCTTTGTTTTGTGCTGTACTTGTTTTGATATTTGTTTAGTGGGAAGAAGAACAACAGAAAATTACTGTATATGTTTAATTTTATGCTGACATTTGAAATACTGCAAAGTTATGTGTCACCCTGAAAGTCATGTACTACTATTTTTTTTATTAAAATGCATTGAAGTAAAGTGAAACTTGTCAAGAAAATTCGAAAATTTTGAAAAATTTGAATATTTTTTCAAACGTCTCCCTAAGTGATGACTGCCAGACTCAGTGTATGCCTCACACTCTCTGTAACTACCTCACCCGGTTACTACCTGACTGCCTCGGCAGGGCGTGGTTTCTGGTAGACCGAGTGTCTGACTGTCTCAATCTCTATCACCATGTCTCTTTCGGTCTCCGTCTCTCTCTGCTTTACGTGTTGTCTGCAGCACCAGGGCTATGCATTCGGCACGTCAGAGACCGTCATACAGACACCAGCTCGTGCAGAGACCAATATAGGCACAGACCGCGTTAGTCAGAGACGCAGTACGTCTGAGACGGTCCGACAAACACAGGTTCTCCAAGGAATCTGGTGGGGAGAATTTTGAAAAAAATTGAAATTTTTGAAAAATTTTAAAGGATAAAAAATGCTGTAAATTGTCCAAAAAGCAAACAAAACAAAACAAAATGAAAAAATTCACATCAAAAATATTTAAAGTTTTTCAATTTTTTTGTTTTGTGCGCTTTTTAGCCAATTTCTAGCATTTTCTGACTTCGAAAATCTTGAAAAATTTGAACTTTTTTCAAAAAATCGAAAAATACTGGAAATTGTCCAAAAAGCGCACAAAACAAAAAA
>NW_019059902.1:8563-59443 GCF_000696155.1 Zootermopsis nevadensis
AAAACGACGATATAAACCTGAAGATGATGTCATAAAACATCGAAACATGTCGTACAATTAATAATAAGCGCCATAATAAATGTAACATCATACTAAGATAAAAGCACCATAATATAACATAATATAACTTATTGTAATATTTTATACTACAGATGTTATAGTGTTATATAAATTTTAACAACAACATTTTAAACACGTTTGTGTATAGACTGGAATAATAAATATATAATTGGTTTCAACACAAACATGACGCACTTAAGCTACAAATAAGAAAACATATACAAAGCAATGAGGACCGGACGTAATTAAGGCGCAAAATCAAACCGGCATGCATTATCAGTAAAGAACAAATTAGGAACAGACTGAACACATGGCATATGTAGAAAATTTCAATTCATAATCTCTTCTCATCTACATCTAGAAACGCATATGTGTACAGATGAAATTTTATATTGTACAATTCAAATTTCTGCTAAATTAATGGGAAAACAACAAATCAAATATCAACCCAAACTAAATTCATTAAAGAAGCTCTTTGCTCTTCTGAATAAATAACTGAAGCATTTTCTTCCGCGTGCAGTCAGTCACCTGCTTTTCTGATAAGACCAGTCAAACCACAACAAGAACTTAACTAAGTATCAGTCGGCGACTTCTGACTAGAGGTGCAGTGAATGCTCATTCGAGTAACTTAAATTTCATTTAAGCAAACATTTTCCAAACAAATTATATAAAGACTCTCATGTCACGAAGTAATTAAAACTGTACATAAACACAAATGATAACGAAAATTAACATTGGCGAGAGTAACAATTATAATAAATTATTCCTGTAAAACATAACCAAAATCGGATTATCGGTTCTCAAAATGCTCATGAACGGCCACCGACTCAGTGACTGAAAGAGGAATCTGTAATAATCCGGAAGTGCTAAAATGTATTAAACACCGTATCTCGTACCTTGCATAAATACAAAATGTCTGAAAGAAATTAGATTGAAAATATTTCTTGAATGTTCGCGGAAATATTTGGATTATACAAAGAAATTTTCAAAAAACGGCCTTAAGACAAAACGAAATGTCAGGACACGCATTTTCTCATTTCATATTTTTACTGCGTGCAGACAACTTAGCAGGGACAGGTAAGAAATGTATTTTCCCAAGTCGCGAAGAAGGATTTTACTGGATATGAATACAATCCATCCAAATAGATTCTAATCGATATTGATGGAATTTCGTCAATCATAAGTAAAGAAAATGTATTGTGTGTAGAACCCTCCATTGCAAAGAAGCGTAGGGTAACAAAACACTGTGTGGTCGATTTGCAGAAAAAAATGATTTTAATTTTCTGAATTTCAGTACAAACACTACGTAACATCCCAGCTGTGCTGGGAATTCTCGCACTATGTTTCACTTTGGGGGCAAGTTTCCCAAAGCCCAAGGGAAGATCATCGCCCTGTGAAGCAGGGGTGGACTACTACGGAGACTCCACTGACTGCAATGCATATTACCAATGCGTATCAGGGTACGAAATACTATTACATTGTCAACCGGGACTTCACTGGAATAGCAAAATCAATGCATGCGACTGGCCAGAAAGTGCGAGCTGCATTGCCGAATTAAACAAGGGTGAGGACGAAGACGTGGCAACAGATGTAGCTCCCACGGAAGACGACAGCAACGAAGGCGACGCACCATCAGAGGGCGAAAGTGAAGAAAGCACTTCAGGATCAGACGAGAGCGAGAGTGAAGAAAGCACTCCAGCACCCGAGAGCGAGAGAGAAGAAAGCACTTCAGCGCCAGAGGACAGTGAAGAAAGTGAGAGTGAAGAAAGCACTTCAGCGCCAGAGGACAGTGAAGAAAGTGAGAGTGAAGAAAGCACTTCAGCGCCAGAGGACAGTGAAGAAAGTGAGAGTGAAGAAAGCACTTCAGCGCCAGAGGACAGTGAAGAAAGTGAGAGTGAAGAAAGCACTTCAGCGCCAGAGGACAGTGAAGAAAGTGAGAGTGAAGAAAGCACTTCAGCGCCAGAGGACAGTGAAGAAAGTGAGAGTGAAGAAAGCACTTCAGCGCCAGAGGACAGTGAAGAAAGTGAGAGTGAAGAAAGCACTTCAGCGCCAGAGGACAGTGAAGAAAGTGAGAGTGAAGAAAGCACTTCAGCGCCAGAGGACAGTGAAGAAAGTGAGAGTGAAGAAAGCACTTCAGCGCCAGAGGACAGTGAAGAAAGTGAGAGTGAAGAAAGCACTTCAGCGCCAGAGGACAGTGAAGAAAGTGAGAGTGAAGAAAGCACTTCAGCGCCAGAGGACAGTGAAGAAAGTGAGAGTGAAGAAAGCACTTCAGCGCCAGAGGACAGTGAAGAAAGTGAGAGTGAAGAAAGCACTTCAGCGCCAGAGGACAGTGAAGAAAGTGAGAGTGAAGAAAGCACTTCAGCGCCAGAGGACAGTGAAGAAAGTGAGAGTGAAGAAAGCACTTCAGCGCCAGAGGACAGTGAAGAAAGTGAGAGTGAAGAAAGCACTTCAGCGCCAGAGGACAGTGAAGAAAGTGAGAGTGAAGAAAGCACTTCAGCGCCAGAGGACAGTGAAGAAAGTGAGAGTGAAGAAAGCACTTCAGCGCCAGAGGACAGTGAAGAAAGTGAGAGTGAAGAAAGCACTTCAGCGCCAGAGGACAGTGAAGAAAGTGAGAGTGAAGAAAGCACTTCAGCGCCAGAGGACAGTGAAGAAAGTGAGAGTGAAGAAAGCACTTCAGCGCCAGAGGACAGTGAAGAAAGTGAGAGTGAAGAAAGCACTTCAGCGCCAGAGGACAGTGAAGAAAGTGAGAGTGAAGAAAGCACTTCAGCGCCAGAGGACAGTGAAGAAAGTGAGAGTGAAGAAAGCACTTCAGCGCCAGAGGACAGTGAAGAAAGTGAGAGTGAAGAAAGCACTTCAGCGCCAGAGGACAGTGAAGAAAGTGAGAGTGAAGAAAGCACTTCAGCGCCAGAGGACAGTGAAGAAAGTGAGAGTGAAGAAAGCACTTCAGCGCCAGAGGACAGTGAAGAAAGTGAGAGTGAAGAAAGCACTTCAGCGCCAGAGGACAGTGAAGAAAGTGAGAGTGAAGAAAGCACTTCAGCGCCAGAGGACAGTGAAGAAAGTGAGAGTGAAGAAAGCACTTCAGCGCCAGAGGACAGTGAAGAAAGTGAGAGTGAAGAAAGCACTTCAGCGCCAGAGGACAGTGAAGAAAGTGAGAGTGAAGAAAGCACTTCAGCGCCAGAGGACAGTGAAGAAAGTGAGAGTGAAGAAAGCACTTCAGCGCCAGAGGACAGTGAAGAAAGTGAGAGTGAAGAAAGCACTTCAGCGCCAGAGGACAGTGAAGAAAGTGAGAGTGAAGAAAGCACTTCAGCGCCAGAGGACAGTGAAGAAAGTGAGAGTGAAGAAAGCACTTCAGCGCCAGAGGACAGTGAAGAAAGTGAGAGTGAAGAAAGCACTTCAGCGCCAGAGGACAGTGAAGAAAGTGAGAGTGAAGAAAGCACTTCAGCGCCAGAGGACAGTGAAGAAAGTGAGAGTGAAGAAAGCACTTCAGCGCCAGAGGACAGTGAAGAAAGTGAGAGTGAAGAAAGCACTTCAGCGCCAGAGGACAGTGAAGAAAGTGAGAGTGAAGAAAGCACTTCAGCGCCAGAGGACAGTGAAGAAAGTGAGAGTGAAGAAAGCACTTCAGCGCCAGAGGACAGTGAAGAAAGTGAGAGTGAAGAAAGCACTTCAGCGCCAGAGGACAGTGAAGAAAGTGAGAGTGAAGAAAGCACTTCAGCGCCAGAGGACAGTGAAGAAAGTGAGAGTGAAGAAAGCACTTCAGCGCCAGAGGACAGTGAAGAAAGTGAGAGTGAAGAAAGCACTTCAGCGCCAGAGGACAGTGAAGAAAGTGAGAGTGAAGAAAGCACTTCAGCGCCAGAGGACAGTGAAGAAAGTGAGAGTGAAGAAAGCACTTCAGCGCCAGAGGACAGTGAAGAAAGTGAGAGTGAAGAAAGCACTTCAGCGCCAGAGGACAGTGAAGAAAGTGAGAGTGAAGAAAGCACTTCAGCGCCAGAGGACAGTGAAGAAAGTGAGAGTGAAGAAAGCACTTCAGCGCCAGAGGACAGTGAAGAAAGTGAGAGTGAAGAAAGCACTTCAGCGCCAGAGGACAGTGAAGAAAGTGAGAGTGAAGAAAGCACTTCAGCGCCAGAGGACAGTGAAGAAAGTGAGAGTGAAGAAAGCACTTCAGCGCCAGAGGACAGTGAAGAAAGTGAGAGTGAAGAAAGCACTTCAGCGCCAGAGGACAGTGAAGAAAGTGAGAGTGAAGAAAGCACTTCAGCGCCAGAGGACAGTGAAGAAAGTGAGAGTGAAGAAAGCACTTCAGCGCCAGAGGACAGTGAAGAAAGTGAGAGTGAAGAAAGCACTTCAGCGCCAGAGGACAGTGAAGAAAGTGAGAGTGAAGAAAGCACTTCAGCGCCAGAGGACAGTGAAGAAAGTGAGAGTGAAGAAAGCACTTCAGCGCCAGAGGACAGTGAAGAAAGTGAGAGTGAAGAAAGCACTTCAGCGCCAGAGGACAGTGAAGAAAGTGAGAGTGAAGAAAGCACTTCAGCGCCAGAGGACAGTGAAGAAAGTGAGAGTGAAGAAAGCACTTCAGCGCCAGAGGACAGTGAAGAAAGTGAGAGTGAAGAAAGCACTTCAGCGCCAGAGGACAGTGAAGAAAGTGAGAGTGAAGAAAGCACTTCAGCGCCAGAGGACAGTGAAGAAAGTGAGAGTGAAGAAAGCACTTCAGCGCCAGAGGACAGTGAAGAAAGTGAGAGTGAAGAAAGCACTTCAGCGCCAGAGGACAGTGAAGAAAGTGAGAGTGAAGAAAGCACTTCAGCGCCAGAGGACAGTGAAGAAAGTGAGAGTGAAGAAAGCACTTCAGCGCCAGAGGACAGTGAAGAAAGTGAGAGTGAAGAAAGCACTTCAGCGCCAGAGGACAGTGAAGAAAGTGAGAGTGAAGAAAGCACTTCAGCGCCAGAGGACAGTGAAGAAAGTGAGAGTGAAGAAAGCACTTCAGCGCCAGAGGACAGTGAAGAAAGTGAGAGTGAAGAAAGCACTTCAGCGCCAGAGGACAGTGAAGAAAGTGAGAGTGAAGAAAGCACTTCAGCGCCAGAGGACAGTGAAGAAAGTGAGAGTGAAGAAAGCACTTCAGCGCCAGAGGACAGTGAAGAAAGTGAGAGTGAAGAAAGCACTTCAGCGCCAGAGGACAGTGAAGAAAGTGAGAGTGAAGAAAGCACTTCAGCGCCAGAGGACAGTGAAGAAAGTGAGAGTGAAGAAAGCACTTCAGCGCCAGAGGACAGTGAAGAAAGTGAGAGTGAAGAAAGCACTTCAGCGCCAGAGGACAGTGAAGAAAGTGAGAGTGAAGAAAGCACTTCAGCGCCAGAGGACAGTGAAGAAAGTGAGAGTGAAGAAAGCACTTCAGCGCCAGAGGACAGTGAAGAAAGTGAGAGTGAAGAAAGCACTTCAGCGCCAGAGGACAGTGAAGAAAGTGAGAGTGAAGAAAGCACTTCAGCGCCAGAGGACAGTGAAGAAAGTGAGAGTGAAGAAAGCACTTCAGCGCCAGAGGACAGTGAAGAAAGTGAGAGTGAAGAAAGCACTTCAGCGCCAGAGGACAGTGAAGAAAGTGAGAGTGAAGAAAGCACTTCAGCGCCAGAGGACAGTGAAGAAAGTGAGAGTGAAGAAAGCACTTCAGCGCCAGAGGACAGTGAAGAAAGTGAGAGTGAAGAAAGCACTTCAGCGCCAGAGGACAGTGAAGAAAGTGAGAGTGAAGAAAGCACTTCAGCGCCAGAGGACAGTGAAGAAAGTGAGAGTGAAGAAAGCACTTCAGCGCCAGAGGACAGTGAAGAAAGTGAGAGTGAAGAAAGCACTTCAGCGCCAGAGGACAGTGAAGAAAGTGAGAGTGAAGAAAGCACTTCAGCGCCAGAGGACAGTGAAGAAAGTGAGAGTGAAGAAAGCACTTCAGCGCCAGAGGACAGTGAAGAAAGTGAGAGTGAAGAAAGCACTTCAGCGCCAGAGGACAGTGAAGAAAGTGAGAGTGAAGAAAGCACTTCAGCGCCAGAGGACAGTGAAGAAAGTGAGAGTGAAGAAAGCACTTCAGCGCCAGAGGACAGTGAAGAAAGTGAGAGTGAAGAAAGCACTTCAGCGCCAGAGGACAGTGAAGAAAGTGAGAGTGAAGAAAGCACTTCAGCGCCAGAGGACAGTGAAGAAAGTGAGAGTGAAGAAAGCACTTCAGCGCCAGAGGACAGTGAAGAAAGTGAGAGTGAAGAAAGCACTTCAGCGCCAGAGGACAGTGAAGAAAGTGAGAGTGAAGAAAGCACTTCAGCGCCAGAGGACAGTGAAGAAAGTGAGAGTGAAGAAAGCACCCCAGCACCAGAGGACAGCGAAGAAACCACTTCAGCACCAGAGGAGAGTGAAGAAAGCGAGAGCGAAGAAAGCACTCCAGCACCAGAGGAGAGTGAAGAAAACGAGAGTGAAGAAAGCACTTCAGCACCCGAGAGCGAGAGTGAAGAAAGCAATAGTAGTGAGGAATAAATGCAGTTGAATATGTTTCTTGCGCATAAGTTTTGCAATATAATGTTAATTAATGATGATAAATATTTAGTCCCTGGTAAACTCTAAAAACCTATTCATTATTTTTTGAGGGTAACGAAACAATCATAAGAAAGAGAATACAAATATCACATCACTTTTACATTTGGTGTTTATGTGTATCTATGTACTTGTCGTTGCTGTACACATTAAAAATATCAAAATAAAGAAGTAATCCCTATGAGTTGTTTCGCGGTGTTCAAGAGTTATTTCGCGCATGGGTGCTGTAAGTTTTTTTTTTAGCAATAGTGCTCTTAACTTACATCTGCTGGTAGTTAAGAAGTTGTAAGCCGGTTCAAGTACACTGATAGATATACTGCAGCATCTTTTCACAAATTTCAAAGCAGTACCTTTACACAGGCCACGACATTCTGTTTATAGAATAGTTATATACAATTCATGATCGACATAGCAAAATTTCTGCATTTGAATGTGTGCCTTTAGTAGTCTCAAAATCAATTTTATATAAAGGTACTACTCAACATTATACCTTATTACAGCTTCAAACTCAGTATGATAATGAATGTCTAGCTAATTTCTTACTGAAAGCCTACTTTAATGTAACTTAGGCTTAGCGTTCAGATGCATGAAATATATAAATTTTCAGGTAATTAATGCAAATGGGATCAAAGTTTTGTGACCTAAAGAACTCAGAACGTAAAGCTGTCTGGCTGTTATGGCTTCTACAAGTTCGGTATTATTATTGTGTCTTTACTGTTGGATTCAAATTTGTATGGAATTGTTAAAAATGAAACTATTAAACAAATAAAATTTTCTAGCATTGTTTTCCGGTAAGGGCTAAAAAATGCCGTTCGTAAAATGGTTAAATATTTAACATCGCTATATTGTGTACAAAGCTTATGTCGCGTCGCATTATATAAACAAGTGTAAACAAAGACCTGGATAACGAAAGAAGCGATAATGATCCATTTCAAGAAATTGTTCAGTCATCTGCCTATAAATACTGAGGAAAACCAGGGAAGACCTAAAGCAGTAGGACCCATTCCTGGCAAAATACACTCTAGAACTCTGCTGAATACAAACAATGAGCTCACATTCTAGGCAAACCAAAATTTAATGTAAGTTATAAGTCCTGTAAAGTCCAGTGGTAACTACACAATCCTTCCCACAGAGTACATTTACGGGTTTCGTATGATTCTCAGAATAAACAGCGACCATTTCCCTAAACGGTATTAACCAAATGATAATGGATACGTGTTGTTCTCTTTGCGGCACGGACTGAAGTCTTAAAAATGTTCAGATAAACTTCGGGCTTCAATATGTTATAATGGCTGACGTTAACTGGCGTTCAAACCTGCAACTACTCGTTATCCAGAGCATAGGTTATGTGGTTTTTATTATAAATAATATGATGATTTTAAAATTTAAATTGAAATGGTAGTGGGTGTAAAATTTAGAGGCCTGTTAAAGGTTCTTCCCTGAGAATTCGCATGGAATGACTGAGAAAAATCGCGGAAGTAGTTGTCTTTATACTCATTTCCATGGCCAAGAATCTGACCAGGTATCATACGGATGAAAGTTTCGTTCTGCAGGACTGACACACATCTGAATCAAGTTTTAAGTGATGCGTCATGTTGTGTGTTGATCGTTAGGATGACAATAGGACTACAAGACAATTCTTGATCATACTTTCAGTATTTCTTAAAAATCCACTACATGTTTTGACATTAACTGTAAACGAACAGATATGACCACACATTATCTGTTGTTGACTTCACCAACTGACGTCCATTACATGGTAAAATGTGTCTTAAGAAGAACATATGATTCGCTCAAATTCCTTATTACTGTTCCCTGTGTTATTTACAATCATATTCAACAAAGAACAATCTTTTATTACTAATTTCTTTAGTCCGAACATTTTCAATCTTCTGTTAAGAGGTGTTAAATTGCCTTAAAAATCACATTTTGTCATCAGCTACTGAGGAAGGGGGGGACATACTGTTTGCTCCAGTAGATCGAGCCGTGTCCACTGATCGGGAATAGATCGATATACCTAATCAAACACGGTATTTGTCACTCTATACACCTAATAATAAATTAAGAAGTTCAACCTTTCGATTGGATGTGATTTTTAAATATGATATAAAAACTTTCAACATACGTGTAAGTCCAATATAAAGAAATTAGTAAATTGGCCTTTAAAAATGATATAAAGTAACAGACATTACTCCACAATGCCCAAAATCCCAACAAGCTGCCAACACTTGCCATTTTTAGTCATTATTTAGGAGAACCTGTGTGGTTTATTTCAGTTTCTCAGAATATATAGCAGTAAATGACATGTTGAGGTTCTTTGGCCAATAAGAAGAGTCAAGAGAATCACAGTAAGTGTCGTGCATCAGTAAAAATTGTCTATCTTTGGCTATTTTCCTTATGATAATGACACAGATCACTCCTGTGTTATAAAACATTACATACAAAACTTTTATCTTCAAAAATAATAAACCTACCTCACTTTAAATTATGACAAAACAATTTTGTTAAATTCTTAACAACAAAAAAACACCCAAATTGAATGTTTAATTAATCTGTTTCTGAAGCAAAAACCTTCAAAGTTTCTTATTCTTCAAAAAAGACTGAAAAAGTCACACACACACATCATACCAAAATTAAGTGTTTTGGAATTAAATCCTTGTTATTTCTTGCTAAAAAAGAACTTTTAAAAACAGCAGCTTCTGTACTTCCACAGGATCATGTCAAATGGTATTTCTGGGAAAATTAATCTCATAGCAAAAAATATTCTATTTGCAAAAGAAAGTCACCAGAATTATGGCAGATCAGAGACGAGAGTCATGTACTGATTTATTAAAGACAACTTATCAATTCATGAAGTAAAAAAAAAAAGATACTATCATCTCTAACAACGAGGTGTTAGCATTAGAGTATAAAATATGTGTACATTATATAAGAAAAAAATTATAAAATCAGCTTCCACTAAAATTAAAAGCATCCCCACTAACAAAAAATGGTAATATTAAAAGGATTCCTTCTCCAAATAATATATAATTTAAATGATAAATGACTTAATCAAATGTATGATTACAATAAATATATACATGCAATAGAAATCTGTATTTACATGTGGTATCTCTTTAAATTTATTTTTTAAGTATTGAACCCAAAATTCTAACTTTACAAGTACTCCAGAGATTAATCTTTTAAATGTGCATATAATCATTCATTTAAAATGTAATACATTATGCTGTACTGTCTATTGGTCTTTATTAATAACTGAATGAAAACTACTTGCTACAGCAGGACAACTTAAAGAGATAAATCTTTATACTTTTAGCAATAAACTCTAATAATCCTTTGATATAATAGTGCAATAATGTATGTGAAAGTGACTAATTCATATGGATCCACAAAACAACATACTGGATAGCTGCACTACAGAATCGGTCACTCAGCGCTTTTGAACAAGTAACAGGTAGTGGCGCTTAGTTAAATATTACGCCATAAAACATACGTGAAAATCCTAATACTGCAGAAAGTTGGATAACAGGCAAGTAATGAATTAGGTTTACTGTGAAGGACGAATGGACACAACCTACATTTCATTATGATGCAAAGGACACAGGTAACAGTTTCAGTAAAATGATAAACAGTGCTGTACTTACCAATTATTACAGGCTACCGTATCTGACGTTTGAAGGACCTCACGTCAGAAAGTTAATTCTTCACCCCTACCTATAAAAAGAAAGACATGAAATAATCTTAGAGTTTTCCAAAATACTGTGTTGTGTGGAACATTATACAAAAGTGAATCCGTGTATCTCTCTCTGAAGAAGGGCCTACCTCAAAATTTATCAAATATTCCCTCCTGTGAACTATCCACATACCCAACATAACCTGCTTGTACTTTCATGCACAGATTTCCATGCCACCTGGTGAATAATTATCGTGCTAGTTTTCGTCTCAGAACAAATGAGAAGTGACGTAGTGCGCGAGATTTCAATTCTCACGTTGACGAGATATAAGAATGCTGTTATATCCTGACATTTTAAGCCCATGAAAAATCGAATGTAAATATGGACTTAATGTAGCGTCTATTTTTTATAGTGAACAGTAACGAAGAGAAATTCAGTGGACAATGTTACGTTCCTTACCATACAACATCTACACACTTTGACGTGTAAAAGCATATCTACTTTTTATTATAAAGAGACTATATATAATAACTGAGTTTGTTATAGTATAAAAGTGGGGTGAATAGGATGTGACTTATGTTACCTGCAATTTGTATTCTGATACCCACTCCATGGAGCACAGTCCTTCTGGAGAAGGTAATAGTACTCTCAGATTGCCAAGAAATTAACCTCAGTTTATGGAACCTGAAGATTCATCAACATGTTCACAAGAGCCCATCACTGGACCGTACTCAAGTAACATGAATCTGTACTCTGATATGCATGTACCTATGACATACCCATTAGGTAATCTCTTCCATGAGCTTCATCCATTGTGTCCTCATCAAAATAACAGCGTGGTTTGACTACCATATTTAAATTGCTATAACATTACAACACAGAAAATCAAAACGTTATGGTGTATTTACTAGGCCTTTTCATATTGCCCTTAAGAGAGAGTTTGAGGTAAGGACAATGAATCTTACTGAGTCAATCTGTACCATGATAATGTAACAGCTGCCAGAGTTAGTGCACAGACACAGCATCAACATTTGCATACCTATGAATGTATTCAAACTGCAGAATTTTACTAACTTTCATGAGATTGGCACTAATACGAGAGATACACAAATTCAGTTAAAATAGGAGTCTATTGTTTTTTTGTTTTACTGCTTGTGAACTGTGTAAGAGGCAAACACATCACAAGACTTAAAATATAAAATGGCATTGCAGATGTGCGGCTGTATCTTCAGTTTATACACATTAATTCATTTTCATAAGGAAATGTACAATTCTCAATTACGAACATTTAAAAACTGGATGTTTCAACAGCTACTGTTGCTAAAAGTAGATTTATTTACTGAATTTCCTGAAATGACTTCATATATAGCAGGTGCAGAAAGATAATTCTGAATGTTACTTTATAAGCATCAAGTTGTTAAACCATCTTACTTAATTTATATTGAACAATTCTCTGCCAACTACAAAAATTTGATTTTGTTGGATGAAACTCATGAAATTGTTAATATGTAGAGAACAACTCGATTTTCAGTACAATATATAATATTACTTAGCGAGAACATCATCTTGGCACATAATTCATAATTATTTAACCAAAAACACAACTTCATTTTTATTGTAAAACTGTTTATTATACAGGAACAATGTAATATGGTACAATACTGCATGTGCACCTTCTGCAGCGAAGAATAGGAAGTTGGCACTAGTCTAAATCAGGCTGCAAGAGTATATGAAAAATGCATGTGTTATTGGAAGTTCAATTTGCATGTTAGGACTAGAGGTATAGGATTACTAAGGTTATGAAAGATACAGGCAGATTTTTGCATCATCAGTTTGTTTTGAAAATAGATATTATTCTAATTTAGGTTAAATTAAATTAATATTTAAATATTATACAATATACTTGTTTGAGATATCTAACTAATTAATAAAAACATAAAATTAGGATTTTCAATTTGTCCTTTAATTTTGTGATCATATGTAGGAAGTCCTCTGACAAGCTCCATAAAGTACAAACATCTTGGGAAGATAATTATGTAGCGGAAGTATTCATCTGTGAGTACTTTTGAACCAAAAACTTTTCTTATTCCACTTCAATGTTATGAAACATTTAACTAAATAATAGAACACATCTTTCAGGAGATTAAAGTATTCAAAGGAAACTAAAATTGCTGTCATGTACAAATGGACGTTAACAGCCAGTGCACAAACACAAAAGAAAGCAAGATTTTCTTCAGTCTGCTTTCTGAACTTAAAAAATTGTCCTTTCCTCTGTAGTAAGACAGACTGAATTAAATAATTCAGCAGTTACAATATGTGATATCAGCTGATCTCTGAATCTGGTGTCATTACAAAAAACATACTAAATCATAAACTTTATCCACAGATAATAATGTAGGAAGAGCATACATACTATATTGTACATGACACCGAGAAACATAAATACATGTGACAGAATTTCAAATTAGTATTAATGATTTTATTGTGTTGTGTTCAGTTTAATTTGTTCACATATTTACCCTTTGTCAAACTGCAAAGTTCCACTGAACAGTGGCAGTGTGTCCTTAATGGTCGCTGTGGCCGAGCCCTACATTAATTTTAGAAATAAAAGAATGTATAGTTGCGTGTTGAAATGGTTGACAGTAACAAATCACATTCTGGACCAATTCAGTGAAACAGCAACAATTTCCTGAAAGATTAACTGAATAGAATTAACCCTGTAACACATTTTGTAATTTTACTGTATTGTAACATCATCAGAACACTTTATTTGGGCAAAGGGTCAACAAACAGAAATTCAATAGTGTCAAGCTAGCATTGCCACCATACAGAACACACTCACACATAAATGTAATAATATGCTCAGAAAATTTCAAACACTTCATTAATCTCTGATATTTTTGGCTGTGAATATGCATGTTTACTCATAACATATTTCATCTATCATATACAAGTTTTCAATTGGAAGAACAATTACAATTTAGTGGCATTCCATGAAGTTTAGTTACTTTCATTTAGTTTGAAGCCGTATTCAGTATCTTTGCTGGAGGAAGTTCACACCCTTTCCCCGCAACCCCACAGAAGAATCCACCAATCTGTTATTTATTTTAAAATTTGTTTTCCCATTTTAAGCTATTCTCGTTAGAGAAAACATACAGTTAATTCTGTACGATAATGAATTTGGATAATTCCAAACTGAATTTACATGTAATGCTCTTCCTACATTAACATTTCATATTTGTTCAACCAATAATAACTTTATATTCACCCATATTTCAACTTGCATATTTTAATTATTCTCTCATTTTACACCAAATTTGATTGTTTACCAAACTCTTATTATTACATTCTGTGCATAACTATAAACACTTTTCACCCTTCTTTTCAGTTCTTCTTCAGCCTACAGCAAGCATTATTTATGTTCTTGAAAAACAGCAACATTTTTGTATGTTTTCAATTTGTACTCATAATTGATATCTCCATTCACTTAACAAGTCATGCATCAAATGACTGAATTGCAATGTTCCTACTCAATTTCTTGTTCTGTATGTCATTTTATCTATCATATCACTCTTAAAAATATCATTTGGACACAGATGGCAAAACAGTATTTGCTGCATTTTTATTAATAACAGATCTCCCTTCCTCTTCGGAGGCACAATTAAACATAATTATAGTGAGTATGACCATACAATGTATTTATAAACAGTACTGATATCTGTCTGCAAATATTATATGTATTATGATGAATATAATTTTGACGTGTCATATATTTATTAACAAGGGCAGTCCCAAGATTATGAGAATTGCTGAGGAAAAATAAAATGGAGGGAGAGGTTGGAGTTAATTTAAGGTATAATTCTGAAATTTGTTTAGATACACAGTAAAACCACACAGAACCTCATTAATCCTTACTGGCCATGCATTTTGGCTTATGTACAATCCAACTTACCATGCATCATACCAGCATACAGTTAAACCATTAATCATGAAGTTAAAATCCAATTGGCAGCCCTGTCATATAGGGATTTAAATTGCCTCTTCCCATAAAATAAATATTAATGTAGGCTGGTCTCATTAGCTCATACATGGACCTTCCAAATGCAAGTCAGATGTCAATGGACATCTTTTGAATTGCATCACAAGGTTTCACAACACATAAGACCACCATGGACATCTTTATTGCCACAAGATCTTCAAATATCAGCATGTTGGCTATACTGTTCAAGAATTAAACTAACTCAGTAACTGACAGTACATATTGTCCCACTATACGCCATGTACGCGCTTGGGGTGAGAGGAGGTATAGCTCCTCTCTACCTTGACCTCGGCACTAGATGGGGGTGAGTGGTCAGCATCACGCCCCGGCCGGCTTTACCCCCGGGAAAGGACCCCGGTACCCATTGTAGAGGAGGCTGGGTGGGCCCCAGAGCCGGTCTGGACGCAGAGGCTAGAGGAAAAATCCTCTGCCCCCGTCGGGGATCGAACCCCGGTCGTCCAGCCCGTAGCTAGTCACTATACTGACTGAGCTATCCTGGCTCATAACTGGCAGTATGTATGTATATATATATAATGAAATATGTTTAAATGATAGAGTCAAGTTACTTATTATAATTGGAAGTTACATATTTGTGCTTAATAATGAATTATTATATTCACCAGAAGAAAATATAAAGTCAAACATACCATTACAAAATGTATCAAGGTTTTGTAAAGAGACTGACTGCTCTTAAAAATTTGCTTTTCATTTTACATATCAATTTAAGAAAGTGTAACTGGCTTCCTAAGTCTGTAAGTTTATATGAAATCTGCTCCAGATTTTGTTTTATACAGTTCAGGTGATCGTATTTCACAGTTAAATTCTGCTAAACCATAAGTCTGTCCACCAGCCCATACTGATATGATAAAGGGTAATTGGGGGAGGGGGGGAGAATGCCCTTGTCATACTTTTCACGCTTTCCTTTAATAATGTCATCTGTTAGTCATGATTTAAAGTTAATAAATTTGGACCATGTACATAGCAACTGAACGCAAGGCATTAGTTTGTAGATTATGTGTTTACGATTATTTTAATTCATATTGCCAATTGCACAATCCCTTTATTTTACAGTTTCACTTGTAAGTCTATAAAAAAAATTTCAACATTCCTCCACTAGTCAATACCTTCTCATAGTATGTCCAAATTGTACATTTTTCTATTCAATAAAATTAACTACAATATTTCTTACAGTTTTCAAGTTACATTTTTCGATGGATGAGTTTGATTTCACGTGTGTACCGCTTGTGTATCTTAGGTCTAATATACAAACTGACAATATTCACCCAGCTGTAGAGTGGAGTTAGGATTTTAGCCACCCGATGAGAGCTGAGCTACCTTCCAGCTTCGTGAATAGTGAGGAACACGCCACCTTACTTAATAAGGATATATGGTGGAAGGACATCTGTGAACTTAATAAGTGGATATGCCCATCTGTTCTGAAAGTTTACAATTAAATCTCTGTGGAAATATGTTCTATCTGTATTTACAGAAATGTGTCAACTTTAGTTTTATTTATCTGCTGTAGTATCAAATTTCTAACAAAGATAAGATAATAAAGCCTTTGTATTGAAATTCTTAATGGAAGAAAGAGCAGTTATTGAAAACATCTCAGTATGTTCCATTTGAACATCTTGAAGACATCTTTTATTATGTATTGTGCTTAATCATGTTGGTTATTTCTAGTAACTTTTACGATCTCCCTTCACACATAAAAGTTTCAAAATGTGGTCCAATCTAACTGTATGCACAAATTTGTCAAAGTACATTTAATAAATGTGTATTTACAACTACACTTTATTCACTACATTTTTGTGTCCATGTGGCCTAAATGCACATACACAGTTACTGAGGGTTTGAATTTGGGTACATACAGCTCAGGAACATAATTTCTTTTAAATTAGACAGATCTAAAATCTTTTGAAAAATTACCTCTCGTAATTTAACTTGTGTGAATATGTCTGTGTACACACTACACGTGGCTAATTGAAATTCAACTATCTGTGGTCCGGCAGTATTATGTAGTCTAGAATACGGTGCTGATTCTTGTTCAAAGTTCAATGGACCACAGAGAGTTAAGATTTCCTCCATTTTAACCATTTTGGCACAAGGAAATCTTTACCAAACAAATTGAGTTGAAATATTTCTCCCTTATTTTTAATCAGCAAGTCTTTAAAGCTAGGATTTAATTTATTTCCTTCTTTCCAAATTCTGCAGAATGTGCAGATATAGCACAGACAGGATTCAGTCTTACATAAGTTGGTGGTTTTGGCTCGGAGTCCTCTTAAACTTCCATATATGTTGTAACTCTTGGAAATGACGAACACATTCCACTTATAGTCTGGTAAAATTCTTTGGACTTTAAAACTTTTAAAACAAATATTTATAGTCTTTTGACATCAGCATTATTAGTTGCAACCTCAGAACATTAAAAATGTTACATCTATAATGATATGAAGTACGCCGATACCAATGCGCATCATGACTGGATCTTACACATACCACTCTTTAATGTCTTTCACATCTCGTTTCTTAGCGGCCTTATTCCCACATTTATCACTACCGTTCTTTATATTTCCATTCATCTGCTGTGGATATTGCTGTCCGTTACCGGCTCCGAGGAGAGCGGTATTAGGTCCTTGTGACTGTTGATAATTTTTGCTCTCGTCAACTTTGTATGAACCATCTGATCTATTCTTAAATTTAAGGATGATGAGGATGATAAGAATAATAGCGATCATAGCTCCGGCTATGATGCCAATGATCAGTGCTGTATTCTCAGCTGCCTCTGATGAGATACGATCGCGATTCTTGCGGTTAGGCTGTCGTGGCGTAGGTAACGGTATAGGAGGTAATGGTAGTTCAGTGCTGGTGGTGGAAGAAGTGCTACTGGTGTCCAGGCTGCTACCTGTAGTTGATGGAGGCCTGCTGCTTGTGTTGTCAGTACTGCTGTATCCACTTACAGATGAAGGAGGAATATCTGATGTACTGGAGTATGGAATTGTGCTGCTGTGAGATGACGATACTGTGAAGTAAGTAACATTGTCCCCTTATGCTTAGCATACCATATGAGAGGTTCTCAACATAACATGCAATACAAGAATTTGAATTATACTTCATAAATATGTTTGTCCTATTTAAAGAATTATACAGACGTTTGTTATTGAAATGAGCATGCATCAAACTACATCCTGGACTGAAGACTTTAATGTTTTGCAATTAAAATTGCAGGAAGCAAAAAGAATATATTTCCTTTATATAAATATGGGCTCTTAGATGATATGCAGAATGCAGATCAATTTAAAAGGAAAACTGTCAACATTTTTAGAATGGAACAGTACGAGGATAAGCAAAAGGTTGTATTTTAAAAAGAAAGTAATAAAATGTCCTAAAAGTTAGCAATTTGCATTGATATAAGGTGTCTCCATTTCTGAGAAATTTTAAAATTCAATGAACAATTTAAGTTATTTCATTTAACAGCTATGTATGTTATGTACATAATTTCAAATGTTCCATATTAATATTTTGTGAAGTCTGAACTCACTTATTAACATATCTTAATTACTCTATCAGATCAATATAAATCATCCACTGTTTTGAACAAAGAAGAACGGACACTCCATCTGAGAACAAAGCAAGACTATTCTGAATTACATTCATATGACGTAATATTTAAATCTTAATATGTGTTTGTGCCACATTAACTTTCATTAGATTTTAAATAAAATATACTTAAAATAAATAACTATATTACTCATAACCAAACAAACAAAAGCAAATCAATGCAAATAGAGAGTTCTGTTACGCTGTGAATTCAAAAGTATCACTGGAAAGCTATTCACACATTACCATGAGTCAGGAAATGTTATTGCTCACATTTTGTTAAATATTCACTATATAAAAAAAAAATTAAAATAAAATTTCTAGATTTTAATGAGGCATGTTACGTATAATCATTTTATGAACAATGAATAATGTATAACACACAGTTTATATTTGACTGTTATGAACAAATATTAAATTTTCTCAACAATTTTTTCAGTGTATGTTCACAGTACTCAATTTAATGAAAACTGTGTTTATTTTATAGACCACGCAAAGAACACACAATAACTACAAAACCTTTTCTCTATTTTAATTTAAAACTGTTTGTTTGTATAGGAAAAACATTGTATTGTACAATACTACATCTGTGCCTTCTGCAGTCCAGAGTAGAAGGCTGGTGCTATTCTAAGCCAGGAAAATAAGCATTCATAACAAATTAAGACAATGCATGTGAGTGTAATGAGCGAGGTTAAGGGCATTTATGGAGATGTGATGGGAAGTAATGTGCCGGTCAGGCAGCTTACTTTTATCACACAGAGTTCTTCCTGAAACTTATTATTAGAAAGGACTACAAATCTGAGATGCACAGATATTAGTTGTCTAAGTTCTGTGCTTCCTACTGATGACTTTGTTGTTATAACCAATTTATGTGAATAATTTTTCTTCTGTAAGACACTATTAACCAGACTGGCATTCAGATACCCAAGAATACGGGATTTAAAATTCCCTTACTACAGGGATGCTAGACATTAACTCGGGAGTTAACAGTTAGTGGTATGCTAGTGTGATGCACAGGAAGCCAGACTGCACGATAAAATTGTGAGCGCATATTTCCGAGCTGACGACTCTTTACTTACATTAGTTTTGATGTGTTATTATTAACTTTTTTCATTATATGCATGAAGACTTCTGTTTACAGTTTAAATTTATTTTAAACATCATACTTTACCTCACTAAGATATTAAATATCAACTTATCTCACACAGTAATAATCATCCTGTAGATCCCAACATTATAATATTTTGATTTGAAGTGAAACTTGTCGTCACACTTAAGTTATTTCCATATTTATGAATTTCAATACAAAACTGAATCTCTTATTAAACTGTAGGTCAATAAACATTTTTTTTTAATTTTTCTTTTCTTTTCTTTCAGAAAACTCAAATGATGGTTATTTTAAGTATGGTGTTTCGATGTAGTGACGAAGAAAAAGTATTTTTAACTTTTGATTACTATGATTAGGATGATCAAATCAAGGAGGATTAGTTGTACATGGGGGAGTTGATAAATGCATACAAAATTTTTGTTAAAAAGCTTGAAGGGAAGAGACCACTCAGAGCAACTAGGCACAAACAGAGGATAATATTAAATGGGAACTTGGTACAATCTGGTTGAAAGGTGCAGATTGGACTAATCTGGCTCAGGACAAAGATTGGTAGCAGGCTCTTGTGAACATGATAACAAACCTTTGGGTTCCATGGATGGCAGGGAATTTCTTGAAAAACTGAGCTTACTATTAGCTTCTAAAGAGGAACTCTGCTCTATGGAGTGAATCAGTTAAGAAGTTAATATAACCTGTAACTTTATGCATGTAATTATAATGATAATGGCAGTTGTGTAAACACATGTACTTAAAAGACAGCTTATGAATTATCATCATGTAAAGTCACCCGTCTTTCCCCATCACTTGTCAGTGGCGATAAGGAGTCCAAACTTCACTAGATATACATAAAACATAATTTTGTATAATATTTTCATATTTCTTGGATATTTTTGCTTTAAAATTCCTTTCCTTTCCTTTCTTTTGATTTTCTGAGCCTTATAGATGACAATTTGACTCCATTCGGACACAAATATATGAAGATGTTTCTATTTTCTTATTCATAAAACTAATGACAATAACAAGAACAATAAACAATGTAGCAAACATGCACATTCTATGAAATGAGATCATTTTATAGTTCTCTTGATTCAATGTCTGCTATTTTATAGTGATAACATTTTAAGCACCTTAAAATGTCTTGAATGTGAAAGGGCAATGGTATGACCTTGACACATCACATTTCAAGTGTCTCATTAAAATCTCACTTTAAAAATATGAACCTTCTGTCTTTTTGAACATGTGACAATGTTCCAGTCATATGATTGGTGATAATAATTTTATTTTGTTGAATATGATAAAAGAAATTAAGAATTCTCTGCATTTACTATAGACATCATGTCATTTTCTTGGAGTAAGTAAAATATATTAGAATTATTTCTTCTTTTGCTTTCAGATTCTACAACTGATACTGGAACATAACACATTCCCAACAGATTATATAAATTTGCAATGTTGTTGAACTTCCAAATGGACTGCAATCTTGAATGATGATCTGGCTTCTTTTGTTTTTCAGTAATTTGTGAACCTCTGAATGAACTCTATTATGACAGATTTTTTCTTGTCTGTAAGTATAATATGACATTTTAATAAATATCATGCTATTAAAAGTGTGTACTAAGATTACGTGACAAAGAATGTGTTGAAGTTGATAGAGTACAGTATACAAAATGTCTGCTGACATCTTTTCTGTTTGATTCATAGAAAATTCTGAATTAAATAAATTAGCACAACAATTAAAAATGTGTACAAGATGAAGCATCTTTCATTATAATAAGAAATCTGATATGTGTATTTGTGGCAGTTAATATGAACCTGAACAATTTCTCTGAAATATTACATTCTGTGAAAGAAAGTCTGAAACATTAAATGAGCTTTGGAAAGCTGCTGATTGGAAATGTCAATTAAGACCACAATCAAAGAGCTATCATTCTGAGTAGTGGCTGGTTGCACTAAGATAACAATTGTTCATTAAAATGTTTGTAACCAAGACCTGACCACATCATTACCAATGATTATTACAGTTAAAGTATCAAGATATGTGGAAGGTTGCCAACTTATTTAAATTTTTGTTCAGGATTCATGGAATAAACCACATTGCATTTTAATTTATTATGAAATGTAACCACATCCTACACTGTAACTACAATACATATATCATTGTTTCATAATTATTTTGATCTCATTTTTTTAGGATTCTCTGAATATTACAAACCATAAATTCAGTTCTGTTGTTTTTTGTGCATGTACAAAGAGTCACTCTATCTGAAATTATGAATGTTTGCTTCCTATTCAGAAAGCCCATCGATTAACAGATATTAGGTGTTTATTTCTTCAGGACAATGTTGAAATATAATCCTATTCACAACTCATAAAATTCCAGTATCCATCACTAATTATACACCTTAAAAAAAGTTAATTCTGAAGTACATGCTCCCCAGGCCAAAGCACTCTACACTTACAAATATATCCACAATAAGTAAAAAGCTTGTTATAGGTGTGGTTTTGATATAGCTTTCTTCTCGCTCACGTGGAAGAATGAGAAAACTAATTAAGCATATTTGATGTTTCATTATTTGGATAGCTACATGGACATATGGATTACCACTGCAGAAAGCTTTCTGGGGTATGGAGAAATCTTTTCCTCTTTCCACATTCCAGTTGAATTATATGTAACATCAAAATACTTGCGGTACTGAACTACAGTACAGGTATTACTGAAAGCTAGGGAACATGTCATAACTTCAACACCAAGAGAGAAATAAAATCTCAGTACACGTGTGACCAAGTGAGTTGGCAACTCTTTTTTTTATGAACGCTTTATCAGTCCTCTAACAGTAATTTTGCACAAATGAAATCAATTTCAATTTTGGAACAAAACCAGATGTTTGATAACATTACCAAAAGTAATCATTCAATATATATGATCACTTTATGCAGACCAGCCAATATAACTTAACTGTTTTTTTTTATAATTTTACGATACTGAGAAACAGAATTCAGTCTTACATAATTTGGTAGTTGGCTCGGAGTTCTCTTTAATGCCACATAGTTTCTGAAAACTGCACTAAATGATGTACATAAGTCACACATTTCAATTTCATTCAGTTACGTACTTTGAAGTTGTATCCCCCTCCTCCCCCCTACCAGTACTACAGCCTCAAAACATTAAAAATGTAACATTTATACTGATATGAATTTTCTGATATTGATGTCCTTTGTATATGATTGTTACACATACCACTCTTTAACATCCTTGACATCACATTTCTTAACGGATTTATTCCCACACTTTTCACTATCATTCTTCAGGTTTCCGTTCATCTGCTGCGGATGCTGCTGTCTATAACCTACTCCGAGGAGAGCAGCATTAGGTCCTTGAGATTTCTGATAATTCTTACTCTCATCAACTTTGTACGAACTATCTGATCGACTCTTAAATTTAAGGATGATGAGGATGATAAGAATTATAGCAATCATAGCTCCTGCTATTATGCCAATGATGAGAGCTGTTTTTTCAGCTGCCTCAGAGGTGATGAGTTCTTGGTCTTTGCGCCTAGGTGGTCTTGGTGTAAGAGGAATTATCGCAGGTGGCATCGGTAGTTCCGTGCTGGTGGTGGAAGTGCTACTTGTGCCAGGACCGCTACCCGTTGTCGATGACGACCTACTGCCGATGTTGTCCGCCGTGCTGTAGCCACTTGTGGATGAGGGTGACATACTTTGACCAGTACTGGAATCACCACCAGGTACTAATCCAGAAGGAATTTCTGATGTACCAGAATCTGTTGAATCTTGATTTGAAGTTCCGTCTGGGACTGTGCTGCTATGTTGTGATGATACTGTGGACCAAGTACTTTTGTTCCCTTATGCAGTACTTTAAAAAGTGACGTTATATGAATCATTAGCAGATGACTGAGTTAAACTGTCTATATTCAACCCCTCTCAGAAGATAATATAAGTAGAAACAACATAACTTTATGTAAGTCCAATTCGCAGGAGAAGGAAGTACAAAACAAGTGGAGTAAGACAGACGTAGGAACATGTAAATATTAAATATGTGAGCAAAAATTTAGTTTTAAGTTCACAGTTGTATTTAACATAATTCTGGAGCATTAAAAAAATAGCATTTCCCAGACATAATCAGGATGTATGATAGGGAGGTCGTGGAAAAATAAAATGCTGATAAACATAGATATTTTTTTAGAACTTATTTTAAGCAGACAGACTTTCCTATCATATATGTGGAAAGCTATAAAATTTATTGGGGAAAACCCCAGATGAAATGTATATTTTCGTCATGGAGCTTAGCATTATGAAATATTTCTATCTGTCTTCCTTTAAGCTAAGTTTCAGTTCATAACTGATGAAATATATTCTTTCTGCTCCTATAACATTAACAAACTGATCATCTTGCACAACATGCCAGTATTTATACCACGATACAGTAAACCTGAAGTGAATGTCTCTAAGCTGTTATTTTATTAAAATTAGCCGGCATCAGCAAGCACTACTAAAAATGTCCGTGCAGTTATTATCCTTACTAGTATAGCAGTTCTAATCTTTAACAAGTAACATGTTATAGATACACTTCATATTTAATACCTCACATGGGCCTGATTAAGAAAAAACTGTTTCGATAACCAACTTTGAATATTGATTACAGATTAGAGACCCAAGAGGTACATTTGAATGAAAACCTTATAGGTGGGATTTTGATTTATATGGTTTCTATTTCTGACACATCAGTAAAATAATTAAGCATAATACTTGAGAGTAATTTAAGGCAGCTAACGTAAGTCCTCGCATGCTGAGATTCTTTCTCCGTGACTCTGTGATATTAAAACACTTCAGTCATTCCTATACAGTTTGATGTCACACACGTTTCTTACAAAGATGGACCATCAAGATTCATTCCAAGAGCCAATTTTAGTGTCCAAAGTTAAAAAGTGTCAACAAAACAAAAATTATAATAATAATATGAATGAACTTCAATCTTTTTAACAGGAGATTTTGTGTGGCTTACAGGTTGTTAAAAATTGTTTCTCATAATATAATTTATACACAATAAAAGTTTCTCAGCAAAGGAATATTTTAGCAAACACAATCTACTTACATCCTAAAATTGACACAAATACCCACAAATTGTTATTTTGCGTTGCTGCATTCCATACCAGTGTGTAATTTTCCTGAGGATCATGTTCCATTCGGTTGTATCCTCACAGTGGGCGGGTTGTATGTAGTTAAGCTTACCCTTTTCTGGAGTTCCTGTATTGTTATCCTCTGTGGTGATCTCACCTGACCCAGAGCCTGTCACGCAGTCCTCGTCATCACACTGAGTACTAGGTGTCACCTTAGAAGTCGTGGTTGGAGGTCTTGTGGGAGGAACATATACTGGTGTAATAAGATCATCTCCTGTACACAGGCAACAATAATCAATCGTAGGTAAGAAAATTCTTACTCGATGTTTAAACACAAAGTTAATCAACTGGCATTCTTTGACAAATATAACATTCTAGGTGCGCTGAATTTAAATACTGTTTTCATATTTTTTCAGTACTAAAATAAAGATGGTAAATGTATAAAGAATCACCTCTTATGAAGATTTCCTTCTTCTGGGTTGTTGCGCTGTGTAGTCTGGTCGATGTTAACCAACGTTTCAGAGGTCATACTGCCTCCGTCACCAGGGCGATGAATCGCAACAACCCAGAAGACAGAAATCTTCAAATTCACTGCTGCGAAAACCTCAAATCTTACAATCACCTCTTAGTTACATTCTTTCTAATGTATTTGATTCTGAATTGGTTTTATGTAGAGATGCGTCAAGATCATTTCAAAGAGTTCATAAATTAAATGGGAAGAAACACATCATAATGGGATAAAATAAATATTATGTTTTCCTGAAACCATTGTTTGTTATTTACTGATTAAGTTACTTATTTCATAAATTACTTAAACTGATGAATTTAAATGAAGCGTACAGGACAGGGTTAAATGTTGCAGCTGCAGGGTACTGAATGATATGTGAAATATACTGGGTATATTTACCTGATCCACTCTCAAATACTGGAGTACACTCATCTTCATCATCTGCATTGCAACCTGAACCAGCTCCTGAGAAGACCAAGTCATCTTCTACACCAGGTAAACCTGATGGTGGTGTCTAAAGAAAGCAAAAAGTGACATATTTTAGGATTTGTATAATTATTTTGCCAGGAAAGTAATTAAATATCAGGGAATGCAGGTAATAACTTCAGAAATATTCTATAGCCTCCAAAATGCCAAACTATTGTAAAACTGACAACCCATACTTTTTCCACTCGTGTGGCATGCCGTACATCCTAAGTACCTTTAGTTGATTCTATTTTCCATATTCAGATGGAATAAGTATGAGTCTCTCAAGTCCATGGTTAATTATGTTCAGATTGCTATAAATCAGAAATTATTTACATCTCCTCTAACACTGAATATAATTTATTTATATACATTAATTATAAGGAAAGCCTAGAAACAGCAGGGTGCCCTGATGATGGAGGTAGCGAGGACCTCTGAAACATCGGTAAACTTCTAGCAGATTACATGGCGCAACAACCCAGAAGACAGCCATCTTCAAATTCACTGCTGCGATAACCTCAAATCGTGTTTGAATAAGTCAGATAGCCCCCCATAAGACAATTTTATTTGTGTGAGATATTAAGATTCTTTTAGTGCTACGCTGAATGGGAATTTAATGCGTATGTCCGTGTACTTTGACTGAGGAGGATTAATTTTTCAATACAGTCTGTGGTGTATGAATATCCAGGTGCATGTAAAGTGGCATCTGAAATACAGTCCTTTTTTTCCTGCTATTTTCTAACATGAAATACTGCACGGTCTTCATAAAGTAGTACAGAATTTGCATTTGCTACAAATAATAAAACTAACCTGCTGCATACGCTGCAGGGGCTCGTGCTGTCGATCTCTTATTCCTGTCATAAGCTGAACATCGCCTCTCACTGATATATGCCCATTCTTCTCTGATGCAAGATCCAGTAACCTCAGCCCATTAAATACCAGACCTGCCATGACACCAGAAAATGGCCTTTCCACCCGTTGTTTGGCGTCATTCCACTTTCCCCCAATTTGAATTTGAGCTTGACTGTTGAACACGGACAGCTGGTGACCTGCAATATTGAAAAGTGATGTCTTAGCCTTGTTTCTTTATAACTTACACGTAATTTTGAGGTTAATTTTGTATTTAGAATATGAGTTCTCTAGTTATTACCTGTTGGATGATTGGTCTGAACATTATAATCATCAACCTGGATTGTTGAATTGGCACCTGAACGTGTAAACTGTATAACATGATATGCATTGTCATTGACTTTGACTCCAACTTCACCTATTGGATGGTCATTTGTGCCCATGTTATACACCATGAAGATATTCCCTTCCACCTAAAACAGAGATGTGAAACTTGACGTATAACAGCATGAGTAAACTTATAACGATAAAATAACTTTTCTAAAAAAAATTCCACTATACAGTGTCCATATAGCCATTATTCAGGGTTTTTTTTTAATTTGTATGTGTGCTGGAATTCTGATTAATGAATGTGGTAGATGAAGTAATTAGAAATTTATAATTTATGCTTACTTAAAAATTCTGGAAAATTGCAGCTCTGCTTTTAGGGAACGTAGAAATGTGAAACTTTGTACCAAATGACACACGTCCAAACGGCAGTTCACTTTCTACAATTTCTACAAAGCATGTCCTCATCCACTCTCCATATACTTCATGCAATCTAAATCCATAAAGTACTGGTGATACTTTGCATAGGAGACAAGTATATAATGTCCCTGAATCACCATGATGAGAAGTATGAAGGCGTAAGCCACAGTAATGGTCATACAAGAACTTGTGATTAATAGAATAATTAACATTTATATATACTCGTTTCATCATCATACTCACTATTTCTAGTTCCATATAATCATTGGATGTGCCGCTGTCAATCCGGAGCAGAATTGCATCTTCTTTGTTCGTAATAAAACCCAATGCGATGACATCACTTTTCATCTCTGGCCTTCTGTCTTCAGCATAAGTATAAGTGATGAGACCTCGTCGTGGACCAAACTCATAAGCTGTTGATTCTAAAATGGAAAGATACAGCATGTATTTATGAAATGTATTTGAAACAGGACATAGTGTTTAATATAAAGTTTAATACAATTGTCACTTTTCTTAACCTATGTTAGAGCAGTTCCGGCTCGGGGCTAGGAAGTCGTAGCTGTGTTCAACTTTAACGGCGAATGCACTTCAGTTAAAAGTAGTCAGGTAAAAATTAAGCTATTGAGAATAGTTTTTCTTTTAATGTATTTACCATCTGAGCAAGTAGGTCCAGTGTATGAAGTCATATCACAGTCACATGCGTATGAATTCCACTGCTGCACGCACACTCCACGATTAGCACAGATGTTATGACTGCACTTTGTGCTGGGCCCTGCGAAAGTCAGAGTAACTAATAGCATGGATTTATTTACACTTTTTTTTGTTGTTATTCATAGACCTTGCACTATTTTTGTGTGCCAAGTATTATAACAGTTGTCTAAATTTTACTAATTAATTATAGAGATATAAAATTTAAGATGAAGGATAACATTTAATATCAAATGTAACAATATAATTATATATAAAATTAAATATTTCATTTCAAATAAAGTGTTGCAATTTGATACAGAGAAAATATCTGAACTGAAAGCTGTCTCAGTTTGTTACCTTCGCATCCAGAAGTTAGTTGAGAACTTGGAACTACAGCATCCACCATTAGATTAGGAGATTCTCCATTGAGGTCAAGACTGGCTAAACAGCCCTCGTATCCTTGACGAGACTGTATTTGTTTTGGCAAGAATGAATACATATCTTTCTGAACACCACCTAAAAATCACACAAGACTGAAATAAACTTAAAGAAATTAGGATATAACATCCACAATAAATCACATGAAACTTCACCCAGGCATTCTTAAGTTATTACACGTTCCTTTGCCAAACAGCGCATTTTAACATTATATGCATACTTTTATACACAATTATTATTTCACTGAAATGTTTTCTGTAACTGCCCTAATGTAATGAGTGTGTGTGTGTGTGCATTATCAGTGGGATCCGCAGTGGCCGCGCGGTCTGAGGCGTGGGCCTTGTGCCGCTCGGTCGCTGGGACCCTGGGTTCGAATCCCACTCAAGCCATGAATGTTTTTCTGTGTTGTGCTGTCCTGTGTACAGGTAGAGGCCTTGAGACGGGCCGATCCCTCGTCCAAGGAGTCCTATCGAATGTCCATAAATCAAGCCAACGGAAAGTTGGGACCCGCAGTGCTCAGGCACTTGAAGAACGGGTCGTTCCCAGTACCGCAGTGTGTATTATCAGTAGCAGGAAATTGTTGCACTTCTCCTAATGGCTAATTCCGAAATCATGTAATGGGACACGGCCAATATCATAATATCAGCGTAAAGAACATAAACGTCCTATTGACGGAGAATCGGTATCTCCTGAAAGTTCTAAAGTTGTGCTTCTGTTGATACAAGCAAGATACGATGACAAACAGTGCCAACAGAGAAATATTGCGAAAACAAACTCGGTTGTAGCCGTGGATTCATATGAAGAGGAGGCAGCTAACAAAAGTTGAACCACTGCTACCAACTCAAGCATCAAGGACACGCTTCTCGGAAACATGATTCCAGACCATACGGTCCCATCAGTTTATGCGTATTTGTTCTTGCAAAAAGAGTACAACAGGATGTGAAAATGTACGTGCATTCAGAAGACGTAGAATGAAAATCATATGACACCATGCAAATACAAGATACATAAATGTGAATATACCTATGTGACACAATTTTGAAAACTGTATTATAATATTGGTACTGACCTAGGTACAGAATTCCAGCCAGATCTAGATTTTCATTGGTACCCAAGCTTGTCACAATTGCAAAGTTGTCATCCACCATGAGGGTATGTTGCTTGGGGCTCGGTCTGCCTATCGTAACGGCGTGCCATCGATTGTCATTCAGACTACTTCTGGCATTATCGCGGACTCTCACGGGTCCATCTCCCAGGTTGAAGATGTAGTGGAGGTGCCCATTGACTAATTCGACGGCTAAGAAATCTTGTTCCCTTCCGGCATTATACAATATTAGTCCGCTCGGTTCACGGGTCTTAAACTGGAAGTAGATATTAGTAGCAGAATAGGCTTTAAGGACAGGAAGACCCACAAATGTGTGTTTGGAACGGAAAGTGACTGGATGATGCACTAGTTGATGATCGCGTTTGCCAAATTTGGCGGTGACGCGCAACTGCGGAGCAGATCCTGGTGCGTGTTGACCGCCATAACCTCCGCCTGAAGATCTAGCCATCTCAAAATACAGATGACCATTAAACGAGAACTGCTGCATGGATCCGACAAAGTTGGGGACAGTGTTTGTCATCTGAATCTCCTCTTCGGCGTGGAAGAGTCCGCCGACGTGCATGGTCCGAAATTCCAGGATATTCTGCTTCCCGAACACAGCGTCCGCTACAAACAGAAAGATCAGTGCATTGCATTAATGACTTTCTAAATGTTTATAATTAAATGCAATATATTAATAAATCCATGAGCATTTTATCACAATTGTATTCTTTTAATGTGAAAATAATTGTTTTTAAGTGACAATGGTGTGAATTTAAGGTAATAAAAGAATTGTGATAAAGGAATGATGAATTGATTCTTACAGTGCACTTATTCAAGGAACACCTCAGAAATGTTACAATTCGAGGCAAAAATTATGACAATGTTAAGACTAAAATGGAAGAAGTTCAGTTCATTGCACGAGGAACTTTGTCATCAAAGACTGTCAAAATGCCACCTTTCTAAAGCGGCCCATCCACGTACGAGTCTGACATGCGAGCTTGACTCGTGAGCCGGGCTCGGATATATTTCACCGCGCATGCGTAGCAGACTCGGTTCGTGATACCCCGCCCACAAACGAGTTTCGCTCGAAGAAATCCGAGCCGAGCCGGACTCGTACGTGGATGGGCCGCTTAAGAGACACTCACCTCTGAGTGGGCTGTCATCATCCACCTGCAGTTTGAGACTACTGCCACGCCGAGAAAATCTTAAAGTATGCCACTGGTTATTGTTGAGGCCTTGTCCTGCTATCAGTACCTGAGGAAATACACAAAAGAATACATGATATATATGTAATGCATGGAGACAGGCATTGAAGATCTGCAAAACTAATAGCAGAAATTAGAAGTGTCCACAAAATTTTCTTGTTGAAAAACACGAAGGGGCAACTTAAGAAAATCGTGGTAGCAACTGCATTAGACGTGCAAGAATTTGTCTCTCGTACTCATAAGGCACCTTAAATTTTGAAACTTTCTCGCGTGTTTTATTTTAATTCTCATTATGGCTTGGAGATGGTCATAGCCTATCTTAAAGCATTTTCCGGAAGATACTAACAAAAGCGACGATAATCTGAGGCTTGCCTTTCGTTTCTTGTCTTCTGGATTCTGACACCGTCTGATCATGTTACCACCGTTCCGGGGGAGTGTATCTCCGCCATCTTCTGAGTACAGTACCTGAAGATGGAGGCGACACGTTCCTCCTAAAGTTTTGTAACCGCCTACAAAAACAAACCCCGAAGACTGACGTTGACATCTTCACTATAAAACCTCAAATCTCGGGTTATTCGAATAAAAGTCTTATGCGTTACTGCTTAGTTGTAATTTCGTAAGGTTTCAAAAAGTGACGTAGGTCTACCTTCTCACGGTCGCCCAGTCTGGCCAAGAGACGAAGCCTGCCACCCATCAGGGCGAGTTCCAGTCTGTCGGCTGACTGCTCCGTGTTGGTGGTGAGTAGAAGCCCCAGCGGCCTCGTAGTTCGGAATCGGAGGACGACGTCTTCAGTCTGCGTGCGGAACTCGTCCGGCATTGTGATCAGAACGTGCTGTGAGCCGTTGAACGTCAGCGTTGTCGAGTCTGCCACCAAGATACTTTCTGTTATAATCCCTTTGAAGCCGAAGTTATTCTAAACTGTATTTAAGAATTCAGTCCGTACCGAAAAGAAAACACAACGCTCCACCATTACAAATATCGACTGGTTAATGTAGTCTAAAATCTTGACACTGGCCACAATCCTGAGCCATACGACGAATGCAATCCACGCTCTCACCCGTTTTCTTAAAATTACACTTTAATATTATTCTTCAATATACGCGTAGTTATTAGTTGTCTTCAGGTTTCCCAATTAAAATTTTGTACGCATTTACATCACTTCCTAATAGCGAAGACAGTCTTCAGAGAGTCGGATGTTTACTTCGAAACGACGTAGCTTATCGTACGAAAATAATTATATATTATTATTTATCTTTGTAGTTCATAAATCAGAGTCACGATACTGGAAAGAAAAAAAACTGTATACTGCGCCCAGCTTCCATGTTGTTATAATTAATTTACTTTTGAAAAAAAAAAAACATAAATTCTGCAGCACTTTACAATATTTGAACTACAAACACTTCTGTGCTCAACCAATAACAGAAAAGGATATAATACACTTTGACTGTATCCATTTATTCCTGCGTCAAAGGAATTTCTATTATCGTTTCTTGACAAGAGGAACGTGGCATGGTTAATGATTCCCGAACAAACAGTGTCGGAAGATAGAAGTCGTATATCATGGCCAAAGTAACACGCAACACAAATTAAACCTTTTTGTGTTACTTTCTTTGAAGTTTTCCATTTCAAAATTACATACGCTATTGAATTTTGTTGATTATTCTTCCAAACTCGTACTTCAAGACGAAAGTTTATTCATAGGGTGGATTTAAGACTATTTAGAATAAATACAACTGCAATACAATATTTATACTACATTAAATTATTAAATATTTGACACGTAAGATAGAGAAAGATATTAACAAGATACAGAAATTGCGTAATGAAAAAATGTTTAGTACACTATTTAATACATTATTATTCACGATAATCCTGTAAGTAAAACAAATTATGTGTGTATGTATATTCGCTTATATCCCGAGAACGGATATACCAATTTGCACCAAACCTCGCATGAAATAATAAAGACTAAGTATAACAAATTCTTCTCGGGCTACCGGACGTTTAAGGTGGCTGAACGGCTGGGAGCCCGAGAAGAATTTATTATAAACATGGCTCACCTTTCCCGCACGTGGGCCCCGTGAAGCTGGTGGCACTGCAGTCGCAGATGAACCTGTTCCAACCCTCAGTGCACAACCCCCCGTTCATGCAGGGCTGGGAGTCACACTGCGGCAACTGAACGTGACAAGATGGCCGGATTGCGCCTGCGATTGAAAACAAAATGTCCGTCACCTTCTCGAAGGCGAGCATTTTGTCTTATTCGCGACTTACCCACTGCGCCCTGTTAAGTGATTAAACGATTTCGACGTAAAAGAATGTTCGAGAATGGGCACACGTTCTGTTTGTGAACAAACCATGTTTGCTCCTTACGCAACTCGTGTGAGTGGCGGCCTAGCAACAAGGGTGACCTTGACTGTAGGTTGGGAGAATCTATTACGAAGTGATGGAGCTGATTCTACATTAGTATATGATTATTTCTGGGTGTCGTTTTAAATGGTACACCACGAATAAATAAAAATATAATTTGACTCTATTAGCTTTAAAATAGCATGGAAATAAACAGACTGTAACGCGGTACATAGCTCGGAGATACTGTGCGCAAAATTAGAGCACCACTAATACGGATCACCGACTCCGGAAACTAACACAAAGTCACAAATATTAAGAGAAATGCACTGTAATTTATTAATTCGCTCGGACGACGTATACAATCATTTTAAAACACCCTCAGGGTGAACATTACGTCAAAGCTCCGATAACATCGAGGCTGTGGAACTTTCGGATAAATTCTAATGTAGCAAATAACTCACTCATACACCCCGTAATTTTTAAAGTTGCAATACGAAAGTCCGAATGTACATTTCCTTCTGATGGATGAGACGATGACAGCAATGGAAGCCGCATCGTATTTCTCACCAGTTTATTTACACAAGCGAGCAACTTCTTGGACGTGACCCTTAGACTTCTCTCTCTCCACCTATAAATTACCCGCTCACTGTTTGCCACACCTTCTCCTTCGTGTAATCACATAACCTCCCTTATGTCTATACTACAGCGGGTTGCATCTGACAGGAAATACGTCATCCTTCAGCCATGCATAACGAAGTTTGCAAGTCCTGACTTTGATGAACTTTGTATGCTACAATATGACGTATATCCTATCTGTATTTATGCCTCTGAGAGACACGAGTGTTTATTCTGGGATTTTAAACACTCCTAGACTTCGCTTCACACAGATCAGAATTAACCCTTTAAACGCGAAGCTCGGCAAATCGTATTTAAGAATCCAGTCCGTACCGCTAAGAAAACACAACACTTCACCATTACAAAGATCGACTGGTTAACGCTGTTTAAGAAAATTCAAGTTATTAATTATTTAAATGTAGTTACCACTGGGCTATAAATGCTCAATAGTCATTCATGTTTTCACGAACGAAATGACCAGGTTCCTGACTTAATCCGCTGTAGTCACCAAGTCTCTGTTAAAGATGATCTATAACCTGTCCAAGACGTAATGATCAATTTTGCATAATCGAGTAAGTCCTTAGCCACACCCGGTCGTTTTCCATACATTATAAATCAATGGAGTAATTTATCCACGTTTGTTAAGCGCATTAAAATAATAGATTATTTAAAAAGTATGTTTACTTCTACGGATTTCGTGATTATTTACGTCACGACGCTGCAACCCAGAATTCAACCATCTTTGAGGTTTTACTGAAAGTCTGTTCTTATGATACGCATGCGCGGATACATGTTCGACATCGTCTACTGTCTTAATTCTATTTAATGTACAACCATTTCTAGGGCAACTCCGTCTAGTATTCTATAAATTCAGGGTTCAATCCTAACCGGTGTTAATATAACAACCATCAACATGAAGACGGGAGTAGAGCCAAGTACCGAAACGTCGTGTGTATAAAATTTACCTCAGACAATGGACAATTTATAGCATAGTGCTTCTATTAGGGAGTGGAATAATCTGGCTCAGGATAGGTTCATGAGACGCTATGTGGGGAGTGTAATATAGATCAGAGATAATTTTTACATTTCCCCAGAAGCCCAATCGCGTATACACACAACGCAAAATATCAGGTCCGGACGAATAATCCATAAAAGATGGCGAAGGATAAAAGTCTAAGTGGGGAAATGAAGTAATGCAGAATTAAGATATCTGAGTTGTCAGTTTGGCTTGTTATATTAACCCTTGGAATGATTAACGCGAAACTTTTCGCAAGCGTGACGGGTTCTGTTAGTTATGAGACAGTGAGCACAATCCTATTTTAGAGATCTCTACTTTATTCAGGTCGTTCAACACAGTTACGACCGAAGGCCTAAAATTTAATACAGACCAACCTTAATTGTCTTTATAAAATAGTAAATTACTGAACCACGTCTTATTTTTCTACGCAACATCGTCAAATTTAAATAAATATCATCTAAGGGTCCACAATGTTCCTGATTCGGTCACAAGAAATTACACTACATCGATCCTTAGGCCACTCTTGCTTTATTTCAGAACTGATGTTCATTTCAGATGTAATTCCATCAACACCGATTTATCGCTTGTCCTAGTTACAATGATCGATCAACCTCAACACATGTTACAGTCGATAGTCGCCCAGAACACGCACCACCAATAAAACTTGTTCAAAATCCTTCAAATATTTCGATCCATTCAACTATTCCGTACATTTTGTGAGCTTTCGCACACATTCGATCGTAAAAGTAGTTCCGAATTACAGAAAATTTTTCTTCTAGTGTTCCGAAATAGAAATGAGGAAAGCTGTGTATTGTTTATATGCGATACCTCTTTCAGTGCTGCCAACACCACTCTTGGGGTTGACTAAAATTACCTTCAGTCTTCGATTTTACCTTATACAATAACGTCGTGAATCTGTTTGGTGGCAGTACATTTAGAAATAACCAGGATAATTTATGCATTTTCATGATGCAAAAGATCTTTTTTCTCTCTCAAACTGTGACACTCAAGATTTCGTAGCATAGAATGACACTTCCACAATAGAGCACATATTGGAGTAATAAATCACTTCGAAGAAGGACGAAGTCTCGAACTGAACACAAATCCACGCAATGTTCATCAATCATGATCAAATTCAGTTTAGTATTATACCTAACACTTTTCTATACAGAAATGACAATAGACTTTCCATTTACATGGAGAATCTACGTTTTTGTGCAAGAAATTAAGCCCACTTATTTATTATTCTACCTAACTCCAATATAGAAGAGTCACGGTCTACGGTATCTCATTTACTTTAATCGTATCATCAAGATATAAGGCGTGAACTTAACTACCGTAGGTAACAGAGCCTGAATCCTACATCGGCTCAAATGTTTGACATCAAAGAGTACGAGCACGTTTCCATAGCAAACTTCACAGAAATTACAATTGGGAATAAACATTTCAATAGTGTCACTGTTAATCGATACTTCAACAGAGGTGTATAAAGGAAGATTCAGGTCTGAATTCGTCCGTTCTGAAGTCTTAAGTAATCGCTTAAGGCCACAATCGGGAAATGAATATAAAATGCGGATGAGTCAATTTCTACGACTCAACTGCATCCCCTTTTGCGCGTTGTTTAGACTTCATGCCTAACGCTGGTGTCGGAGAAGTTGCCGCCTCAGCACGGCGAACCGTTTGAAGCAGTGTCATTGGAGATCTTTGCGGAAAATACAACTTCACACGAATCCAACTTTATACGAAGTTCGACAGCATTTAACAGGGACATTCACTCGTAGTTTCGGGATGTCACTGTTACTCATTTGTTGTACAAGAAATGATGTGCCTCTCCCTTGTTCGATCGGCTAAAGAATATGCAAAATATTACACTACAGACGCTAAGAATGATGTGAAATACAACACATTTTCAAAAAGTATTAGTTCAAGTATTCCAATGAACGGATCACTGAACAATTCCTTCGTTTTATATTTATTTTTAAAGCTGCTGGGAATTTTAAAATAGTGGATACGTTTAAATGTCGCTGTTACACTTCGTATAAATTTGATTTTGTACGTAGTTACGCGCCTCGAAGCTAAGTAGTCCACTGCCGAGTGTGATATTTGAGCTAAAAACATTGGTTTACGAGCTGAATTATTAAACATAATTTAAACTATTTTCGGCTTCAAAGATAAAACATCGTGGTTTTAAAATATCGCCGAGGACATGGACTTGCATATAACACACACGAAGAGATGACAAATCTGAGTGCGAAAATCTTAAGAAAAACCATAAAACGATGGGAGAGTAATTAAAACATTATTTTAAAAATGTGGAGTGTGAAAAATGTGGACTTCATCTCGGTCAGAATAGAAATTTTGTAGAGATCTTGCGAACACGGTAATGAATCATCTGGTCCCAGGAAAGCAAGTTAATTTCTTGATCAGCTGAGCGACAATCAGTTTCTCAAGAAGGCTTGTGTCCTATGGCGTTATTTATTAATAAATAAATATCCTGGGTAGGAACTCTGTTAAATAATCGAGGATATAAATATAAGTAATCAGTGAATGGAGTTGTGTGGATTTACTGACATGAACGGAAGAATGTATCAGGTTTGGCGACCTTCCACATACAGACAAGAGTCGCTGTGTTAACCTCAAAGATCACAGAAAGAAGTCGCAAGCCTTGTACGTACCGGAGTCTTGCCGGCGGGCGTAACCGGCGATGTCAATGGCATTTCCGTTGATCACCAGGTCACGCATGCATCCAACATAGCCGTGGCGTAACACTCCTGCCCACAGGACCGGTGGCACAGTCAGTGGGGCTGTGGGCGGGCCTACGCCCCCGATATACAGCGGCCCCTCCAGATCCAGCTGATTAGATTCGCCTGAAACAAAATAAAGCTTATCGATATCCAAGTGTTGATGATGTTCTTTTGGGGTCCTGGCGCCGTGTGCCAACGTTTCGGAGAACCGTACTGCCTCCATCTTCAAGGATGAAGTGGCAATGCTGGTAGTAACTGTGGCAAAAGGGAAGTCTGATCGGAATAGTACGGACCCGCGCTGTGAGATGATTTATGAAGCAAATATAATCGTATATAACGATTGGATTAAGCAAGCACACACTGACGTCGTGAAGAAATGTATTAATCCACAGTGCGTTCAGTGGTCCCCCGAAAATTAACAGAACTTATACGAGTATGCCTCCGTCATCCAAATTCACTGCTACCCGTGCGTTTAGACTTCACGCTAAACAGGAGTGTCGGAGAAGTTGCAGTATCATCACGGCGAACCCTTTAATCAACTACGAAACTCCACGAAGCAGAGTCCTTGAAAATTTCGCAAAAATATAATTCACAAAATAATAAGTTACTTGTTTTTGTAATATTTTTGCATCATGATTAACAGATCAAATGTACAGCAACAATTGAATTTATTTTATTCTCTCACAATCAAAATATTATTTTAATTGTCCAGCGCGTCGTAACATTTACGTCTTTACTAAGCAGGAATAGTTAATATATTTCGCCTTTTATTTCGATGGGTGCGAAACATGGTCTCACATCATACGGTAAGATAGTATACTAAGGGTGTTTAAGAAAAGGCTGCTGATATTATAGAAACAGAGTCAATGATACGCATTGAATTCAAATATATAATAAAATACAGGTCAATACACAAAACAATTAGAATGTTAAAAAATTTGAAATTTAAATTTTAAATTCAAAATTTTAAATTTTGAATTTTAACATTTAAATTTTAAATTTTTTAACATTCTAATTGTTTTGTGTATTGACCTGTATTTTATTATATATTTTAATCAAAAACACAAACATGACGCATGTAAACCTTGCATTGGATTCATATACCTCAGGACAAACGATACTCCAAGTTTCATAAAAGGCATGACAATTTTTTGATTAGCTAAAAGACTACCAGATTCTCAAAGAATATTCGTTTATGAACGTAGATTTATAGTATTTTGGCTGAGGAAGTTAGTTTCTTATTCCACTGACCGGACCAGTACCACAAAGCATTTGTTCGTGTTTTCTTTGTTTGATTTCCGTTCGATATGATAGGAGGAGTTTGTTTTGCTGTGGTGAGACATTCCGAAGATATTGGGGATTCCGTGGAGGCTTTGGCTGTCACTGTCTGTTTTTCTTCCTTCCTCCAGCCGAAGAATGAAGACCAGAAATGCCATTGATTACTCACTTAGTTTGTTTCAGTAGGAGACAGTTGATTGCAATTGGCGTGTCTCCCTTCAAACAAAGAAATGAAGACACGTGTCTCTCTCGATAGTCGAACGAGTTCAGAATTTCTATGGCGCGGAACAGCCCGGTCTCTGTAGCCGATTTATACCCCGGATCACTGTGATTTATCGAATTCGGTTTAGATCGAGAGCATTCGAGAAAATGACACTAAACAAAATATTTGTATATAAGGCGGAAGTAACCCGAATGACACGGAATCTGGTAACCGATTTGCCGAATCGTACTGATGATGGCAGCAGCAAACTCCTCCGAAACGCCCGTTATTGTTTACGCGTAACGTCACAGAAGAGTCATCTTCATGCCCTTTACCGTGAAAATGTCAGGTCTCAACAAGACCTCCGGCTGTCGATTTAAAAATTTAATCGTATTTTAAATGCGAAATTTTAAAAAAATATACGACCATATATAGGCCTCTAATGCACTTAAATCTGTAAAGTGATTATTATTCTTCAAGAGTTTCTTCTCCAAGTCTCGCTTTAGAAACGATGACATTTTTATTAATTATAATAAATCAAGACAGCGAGACAATGAAAGATGAAACATATAAATAACGTTCTCTCCTTCCAATGGTCTGCCTACCATCGTAACCGCAGAATCGAAGTAGCTACATCGACCTCGTGATAGAAATCCAATAATACAGAGACAGACTGAACCAGACACATTTAATTACATCGTTGAAAGTTGGAGGGATAATTAATTTCCGCTCAGCTTCGCGTCACATAGCTCGGCCTGTCTATAACTTCAACATGGATCTCAGTCTCCAGTGAAAGACTGCACAAAAAATAATTAGTGTAGGCGAGTATAATTAACACCCACAGTTAATCGAGAAACATTTTTTCTAATAGCTCCACGTCCACTTGATGGCGGGAGATGCTTAAGAACTTAACATCGAGCAAGTGATATCCGAGGTTCTCGTGGCGGCAAGATGAATGTGGCTGTCTTCTGTTTAGTTTCCTAGAAGTTTACCGACGTTTCAGAGATGCTTTCTGCCCCCATCATCAGAGCGCAAGAAGACAACCATTTTAACACGGGGTAGACATATGTTGAACCCACAGGACAAGTTTCAATATTGTACCTTTCCCCGTTCCCTCCTGGAAAACGCAAGAATATTATGTTTAAATACCTCATACGTTAAAATAGGCCACGCCTTCTGTCACTTCCTTCCCAATTTAATATTAAAATCCATTTCATTTTCGTTGTTAGACTTGGAGGAAAAGGACCACTTGGAAGACCTAAGAGTAGATGGTAAGATGACTGAATTCGTGTCATTTATAACAGGGACCAGTGTCTGACTCTTGAGATCCGTGAAACACCGAATTACTTAAAATTAGGAGTGTTCCTTAATCAGCTGTAAGAAGAATTGCGTTGAACGTAATCTTACGTTGGTTACAGTACATCTGTAGCACCCTACGATAAAGCCAACAAAATGGCTCTTCTGTTATAATTTGGACACCTTACGATAGACAAAATGGCTCTTCTGTTATAATTTGGACACTTTTGTTGTATATACTGACCAACAAACAGGCCTGTTTACCATAGATACTACATTTCGACTTCGAGACTGTCAGAATCGACCACACAAATGTCCCTGTGGAGCCTGGGAAAACGAATTCAGCGTCCAGGGTCCTCAGCAGCTGTAAGTGTCAGCGACAACAACCCAGTGCACTATAAAAGATCAGATGCCCCTTGTGGCGATGGCTCCAGGTTGATACCCCAGTTAACAGACACTTCAGACCGCAGAGTAAACTGAGACCGACATCAGATCTGACTTAAAGGCAGTGTCGGAGTAACAATAAGCTCTTGTCCACCCACGACGCCTCTGCGTGGAAGATTGTAGACGGAAACCGAGAACTATCAGCGCGTGCTGGCGAATTTATTCCCGAGACGACAAGAGAGGGACGGCGATGGCTGGATTAATGTCTGTCCCCTAGTTCAACTTTTATTCGCTTTTCTAAAAACTTCGTTACTCAAAATCCTGTGGGACATCACCTACTCACGTATCAAACAAATTATAAGTAATTTGTGACCTGACGCAAAACATTAATCTGGAAACATTTATACAGAGCGTTTACTGATAAATTGAACGCAACTTTCAAGGCTACAGGCAGGAACTGCATGGCCCACCACCAAGCGCTACAAGGTTTCAGCGACACGAATCAAGTATGTCTCAAAAAGAATAAAAATAAAAATAATAATAAAATAAATAAATAAAATAAAATAAAATAAAATAAAATAAAAACTAACGTATGTTACATCACTTTCTCCCGAGAGCCGGGAAGTGATATTTGCTTTCAAATTTGTCACTGAAATCCACACCTAGAGTCATTTCGGCTTAATACATTCAAAAATTTACTGAAGGAAAGTTTATGGACTGAAAATCATAGATCGATATTCGCGAATCACCAACAACTGTTTCCTAGGCGGGAAATTGTATGTTACTACGTCATGTTCACAAGAACCTACCTCTTTATTCTATCCTGAGAAAGATAAGTCCACAAATCCATCAATACACTATCCTCCCATCGACATCTAGATCTTCCAAGTGATCTATTTCCTTTTGGCCTTCAGACCAAAATGTTACACGAATATCATTTAAATTGAATATTTATTGATTAAATTAGCTTCGATGAAAATTTAGAGTTTAAATTCACATTTCAACTCGCCTCCGACCAGACACGCAAAGTCTGCGATCTCTTTCTTCAATGTAGGCCCAATAACGCGGATTGGTGTTGTCGTAACGATTATGTGCGTGGGCGGTTAAAGTTGAAAGGACTGGGTCGATGAAATGGGCTTAAATGTGAATGCAATAACACGAATGCGTTCATTCAGTTAGAAAGTACTCCCACGATATTTCGAATCCAAAATGGTACTGACATTTAATTACTGGCGGAAGGACTTGGTGTTCCAGGAGTCGACGCGAGGGACATGATTCATGCCATTTACGAAATATTTTTTTAGCAAGAAAAGGTATTTTTAGTAAGACTCCCCTGTATCAAATTTAGCGGGGAAAAAACCCATTCAACATTTCTGGAGTTTTTACGGTCATTGGTTTAGAAGACCAGATATTTTAAGCAACACAACTTGATGAACACCAAAGCCACACCCACCATCAGAGCGTCGAGTAAGCACCGTTAACTGATTATCAAAACAAATGTTTAAAATTCCATAAAACAATTATTTAATCGTTGAGATAAAATTATGAAAATATGTACTTTACGTAACTACTCCAACTCGGATTATGTGGTGTGTGGACAAAATCCTGTTTGATTAAAGACTCTCGGGTTACGAGCCGCGTCAGGTGGCTGAATGGTGAATATACCATATCTTCTGCCAATGTTTCGAGAGCAATCTCTGCTGTCATCCTCAGGGGATGAAGACGAGAGCAGAGATTGCTTTCGAAACCCGAGAGTCTTTCATCAATTTCAGTCGCCGCGAAAACTACATCAAATCTGCTATCTCTTACAATCCTGTAATTCTGTGACGTTACGTAAAAGAGTGTTACGTCACTAAACATCACCTCCAGCAGAACAAGGTACAACTTTAGACGTCCACTGAGTAATGCAATGCGACAAATTTAACAATTTCTGTGTCTGTAACACTGGAAATTATGTTTTAAAATCGATCACTAAACAGCGCGTACAACCAAGGTTCAATAAATATTAACAAACAGGATTCTAAAAATATTGACGCAAAGAAGTTTCGTGCTGAATACTGAAATCTTGTTGAAATACGCGTAATTCTTTTTCCTGAAACCACATTGCTAAATCGAGAATATTCCAATCGATGACGCACTACACTGTCGCCAACCTTCGAAGCTTTCAGTTTCGGGGTTTTTGTTCGCATTGCCTCTCAACGTGCCCCGACTGACAACACAACGCCTTCGTTTACCTGGAGTGCTGAAGTCGGCGGCAGTTCCGTCCACTGTGACGCGACCTTCCTTACCGGCGCGTCTCAGCGTCGCCTCGTGCCATACGCCGTCATCAACACGACGCGTAGTGGCCTTGACCCTGACCCCGCCCGAACCAAGGTCAAGGTGGAGGTAGATATGGCCGTTCAGAAGCTCGAAGGCGAAGAAATCCGCCTGTAAGAAAACACGTGTGTTCCTGAACGCATGACAACACTTCACATCGAGAGAGAACCAGTCTTCGTACTCTGAGTTCCTTCATCTCCCGTTACGTATTTTTTCTATGAATAACAATCATTCATAAGATAGTATAATTGCGTCATATTGTGAATCAAATATTAAATTAAATTTAAATATAATTGTGATTAGACGGACAAAACCGAATAATTAATTTAATATGAATAACAAATACAAATTTTAGTCGAAAAACCTTGAATGTGAAACTTGGGAAAACTTAGACGTCACGCCAAGTATAATAAAGTGTGAGTGTGTGGTCTAGATCCATATGAAGATGGCTGCCTTCTAGGTTCAAGCGCCGTGTAGTCTGGTAGAAATTTACCAACGTTTCACAGATCCTTGAAGCCTCCATCATCAGGGGCGAGTCATCGCAAAATACACGGCGCAACAATCCAGAAGACATCCATCTTCTCTTAAAGATTCGTGATTGGAAAAACATTTAGCAGTGACTACATTGTATTAAATGTTGTTTTATTTCAGACAGACTTTCTGGCATTGTTAATCACAACAAGAGAAGACTGACTTACATGTTAATTACTAATTATTCTTAAATGTCGTACACTAATTAATAGCGATGTTGTAACGCACTCTGAGCCAGTTACACCCGAGAAAATAAAATCCGTGTAATGTCAGCACTAAATTATATTTACCGAGTGTAATAATTAAGTAGCTGATCCACGAATAAAACATCCAAAGTACGAGGCGCGTCCCAAAAGTAAGTTTCCCACTCGTCCCACAGCTAGCAAACCTTATATTGCGCGAAGCGACTGTGCGTACGTGATAGAGAAATGACGTAGCATGGCGCATGCACTAACGGCACTTCCCGCGTTCTCACAGTAGCATCGTTGCAGCTGTTGAAGATGGAGGTTCTTATTCCAGCTCCCGCCGACTGTGAAGTGCGGTCAGTGATAACGCTAGGCCGCACACGGCTCGACGGACAGCAAGTCTCCTGCAGGAGTTCAGCTGGGAGGTGTTTAATCATCCACCCTACAGCCCGGACCTCGCTCCCAGTGATTTCCATCTTTTCCTACACCTCAAGAAATTCCTGTCCGGTCAGCGTCAGCGTTTTGAGAATGACAGAGAGGCGGAGATGGCTGTCACACAGTGGTTCCAATCCCAGGCGGCAGACTTCTACGACACAGGTATTAAAAGTTGGTCCCACGGTATGACAAATGTCTCAATTCCGGTGGCGAATATGTTGAAAAATAGCTGGACACTTGCTGTATCTGTTGCAATAAATATTTCCATGAAATTGTGTTTTGTTTCTGTAAACGGCCCCAGGGAAACTTACTTTGTGGACGAGCCTCGTACACTAACAGACAAGGAGGCTGAATGGAGGGACGAGGTTTAAGCGACTACATTTCAATCAAGAAAAACGCCCACCCGTTCTGCATCCGACGCAAATACGCCATATTGTCATTTGGAATGACTACAACATAAAAATAAACATCTACAACGGAAAATTGATTGTGAGTGTTGGTTTCAAAATTTACGATCTCATTTTCCTCGAGGGAGTAGATTGAGTGGCCAAAACACACACACACAGTCATTTTATTTAATCGTAACACTGGACGTACAGGAAAACATTATTTTGGAGACTTTAAACTCCCTACCAAGTCGTTCTGGGCAATAAGACCATTGTTTCTAGCGAGATTTATAGTCTATTACGACTTCCATATGTAGACGTCACTAATTTAGTGAAACAAGACGAGTAGCCAATACGGGTCATGATTCCAGGCACATAAATACAACGTTTTATAAGCCTGTATATACTGTCCCGACTTCATGATTGCATAAAAATGTCGTAATAACACAGAACAGTATAACTCACAATTCTACATTATAAATTTTCGGTTTATTTTATTACATAGCGATTTATTTTTAATTAAATCTCTTCCAGAATTCAGATTTGAATATTTTATCTCTTCGTTTCATAACTAATGGCATCAAATTTTATAACACATCTGAGATAAATACGAACTTTGTTATGAAGAAAATCGGATTTTGTAATTGGGCCTTTGTTACTGTTACAGCATGCGGCCCGCCGTCTAGGAATGAAGTTTGTACAAATGTTGATTTCCAACTTCGTGTCATATGACATTACGAGGTTCACTTGGCGTTAAATATGGCGTCTTGAGGCTGTGTCGCTACGCTCAGCGTAGGTTTTCAAACGTCTATTCTAACTGAATCAGAAGGTTTACTGGCATCGGTGTCCGCCATATACCGACGTTCATCTGTCACAAATACAGCGGTTCATGTCACCGTGGCAAAGATTGGCGTCGCGACGCTCTGAATCGGTTTGACAGCATCTTGCCATCCCGAGGTTACTCTTTGCGAGATTTTAAATTCTGAGCAGTCGCGGGTTCAGCGTCGGTAGGATCACATCTCTAGACTACTCTACGCTAAGTACGGCGTCTAGTATCGACTTCGGGACGATGCTTGACGGTTTGCCAATGTCGTGCCTTATCGCTTCCAGAGACGTTTCGTGCCTTGATTTTGTGTTCTGAGTCGGCGTCGGCTTGCCAGCGTCTTGTCTTGTGGCATTCATAGGGACATCTGCGCAAAAGATGGCGTCGTGTCTCGGGCTCGCGACGCGTTTCGTAGGGTCTGTCATCGCGGATTGCTGTGTGTCACGTATTTCTTTCGCAAAGGCTGGGGATTTTCTTGTCTAACTAGTCGACTATCAGCTTCTAAAGAAGCAATATATTAAACTGAGTTCTGTTCATAAAGCAGCAACTGACTGTAGGTAATGTGCATTGGAGCCGTGAATATGTTGCACAGAGACGATATCCATCATTGAATTCACATGAATTAAACCCAGTTTTTTCAGTTCCTCCTGCAATATTTCAGAATTCCAGGCCGTGCAGAATTCTGTGGGAAAACACGCGTTCACTCTTCGTAGGTTACAAAGTCCAGCGGCAGCCAGCGTGGTTATTAATATGACAAGAGCCTTCAGGGCTTTTCCGTTACCTCGATTAATGACTTACCTACGCATACCCCTTATTTATGTGCTACAGCGGGACAGCGAACGTCCACAACATGATTACATGTGCATCGAACTTCGCGGTAACACGTAAAACTTGACAGAGTGAACAAATCGATATTACAAAGACTTTGAAATTTTAAAGTTAATTGTCTGTGGTAGGTAACGTAAATTTAGCCACGCGTTTGTTAAAATAAAAAACATATGGAGACCCTTCTGTTGTACAAGGCTCAGTTGCCAACGCCACTGATCAGGCTCTTGGAATGTTCCAATTGAAAAGATCAAATTCGTTTCTCCTGAGTTTTTTTTAAACGTCTCTGGAATCTAAAATGTCACTTCGTTTAAGATAATTTTAATATTATCCTTGCATATAATCCTGTGTATCTCACGCGTGCTGCATGCCCAGTTAACTTCATCCGCATTTATTCGATCAACCTGGTAATATTTGGTGGAAAATACAAAAGTTAGTGCCGCGAAATATAAATCCCTTGTACTGACACCACGTGAGTTGAGGCTGTGGAACGTAAACACTGGAAAAAAAAAATAATTAAAGCAACTCACATGTGAAGAGCTGGCCCCGCTGCTGTACATCAGAAGTCCATTAGGCTCGTTCGTTCGAATCTTGAATGAGATAGAACTGGACCTGGTAGCGTCCAAAGGGGGCAGGACCTGCGAACAGGTGTAACATTTCGTGGGTACAATTTTGGCAGCAACTGCGTTTGTTTCTTCAACAAACGTCCCCGGTTTCAAATTCAACTGCAATAAAAATTAAATCTTGAAAAAAAAACTGACTGACTCCACGGGGAAGTTAATTAGATCTAAAATAATTTATAGCTAGAAGAAATAAATATTTTATTATCTTGACTGAAACCAATCCTTTCACTTTCATTTTATCTGACGTTGAAATTTGAACTTCGTAGCTAGGAAGAGACTTTAAATAGGTACATATTTCTTTACCAGTAATGCATCTTTAATTCTGATTTCGGATAGATTTTTTTCTCTTCCAAAAACAAAGAAGCTTTAAAAAAAATTGTTAAACCCTTCTGCCAAAGCCGGCACTAGTAACCACAGATGAAGTATTTTGATTCCTACCAGAATTTTCTTCATGACATGGTGAAGAAATGCTGACGTCTCCATAATACCGAGCAAGATTTATCTTGAAGCCAGAAATATGCTTGATTCTACTCAGTACTAACACATTTATACATCAAAATAAAATATAAATTTTCCTGCAAAAGGGACAGAATGAAAACAAAATATTTTTGAAAATAACTAGATATTGTGTGAAGGAAACTTGAAACTGGAAAATGAAAGAAAGGTTTCAGTTTTCAACATAAATTGAAAGCATTAATAGAGTGGCAGAAATAAGACGAAAAACATATCCAGGAACAAAAATTCTACGAGATTTTCTTTTTTGTATTTAAATAAACGTTTGTATTGCCTAGTGGTAACACTGTGATAAACATAATACTGTAAACAGAGGTACGGATTATATGGTTAATCGCTGTTTATACTGAGAATCGTATAAGACCTATAAATACGAAATCCACAGTTGCCAACTGTCAAAGCAGGTGATGCATATAATTATCATCAAAATTGAAAGGGTTAATATTCTGATTTATGTCACTCTGTGTATACGTCAACAAGCTGTTAGAGCACATTAGGTACTGTCTATAGGCACGGAGTTAGACGGATGCAGTTTTCAGTGATGTCTCAGCAGCGTGTTATATATCCATTCAGTGCGGTGCATTACAATCCAATGCTGTTATACGACCAAGGTTAGACATCGAACATCGTGTAACCTACACGTGACACCTAATTTACGTTAGTGCGGTGATGTATACACTACAGGGGCTTACCACGTAGGACTCTGGAGTTGCAAACGTTGCCCCTCGTTCTAGCCGTGCAGCCTGGGACAGAAATTGAAATGCAGTCAGGTTCGACTATGTGACTGTTCGGACTAACTTCCTGTTTTAGTGAAAGTATAATTCAGCCACACCAAATAATTGTTACGTAATTATGTTGAACTGCAGGAATCCAGTTTACATTTAAATGTGCGATGGACTGTCGCTTGTCAGACTTAAAGAACACTTTTCACACAGATTACGAAGAACTGAGAATCCAATTTTCCATAAACAGTTTGCTGAACTGTTTCTTATTTTCACAAATACAATTTTTCTACACTCACACATACTGTACTTCCTACAACGTCACAATTCTATTATTAATTTCGTGTCTGTATGTGGCATTTCGCTCGAAACATTTAAACATTTGACTTTTCTTCTCCAAGAATTACATTCGAAATCTTTTAATTTAACAGATAACTCGCAAAGTGTGGGAGTCCCTTCCATGATACATGGTAAGCTCGACCGCTGAAGAAATGGTTCACTTTACGACTGCAGAGCTGTACTGTGGAGCTTTTAGTACTAATGAAAGCACAAAACAACGAGGGATATTATTTGGAGATTACAGTATGAATTGTGTTGATGCTAGTCTGTTACTTTTCGCCATTTACCCATAAATACGATAAAAAAGATTGCAAGGCAGATCACACGCAAATCTAAAAAAAATTAAAATACTCCATGCGTCCGGTCTGTCCAGCGGTTGCTAGGTGACCATAGATCGACACCGTATAATACACTAAAAGAGATTAATGTCCACAGCTTTATCCGCGTCTAGGAAACCATACACGATTTACTGTACTATATCTGGTTTTATATCCGTTTTGTACTTCCATGACCAACAGAGACATTTCTACGGCTCTGTTAGCAAATTACTGCTCATAATCTGCAAAGTAATTGGACATATTTAGAGGTCGTGATCTTACGAGGTGCGATCGGAAAGTTTCTAGACTGTGTCAAAAGAGGGCGAACCGGATGTAGTACGAGCTTCTGCCGCTAGGGGGTGCGGCCTACATTCATAGTGAATCAGTGTGCCAGCCGGCATCATCGAATTAGCATTTGTTTCTTAGTTACGGGCGTTTTGGTAGTGCATTACACCGACCCTCCTGCGATTTCGGAATGGCGTGTGCATCAAATTTTGCCAAAGACTCCCCAAAACGGCTACGGAAACCTATGAAATGCTAAAGCAAGCATTTGGGGAGTCCGCAATGGGTCGTGCACAAACTTTTGTGAGGCATTCACGTTTTAAAAATGGCCGAACCTCTGTCGATGATGACGAGCGTTCTGGACGACCATCTTCGAGCACAACGCCCGAAAATGTTCCGAAGATTCGGCAGGCCATTCACGAAGATCGACGTCGTACCATCAACGACTTGTGCGACATTGTTGGGATAGGCTATGGGACCTGTCAGCTGATTCTAAAGGAAGAACTCCACATGCGACGCATCCTGGCTGAGGACCAGAAGCAGAATCGACTTGACTTCTCGTTTGTCAGGAGCTCAAAGATCTTGCAAGAACCGACCCCAACTTCCTTTCTAAGCTCCGTGTGACTTCTTCCTCTTCCCAAAGATGAAAATTCAGCTAAAGGAAAGGAGATTTGAGACGATAGAAGAGATTCAGGCAGAATCGCAGATGGTGCTTGACAGGCTGACAAAGAAAGATTTCCAGGGATGCTTCCAGGCTTGGCAGCGGCGCTGGGATCGTTGTGTTCACTCCCAGGGGAACTACTTCGAGGGTGATGGATGAATTTAATACCTGAGATAAGTGTACGGGTTTTTATAGGCGCAGTCTTGAAACTTTCCGATCGCACCTCGTATTCGGTTCACATAACCACACGAAGGCAAATATTTGCTAAGAATAATCTCTACACAACCGTGAACGAAAATATACCACGTCATATAAAAAAGAAGGCGGCAATGACTTTCTGTACAGCAGACATAACAGCAGAGCACTCTTAGTGATTGAACCTCAACTAAGCAGAAGCTTCTAAAACGTTGGAATAATACAGGCAACCGTCTTCCCCTCCTACATGATGGTAAATTTACCTTTTACAAGAAACAGATCTTCCACACTTTCCCTTATCCAACACTACACATTTTCTGTTACCGAAAACTTTCTCATCAGCAGAGTATCTGCAGTATATTTACGAAGTACGAACAAAACGCTGTTACACAGAATAATTTTCTGGAATCAGAGCAAGTCTTGTTTATACCAGGTTCAATCGAGTTAGAATAACACACATTTGAAATCCGGAAACTGTTAATACTTTCCCCGGAAACTCTAGGCCCTCTCAATACCCACAGTTCATTGCTGTTGATGACGTGTGAAAACGGTATATCTGCACTGCATCGTGAAGTTTTCATCTGTCATGGACTCGTAAAGCGAGCACTGTATTTTGCAAGCGAAACAGTTCGGACATGAGGATTAACCGGACGTTATTTGTGATCTACGCGTGTGGATGCGTTCATACGTCCATTTCCTCACTTAGTTTGAGGGCAGGATGGTGGGAGAAATTGTGTGAACAAAGAATCCGATTTAACAGAATGATTTCCTCATTCTGTATCATTCTCATGGTTAAATGTATAACAGCGTGGTTCCGGGGGATAGGGTCAGAAATTTGATTGAGAAGATGGTCACATTCCATACTAATTGACTGATATGCAAACTGATTGCTGAAAGGATGGATTGAAAAAAAAAAAGCGGGCAGCTGGAGGGGGTGGATATCTATCCCTGACAAGCGAACGGACTCCGCCGATCAGCTTTTCCTTTGTTCTAGTGCATTTTTCCTTTTTCTTTGTTATAGAAACGTAATGTTATACGTACCGCATAACAAAGTGAACAGAATTACTGATGTGTGTGGTTAGTATTGACAGAAATGTTACATTACCGAGCTGAGGGAAATTAGTTTTCTGAAAGAATCTTTATGTTCTGTACATTTACCCAACAAATTAAACGTTTCCTGTCTGAAACATAAATGAAAAAACAAACAAAAAAAAACATACATATTCTGCTATAGTCTTGTTATGTGGGTCACGTACCCTGCAGGATATTTCAAGATTAACTCGTTTTTATTTCCAATTAATTTTCTAACTGCAAAGAGCAGAATATGATTTCAATCGAATGCATTTGCGTGGTTTGTATTACAGAGTTTGTTTCTAGCAACCATCCTAAAACTTCCCATGTCACAACATTTCATATTATTATATTTATCGTCAAGTCGTAATTTTCTTGCAAAAACATTAGAAATGATAACGCATATGAACAGACTTTAACAGCAATCTAATGTCAATGCACATCCCAACAGCCAAGGGTATCTTCCACATATTGGCTATACTGCCGATGTTTCGCTGATCATTTGTATTTCCTTCTTTAAGGCGCCATCGTCCTGAAACAGGGTCCATACTGAAGGTATGTAGCACCGTCTAGTCTACTGTAGTAGATACTGACCGACGTTTCAAAAAACATCGTCTCCCACAAA
>NW_019059902.1:69279-94644 GCF_000696155.1 Zootermopsis nevadensis
TACAGTTAAAAGCTTACTCATCCCACAGTATTAATGAGAAAAATGTAAGAATGAAAGTCCGGTGCTGAATGTACGTATAAAACAGTACACCCGGAATGAAGCCGTGTTAAATATACAAATCATTACGCGTTCAGTCTCAACCTGAGAGCCCTCTTGGATATGATGCACGGATTAAAATCATTTGCGTGCCACTCTGAAAATTCCAATGTGTAAAAATTAGTGTATAGGAATCTCTTTTCATATGTAGCTCCCTAAGCTAATGGTAGTTCATAGTATGAGGTCACACGCAAAGATTTGAAATGAAATGGAAATTATATCGGCGACACGCCAAGTTTGACTCCCACCAGCAAAATCTCCCTCGCAAAAAGTCAAAGGGTTTTGGCTTATTACTTTGGGCAACATAACAGGCAGATTTGTCAACGTCAGAGTCTGTGATCGGATTTCAGAGATAAGTAACTCGGCTGTGAAATTAACAGATAAAAAAGTTGATGTGTATCAATGTGGCAACTTCATATTTGAACTGCCGAGGTGGTGGTGGTACATTCCATTAATTTTTTCTGTGACAAATTCAAATTGATGGGTTAAACAATGCAAAAATGGAAAATCAGAACACGATATCTAAAATTTGGGGTCTGACCTGTAAAAATCCGTCACAAGACACTGAGTTCTGCCATTCTCACTGCGGTGAAGATATCGATGGTGGTCTTATGGGGCATGACACCGTGTAGATTTGTAAGCGGGGACGCAATGCCTCAATCTTCAGGGCTGAAGCACACACGGTGTTACAACCCAGAAGGCCAACATCTACGGTACGACTGAACACGGCCAAAGGCGAGAACTTTCATTTTGAGATTCAGAATACTATCTATTAAGGTAAGATAATCAAATAAAAGCAAATACCTCTTGAACTTTTCTGTGGACGGTGACTTTGTGCCATTGGTTGTCATCAAATCGCACTCGATTGGGCTTGATCTGTATCTCCAGTCGTCCATTGCCAAGATTCATCGTCAGAGTCACGCCACCATCCTTTAGCGCCAGGTTTAGATAATCCTGACCGTCACCTGTTAGAAGATAAGTAGATTCATATTGTAAGATTGTAGTCTGGTCGATGTTTACCAACGTTTCAGAGGTCATACTGTCTCCTTCATCAGGGCGATTCTTTCTAAGTTATCTACGCTATGAAGATTTCTGTCTTCTGGGTTGTTGCGCTGTGTAGTCTGGTCGATGTTTACCAACGTTTCGGAGGTCATACTGCCTCCGTCATCAGGGCGATTCTTTCTAAGTTATCTACGCTATGAAGATTTCTGTCTTCTGGGTTGTTGCGCTGTGTAGTCTGGTCGATGTTTACCAACGTTTCGGAGGTCATACTGCCTCCGTCATCAGGGCGATTCTTTCTAAGTTATCTACGCTATGAAGATTTCTTATTGTTGTCCTTGTTATCATTATTTGCAACTAACTGTATAGTACAGAATACTTTTAGGAAGTTAAAAGTGACTCAACTGCTGAAACCTTTACCACTATCCACTTGTCAGGTTCTTTCTTGTCCAAAGTCCCTTCATACGAGATTCAGTTTATTTTGAACCGAACTACGGCTGGTAATATTAATGTTGGTACATTTCAGACTATTATGAACAATGATAAACATAAAGATTAAATTATATTTCAATAGTTTTCTCAAAAACAACCATGAGTACTTTTGATCTCATGTTCTCACGGCAGTGAATACGACGTTTTGTGGGTTGTAACGTACTGTAGACTCGCAGGTATATATGAAAGTTAGGAGGAACATACTGCGTCCATTTTCAGGGTTGAAGGTGAGACATCTTTCTCCGAAACTTTGGCAACTACTTGCGAAACAACCCAGAAGAGCAGCATTGTCATTCACACCTGTGACCCAACCATACCATAATTTATAAAGTGAGATTTTAGTCGCTTTGCAGTGCCAGATATAAGAGCACCATAACATTTTGTGCCCTGTCGAGGGATTAAGGAACAAGCGGCTTGTTTTTGGAAATATTATTTATCATACAAACTTTATATTCTTGCCTTCAGGCATCAAACTGTTGACGTAATCCGTCGAAAGTTTGTGTTGCCTTTTTGTGCGTGTTTTGTTGATTTTCTTAAAGTTATATTTCCCCGTTAGATGAGACGGCCTGAGTTTGTTTCTGTCAGTGTTCCATGAAGTTACACTGGGATAAATTTTGAAGCAGATTGTTTTTGCCTGAAGTGCCTTTATTTAACTTTCATGGTTGGATTTAATATAATCAAGCAATATCAATATTTAATACATATCATAACGCAAACTAAATCTGGAGGTTTATGACGATAGCGTATTTTTAAAACGACGAAATTTCTGGACATTATCTATCGTCTTGATAAAATTATCGATTGGGCCCAATAGAGCAAAAACTGAGGACGGAGACAAGGGTCCAGTCTCCGAAACGTCGTATTTTTAAACACAAATCAAGACGACGGATAATGTACAGAGAGTTCGATGTTTTAACATATCATAAAATGCAAGATAAAACAAAATAAGGAAATTTTATTATAATTAGAATTACATCCTTTTGACTAACGTTCTAATGGACACGAAAAGCAAGTGTACTTAAATTTGGAACATAATTTCCAAACGTGTTTATAATGTTTTGTCTATCAATGATTTAACATTCATTCAGCAGATAAAAGGCTATGCTAATGGGTAGCAGAGATGCAATAACGTGTATATCCATAATTCTTTTACTGGAAAAGCGCAGATTCTAATCTAATGTTTCGGTAAGTGTTTCCGCCTCCATCAACGCGGTAGATATCACATATCTTATCGCTTTGCTGGCGGCACAGTTCGGACTTTCCGCTTTGCGCATTCAATGCGTCGGTTGCCGCACGTGTTAATCCTAGCGGCACACCGGCAAAACATTCTCACTGTTAAAGCTCACACTTAATTGGTTCAAAGTTCAACAACGTGCCCGGGATACGTATTCTTTTTAAATAAATATAACGTATTTGCGGCCAATAGGGATTATATTATTTTAATCATATGTAAGTTCTTTTTTCCTAGGCAGTATCCAAATTATTTATTGCTTGAAACAAAATAATTTAGAAACATTCTTGTCAGTTCTGTTCATATTATCAGTTCTGAACTGTTTTCTCGAAATCACTATGTAGAGCTTTATACCGAATTAGAAATAACTGAAAGCTTCATATTAATCACATACATTTAAAATATTAGAAGAGTCATAACACGCGAGTAATACTAAAGAAATTTTAATATTATGCCGCAAATAACAGTAGTTTTAATTTAAATGCTATCACTAAAATGGGTCATTACTCAGCACATAACCACAAACAGCCAGAATATAATTACGTGCACTGCAGCAAATTTAACGTCATTAATTACTCTCTGTGGATATTAAGCGAGAAAAATTTGCTGATCATTTACAGATTAACGAGTCTCAGATTTGCTGGTAACACCGCAGACTCATTTGTATTTGTTAGTCACATTTATCCCGTTTCGATTAATTTCGGAATTATTCATTCATCAAAATGACAGCGATAATGAAGTTTTCATTTATGCAAAACAGTGACCAGTAAAATTTCATTAGTGCATTAATTTTACCATTATTACTAACATTCCCAGTATGCAGAGTTTTTCCTCACGACATAGATGACCAAAAGATTGTCTGTCTTTTATGGAAACAGCAGATTCATCTCAAGAACCCTTTCAAAAAATCCGAGATTACGTGTAACATTATCTAATATGCTAACTACCACGTTTTGTGTCATATGCTTTCGATATTTATCCATAACCATTAGTTAATTAAGAAATTCGGCCAATAGCTTCATCATATATTACAGACGCGGTAAAATCAACCAAGAATGACCAATATAAGAAATGTACATATAGTTATATATAGCAATAAAATATGGTAAACCTCTGCATACATGAAAAGATAATATTAAATTGGATTTTAAAGAAACATAATGATAAGCTGTGGATTATGCTCATGTCGTTAAGAACAGAATCCGATGGCTGACCATTCAAAACACGCGCAATGCGCCTCCGGGTTCGAAAAAAGAATTTATTAAACAACCGTGCGATTATCAGATTCTTAAGAACGACTCTGAAGTCCGTTGGCTGTTTAAGTTTTCTTTTGCAGGAATGTTAATACGAAAATATTTTGTTTTCCTCACACTAACTGCTATTTCAATAAGAAACGTTAAAAATAATATAGACGTTTCTCAACAACAATTTTGTAAATCATACAGCGTCATTAAACAAAGTTCCGATTTATATTTTAAAAACCTTGAAGAGCGAGAGGACTGAACCGCGAGTCACCTGATACATCGTTTTTACTTTCCGTGTTCTAGTCATTGCTTTAAGCTAAAAGCCTTTATAAATGTCTCCCTGCTTCTCACAGGAGCAAACCCAGACTGGCTTTTCGACTTGCATGAAATATTCATGAGTCAGAAAAGTTAGCTGGTGCATCAACGGTAGGTCTCTGTCCTGAATGCAGATGTGCACACTGCTGTCAGGCACCCGTGAGTAACACGGGGTTGAGGAGAAGACATTAAGAGCGAGTCTCACATTAAATTCCTCCCCGTTATATACATTTAACTAAGCAGGGAATGTAGACACAGTATTTATTTTTCTTTCGAGAAATAGATGCGTGTGTTATGTTTACTTTACGCATCTGTAACACGCTTGACTTTTCCTAAGTCCTAGCTCCTTCACCAAAATACGCAATAAGATTAAATACAAAATGTGTCCCAAAGAAAGCAACGTAGTTTTAAACTGGACGCTTTGAAACTGATTTTGGATGTTATTAACCGGGTTTAGCACATTTAAATGTGGATATATTGGTGAGCACTACCGCCACGGTGGCCTAGCGGTTAGAACGCTGGCCTTGTAATCCTGGGGTCTCGGGTTCGATTCCCGGCGGTGCCCGAATTTATAACTTGTGTTGGGCAAGGCCGTGGTCTAGGCAACACGGAGTTTTCCTCCATGGCATCCCAACAATTACTCCATTCACAAACAGAAGAAGGCAATGGCAAACCACCTCTGGATCATAAATATTGGTGAGCACGACATCGATGCTTTTCACGTGTATAATAATAAAAGAAACTCGTGGATAAACTAAATCCCGCGGTTGACAAGTCTGGATTCAAAGTCAAAATAGAAGATAAGTAGAAATCTGGGTTCGGCAAAGTCACTCTTTGTGGGGAGGGGCCTTCCGTGTGGCAAATTAATCCATATTTCAGGCTCTAGCAGCGACGAATGTGAAGATGGCCGTCTTATAAGATGACGCACAGTGTAATCTGGTAGACATTTACTCACCCAGAAGACGTTTACATAATTCCAGATTTACTACAAACGCAAACATGGCGCAACGGGTATTGTATATCTGAAAGTGAATCCTACACTTTTATATACAAAACTTAGTAAGTTACGCCTTACATTAATCTAATACTTTGTATTAGAATGTGAAACCAAATGAATGTAGGCAAGGATTCAATTAATGTTATTCTGATGCAGATAATTAGTCAGGCGTACACAAAATTTTATTTCGATGGAGGGAAATGTTACATTCCCTGAAGGGGAAAGAGCACTAACATGACATGACGCACAGAAATCTGACATACGTCCGTCAAGTACCACAGCGTGTCATATTGATTTATGGCTTCCGGGGAATTATGGATAAATGCAGGAATAGAAGGCGTCAATCTTTACCAAAAGACACTGATTCTCATTCTTCATGAGTCTCAGTGTGTACGTCACTTAAATTCACTCAAAACGTCTGAAGAAATTAGGAGTGTGTGGGGAATTCAGCGAATAAAACAACACAAGTTTGTAAACAAAATTAAGAATGAAAATATTATTTTTCCATCAGCCATGACATTAATTAAATCCCAGTCGTCAAGATATAATTTAACCCACTGACCTTCTCGAAACCTGAATAAACCTAATTACACATGCAGCTTTCTAAGACCGAATTTAGTCTTCTCTGTACAGGGAGATATTTTTAAAGGATTTTAAAGTCGTTCACTGGTCACGAAAACGTTTTAGAAACCAAATTTTATTCTCAATCTTCAATCCAGTTACTGGATCTTTGGAAGCATAATGTGGTAAAGATGTCTCTGTTTTCACATTTTTAACAAACGTACCATAGTTTTGAAGATGGAAGTCTTTTGGGTTGTAGCACCATTTACTATAGTAGATGTTTACTAACTTCTCAAAGGTCCTTGCTGTCCCAACCATCAGATTATGATAAAGGCAGGAAGGACCAGGCCGAAACGAGCAGAGTCAAAATCTTACGCGTAGTAAACTTACGCGTACATTGATATCCCAGCTTTGGGTTGGAGGGTTCCAAGAAAATATGAGTTAAGCAGCGAGTTCAGTAAGGCACTTACCTGTATAGAAGAGCAAACCGCTGGGTTGCCTGGTCTTGAAGTTGAGTGAAATGGCGTCCTGAGTGCTGACAATAGGTTCTCCTCCAGTTTTGCTCAGGTCATAGGACAGATATTCCGATCCTCTAAACGTTGCTTCTGAAGGCGCCTTATCTGAAAATAAGGATTCAAAGGAGTTTTATTCTACCTTTATTATTTTTAACGATAACATTTCAATCGTAGACAAGAAGACCCTCATGGTACGTTGGAATTTCCGTCATGTTATAAGTCAATGTTGGCCCAATTCACAAAACAGACCAACGTTCTACCTGCCAGACGCTTTAACCACAAGAACATCGTGAACAGTTGTCGGCAAACAATCCATTACAACTGGAGTGATGACGTCATATTATCTAACACAAGTTGAAACAGTCATAAGACAAGCAAAGAGACGGATCATTCACACAGCGAAAATAAAAACCAGTTGGAGAATTTTATGTTGCTCTAATCAGTTTCCCAAAAACTGCAGTTCAAAGTCTTTGTTTCGCGTTAACAGACTCTCATATCTGGGAAAGCAGGTCAGGATATTATTATTATTAGTGTTCTGTCTGACGACAGGTCCATATGAACAGGATCCTTCCATCCTTTTCCCGGACTGGGACCTGTTCATATACGTTCTTGGCAGATGATCCAGAAGTGGTTTGCCATTGCCTTCTTCTGTGTGTGAACGGAGTAATTGTTGGGATGCCACGGAGGAAAACTCCGTGTTGCCTAGACCACGGCCTTGCCCAACACAAGTTATAAATTCGGGCACCGCCGGGAATCGAACCCGAGAAAAAGCGGGAAAAAATCAGATATTTCACTCGTCACAGATGAAACAGACGTGTAGGTTTGTTAAATTCTGATAACAGATTTAACTGAGAATGTTTTATGGCTAACAAAGAGACGGATAACGGATGATTGTTATTCAACTGAAATATAATGACGAAGATTTGAAGGTGAACTGACAAAGCACTCAAAGACATAGCAAAGTTAAAACAGCTGAGAACGACTGTAAAATACGAAAACTGCATCATCTTCGTTCCAAATTTAATAAAAATCTGCCAAATTGTTCGAAAGTTGCCAGAAATAAGTCCTGTCCGACAGCATTGCTCCCATTTCGAGAAACGAGTAAAGTCGGGCAAGCAAGGGCAATAGAATTTACTCCATCGAAACAAACGACGTTCCTTTGTCTGGAATCATGCAGGCGTTTCCTGTGCGGTTACCATGACGCTAAAGGCGAAGGCGCTACATGGAACAGAACTTTGCAACTGTGGTCCTACGCCCGCCTATACTCGGGATCGCCTATATAACCAAGAAAATATACGAACGCCGCCCACACAAAGTACATGATGTCCCGTATTACTCAAGACGAATTTGAGCCACATTTCAGACCATACCATGAATACAACTGAAGCATTGTAATAAGAATTTAGAAACTGCAGCCAACGACAGACAAATGGGAGAGACGAAAACTGTAGGACACTTTCCGAATATGTATATATTAAATCTTGTCCGTCTAATCACAATAATTCTTATTAAATATTAAAATATTACAATAATTAACATTTTAAAATATTTAAAATATTAAATGATGTTCTTTATCGAAATATTCGATTTACATTAGACCATCATTTTTCATGTTTCAGTTCCTAAAAGAACCATCCTCAGGTGTATATAATTATATAAAGCTTCAAAACGATAAATAATTCAAAATACAATTTTCATACATTTATGCTAGCGTACATTTTTATCAGATTTTTACCAGATGTCAAATGATGTTCTTTTTCAGATTTTTATTCCATTTTTAATAACACACTCGATGTTGTTCTGTATATATACATCATGCTCAATGTGACTTTAGTGTGGGTGAATATGGTTAATATACTCAGGTAGTAAATGTATAATGGGTAAATAGAGATACGTACACAGAAATTAAAGCTGAGAGCCACCTACAATATAATACAACCACAAAAGCCCAGAAGACGACGAAAAACAAATTTTATGGCTGTCTGTTTCTGTCACAGTTTCATGTCCCGATGTAATATCCTGCTCTCTGAACTTTTGGAGCATGGTTATAGAGAGCGCTCGAGTGACAGGGTGGGGGGAGTCAATCGAACACGACACAAAGTCCTGATAAACTAACTAACTAGATGGCTTACCGAACCCGAAGGTTCATCACCGAATTAACCAAAGCCTTCCACCGGACCCTGTCCTGGGCCAACAAAATCCAGTCTCCTTCAACTCCTATCTCCCATAGATCCCGCCTGAGATTATCCTCCCATCTACGTCTAGGTCTCCCCAGCAGTCTCTTCCCCTCAGGCTTCCCAACCAGTACCCGGTGCACACCTCTTGTCCCATCCATGCGCGCTACATGCCCCACCCATCTCATTCTTCTCGACTTAATCACCCTGACAATACTGGGGGAGGAGTACAGATTTACAAAGTCCTGATAAACAAAACAAATGAACAACGCAGAGAAAAATGCGACAAGAATTCTTCCAGTCAGACTGCAACAGCTTTTGCTACAACGAGGCACATGGCAGAAATATTTTCACAATCAAAAAAATTCATAATTTCGATATAAATATTCAGAAAATTGCTACTGTGTAATGAATAACATACGGTGTCTTCCTTCAGAAGCTGATAGTCTCCTAGTTGGTAAATATATTCCTTGAATTTTATTCATTCGTCTTTATAGACTATATTCGCCGATTTTAACGTTTGGTTAATGTTTTTGAAGGATATAATTGATGTTTACTAACAGAATCATATAATACACTTTGTGGGTAAAACGATAGAAATTACTGTTTGTTAAATCAGGTGGTGCATATAGTTACCACTATAATTTAAAAGGTTAATACCTGAAGCATATACGGTAACATTTGAAATTAGATTATCGAGGATAATACATAATTTGAGAGAAGGTTTATCGATGAATTAGTGCTGTTTCCAGCTCCATAGAGAAATGCGATGAATGGGGTGTAGACGGATATTAGAAGGCAAAGGGAAACGAATGATTAGCTCAGGCGACACAGTTCCCTTCGTACTGCTTGAATCCACTGAATAGCGTGCGTCTATATCACAGCTTTGCAGCTACTAACCTACGCCGATACAAGTCTTTATTGAATTTCGAAAACAGGCGACCGATTTTGAAGCAAACATGGTCGCTTTTCAAATACTGGGTGTACTGAACCGTTCGCTTTGTTTAGGTCTAAAACCATACATTGAAATAATGACGCACGTATGCCTTTGATATTATCCGTACGTAGTTATTCTGTTTCAAAATTGCTTCGTGCAAACATTTGGCTTGAGTGCAGTAAAATGTTTGGTAATTTCGAATACATTTTGTTCCTTAATTTTCTTTCATTATTCGTATACAGGCATACCTCGTTTTATTGCGTTTCGTTTTATTGCGGGGGGGTTGTTGTCGTTTGTTTTGTGTTTTTATATATATATATATATATATATATATATATATAAACTTTGTAGTGATATAACGTAAAGATCAGTGAAGAATGCATTCGGTAAATAGACATGATGCTATTGCACACTTAATAGACTACAGTATAGTGTAAACATAACTTTTATATGCACTTGGAAACCAAAACATTTGTGTGGCTCGCTTTATTGCGGTGGTCTGGAACCGAATCCGCAATATCTCCGAGGTATTCCTGTATGTGAATCTAACACGATGTATTTACCGTCTCAGTATTTTTTAATTAAGTGAAGATGGAAAAAGAACTATATAAAATAATAAAATTACAAAGGGATTAAGGAAGGGTTGGTGAAAACTCCATAAAAAGGACCTCAAAAGTTGTTTACTTTTCAACAAATATTATCGGGATGATTAAATGAAGGATGAGAAGAGATGGTAAATTCGTACGGAATTTTGATTGGGAAGCCTGAAGGTAAGAGATCTTTCGGAGGACCAGGGCTTTGATTTGAGGATAATATTAAAATACCTATTTGGGAAATAGATTTTGGGATGTGGATTACATTAACTTGGATAGGAACCACTGGCGGATTCTGTGAACACGGCAATGAGACCTCGGGTTTCATAAAATATGGGTAATTTATTGATGAGTTGAGAGTAAGACTCTGCTTAATGGAGTTTATACCAGTTCTGGATACAAGAGCGTCCCATTCAATGAATACCAAGTGGCAAAACAACGAAGTATAAAGCTTAACGCTCTTCAATGTCGACTACACGGCGCAAAAACCCAGAAAAAGTCATTTTCACTTATGACGGACATTTACAATAAACAATTTCATTCGATGGCATTGAGCACACGATGTATTACTTTCGGTATATCATACTTATAAGTTTTTAAGCAGCTTATTAGTAAATGTTTCACGGCGACCGTTGTTAAACTTCATGTGACAATTTCTGCATTTCTTTTAACCATATTCATAACCGGGTTTGTCGTTCTATCCTCGTCTGAAGCACAGTTGCTTAGCATTCGCTAACTTCGCTTGTTTTGAAACTCTAGAATGGCTGAAAGTTTTTAGTCTTACCAAGAGCTTTGCAAATTCTCTTCTTTTTTATACCAAGACAGAACTTTGCCCTCCGAGCGTTCTCCTGTTCTCTTGTACCGCTCATTCTTTTATCAATCTTAATACCTTACTCCCAGATTTCTTCTTGTGTCTTTTATTTTCCGTTCACTATAATTCTGCCAAGAACAGGAAAGTTTTATTGCAACTCAACTTCATGCTTCCTTATACTTCAATCCTCTACAACAACACGGCTTAAAGAGTTGTCAGCTGGAGGCTAATTTTATTATGAATGAACTTTTTTAAGAAAATGCAATCTTCCATTTATCATGTTGAGGTATAAAAACGTTAGGTTTATATTATACTGTGCCTTCATTTATATGTAGCTTGCAATATACATCGATTAAAACAAATAAAATATAAATTTAATGTAATAAACAACATTAATTACGGATTTTACTAGATTCCGTTCCATTTTACATTAAAAATTCTTTTTTAAAATAAATTTTTGCCTGTGTCTTATATCGTCTTCAAATCGAGAGCAAAATAACGACTTCACGAAGCTAGCATCTTGTTTTACAGTTTTAAAACTTATATATCACATGTTCCGCCCATTCAAGATCAATTGACACTAGCCAGGAGAAATGAAAAAATGTATATAATTTATGTTTTTTATCAAATATTATTAGGGCGATAAAACAAACGAGGGCGAGAAAGGCACTAGAATGGGGGAAACAAGTAATGCATATAACATTTCAGCTGAAAAAATCTGATATGAATATTCCCTATGGAGACCTGACAGATCGTGAAAAGATAATATTAAAATGAGTTAATGAAATATGAAGATGTGGACCATTTAATGGGCCCGACTGGGGAAAACAGTGTCCACGAAACAGCATTAGCTTAATATAGGGCAGCTGTCTCAAAGCTTCAGAACAAATAATTTCTTCCTTTAATGACGAAGTCGTTTACTGATTAGAAATATTTTAATCCCCTCTATCTATTTCTGTTCCATCTGTTTTAAAATTTTGCTGTTCGTGCACGGTGCACACAACAATTTGCAATATCAAGCAAAGGGACGAGATACAGACCCAAAGCAACGCGTGATATGCATACCAAGTTAAGCTAAACTTTGCATGTCATATGGCACTTACTGTTTTCTGCTATGCAACACGCTAATCACAACAGAGGATCATTTGAACCTCACTAATACAAGTTGTAAAACATGGACTTGGAATCTGAGGATGGATATCTAGATATTATCATCATCATCATCATCATCATCATCGTCGTATGTCCTCTGAGCAACAGATAAGAAAACACAATCAGGATGTATTATGAGTCTCATTCTTACTCCTACCAAATATCTTATGACTGAAAGTATTTAACGAATTTATATTAAATTAGGAATTGGAGGACTACATTGACAACTATCAGGAGAACTTATTTTGTGAGATTTGAAGCTGTAATGGCTAATGAACACAGTAATACAATTAATATTTTTAGGGAGATGAGATATATGAGGATGGATTTAATATCTAACTTTTCGGAAAGTCTACTTCTATAATCAACCCCGATAATTAGGCAGAAACAGTTTCCGAAACGTCAGATATTAATTTTATTCTTACATGGCTGAATATTGTAAACATAATTTTGGTTTATGTCGGCAGAATATCAACTGCATTTTGGGGGGGGGGGGGGTGTGTAGGTGGGTAAGAAAGTTGTTGAACCAGGTCTTCAGTATATGAATTATAAATATATAGACTAGACTCATGTACCTCAGGTGTTGGCTCATATGAGCAAAGCACGTTTTCAGCTTTCATCCAGAATTCAGGTTTTTAAGACAGCGTATTCTGGTTTTCTACGCCGTGTACTCTCACAGAATTTCACCGACGTTTCAGAGGTGCTTGCTGCACGCATTATCAAGGCGATCGTCGCCATTCGCCTGTTTTAATCTCAGATAAAATAATTTTATTCTTTTTATATTATATCGGAATAATTATTAAAATGAAATACGTTTTAGAGATGAATTTCTGAGAGCCTCGACATCAGGGCACACGCTGTGAATCCAATAACCTTGTTCCATTCGACTGCATGGGCGAATGTTAAACTACTATTCGAGGAGCAAACACTTTTGTTTCACGGTGTGTGTAACTGGCATAAAGAGTAGCTTTAATTAAGCCATAGACCTGTTCACGAAAGGAGTTAATGACTCTGGCGATTGTGATGGCAGAAACAAATTCTAGCCTATACACGAGCTACAGAAATTTACCTCACATTTTGTTTAGGCATAACAATGAACTATCAAGTCAGTTACAACTCTGTTTTTGTTTTGACCTCTGACTCTTTCAGACACACGTTTAATCTAAAGATCATTTCTATAATTAAATTCAGTACAATCCAGTCAAAATATTTATGCAATAATACATCACCATTTAATAAATATACCTATACATAAAATATAACATTTATGGGACTAGAAAGTTAATTATCTTCTTAAAAAATAACTCCATTTAAACGTAAATACAATCATTTCAACCCCTTTCAAATCTTAACCTATGTCTCTAACTCCGTAAAGGATAGTCTTTCCTGAGAAGCTAATAGTTGTACATTCAGTCAAAAAATTACCTGCGTTATGGAACTGGAGAAGTTTAATTGTGGTGCACCGTGGTAATGTTCTGAGCTGTAACTCCATGTAGACTCGTGAGTAAATATCAATGTTTCGGAGAAGAATAATATCTCCATCTTCAGGGCTGAATATAAAGATAGTATGTTTCTTCGACACTTTAACAAGTTCGTGAATATTCACACGTGATCACAATCCAGAAGAACAACGTATCTTATCTTAAGGCCTTGAAAACCTCAAATCTCAGAATGTATAATTACCCTTTCATTTTCATGGATCACTGGACCGTTTTGTACGTCATAATTAACGAAATCAAACGTGTTAAAATTGTATTTGGAAAAATTCGTAGTCCATGTTTGAGTACGGCTGTACTTTTCTTCGCTTGTTACAAGATACTTAATTTGGTCCTCTGAAACCAAATCTTGTCTAAGTAATTTGTAAATTTTAGTTCCTAATCTAAAGGAAAAACACTACACTTCACCGTTACAATTAATAGCTGGTTAGCAGTAAAAAGTAAATAAATTCTGTCTACACCGAAAGTCGTAACAAATTCATCAATACAGTTGGGACAAAAACATTTTTTATTTATCTAATTTTATTAGAAATATCAACGACATAATAAGTAGCCTTTCCTGATTAGCTACAAATGGCACCTATCAAATTTGTAACATGAAACATCAAATCTACCTAAAACAATCTACTTTCATAAATTATTTTGTAAACACGATCTAATCATTACCGTTCACGTGCGTCGTATTTACCGCGGTAATTACTAAACCATAAAAGTTCTGTGCTTTTCCCTGTCACACATTCGTTTTGCAAGGATATAAAGTCCTTCTGTACACCCATAAAGGATACCTCTGGAGACTGAGACCTCATGGCTTGTATGAATACGCAGCAGTAAAAGGTAAATGTAGCTAAGTCGTTATGTGAAACTTAGATGTCAACTTTTGTATATATGTAAAAAAAAAAATATTACATCCGATATAAAACACAAAAGTTTAAAGTTGTTTGGAGTACAATAAAATGTATAATGGTCTACGTAACAATATAATTGCTCCCCAAAGAATGACTATTTATATAAAAAAGGCAATTTATCTGAAAGTTGCATTTGGAAGTTCTTAAAATATCTCTGCGCTAACAATACTGGCAATTCCACCGAGAAACTGTTTTAACCACTCCGCCCCAAAACCTGTGTTTCCATAGAAATAACAGTACTCAGTAATGGAACAAAAAATCTGTACCACTTAAAAATACCTACAAATATACATACACACTTATTATTATTTAGTGTTCTGTCTGACGACAGGTCCATATGAACAGGATCCTTCCATCCTTTTCTCGGACTGGGACCTGTTCATATACGTTCTTGGCAGATGATCCAGAAGTGGTTTGCCATTGCCTTCTTCTGTGTGTGAATGGAGTAATTGTTGGGATGCCACGGAGGAAAACTCCGTGTTGCCTAGACCACGGCCTTGCCCAACACAAGTTATAAATTCGGGCACCGCCGGGAATCGAACCCGAGACCCCAGGATTACAAGGCCAGCGTTCTAACCGCTAGACCACCGTGGCCAACATACACACGCACGCACATAAATACAAGTTGATCAACAAAACCTCAAACACATGCACATTTGTTAACACGGCTGCACCAACACTACATTTTAATTCAGAGCAATGAGAAATGAAGTAGGTCTTATTTTACAGATGTAACGTTCTATGTTCGTTGTTTTGATACTGTTTAATTAACACTGTTTTAATCTTCCTCGAGGCTGCTTCCATCTTCCTGAATATCAACCATAGAATATTCCCCCTTTTTCCTAAGATCAAAACGTACTGCAGCCCTGAAGATGGATGCAGTACGTTGCTCCGAAACGTTGATATCTATCTGAAAGTCCACACGGCCTTAGAACCCTGAAAACGTCAGATCTTAAGCAGCTACTCTCATTTATAAATATATATATCTCTTCATAAAATGATTTTATCCCAATCTCTAAATTAACCTTCGCCTTACATTGTGGTAATCACCGACCTGTGAAAAATATCGTGTCCTTCAAATCATGTCGAAACATAACATAATTCAAGTATTGCGGTAAAATACGTTAGTGCTTTTTTTACATAATATACACGTGGGCTAAAATAACAAATACCTGGAGCAGAGTTTAAATTGTCGACGGAATTGATTAGATACCGCAGGAGAGGATGGTATCCAGCCCTGAGGGTATGTTTGTTTAATGAACCGAGTAAACACGAGCCTCGCAAATGCTGTCCGTGAACATGAACGCGTACTCACCTGTAGTGGGAGGAAGACGACATGTCTAGCTACAGTAATGAGAACCTTGTTTCCAAAGGCAAATAGTACACGCCACCTAAGTGACACGTTTTCTTTCGTCTTCAAATGTTAACATAAACGGTAGACACGCGAAGAAATTGAAATAAGTAATTAACCTGTGCAATTAACTACAAAGGCATCATTCCTTCTCGGAAAAAATGGCCATTAACAAGCTAATTAAAAACATAATTCTACATTTAATATATTTAAAAGCGTTGAAAACAACCTTTTGTTCTTTTTTTAATTGCCTAACTGTACACTTCACAGGCTTTATACTCTACCGAATTCTTTTTATGCTAAACCACTATGACCGTCTTCGACAAAAATGAAAATCATGTTTTGTATTTATTTAGTGTTCTGTCTGACGACAGGTCCATATGAACAGGATCCTTCCATCCTTTTCTCGGACTGGGACCTGTTCATATACGTTCTTGGCAGATGATCCAGAAGTGGTTTGCCATTGCCTTCTTCTGTGTGTGAATGGAGTAATTGTTGGGATGCCACGGAGAAACCGGGGAAGAAGCCCCCGGAGGAAAACTCCGTGTTGCCTAGACCACGGCCTTGCCCAACACAAGTTATAAATTTAAAAAATAAAGAAATTATTCTTTATAACAATGTTTTTCACTGTGGAAAATACTGGTAACATGAACTTAGAAATAAATACGCTATAAAAATCATATTGAAAGAGGTTTAACTACATTGGACTTAACTTTAAACATGAAAATTTCTGAATTCAACATGTTGACGGAATGCAAAGACGTAGACTTACCAATCAATAAAAAATTTAAACCACATGGATTGAAGAACTGACGAAGACGTGTGAAGATACGTTTGGACAATTGAGAATCGAATGGGTGAACAAGTGTCCTAACTCTTACTCTGCTAGATGATGATGGTGATATTTATATGAATAAATGTATGGAAATGAGCTTAACATGGCAAAATAGCTTTTGTTTCAAATTTAGTCACTTTTTACAAAACGTAATCATAAAAATAATTACTTCGAAAGCTATTTGTAGTATTTATTTCAACAGTTCTCATTTCGACCGGCTATTCTTAATTCCAGCATTATCTTCAATTCTGGAAAACAAAAAGTACATTACAGTTCCTAAAATGAAAGGGACTTGGTTTATGAAGGCTTTGATAACAAAGGGAAATAAAAAAGAAACACTTTTGTGGTTTACAAAGGAAAAGAGGACAATACCACATAAAGCCAAGCGCTGATGGTTTGCGGATCCATTAGTCACAATGTTTCCTGCTGCAAAAACGAGAAGGCTGTATTGACATGATGCTTGTTCAGACTTCAGTTATTCACAAAAGGAACAGAGCAATCTAACATACATCCTCTGCTTGTGTCTGTCTGCAGCATTTATGTCGTATGGTGTATAGTAGTGCAGATTTGTAAAACACGAACTTAGAAATAAAATATAAACTTATTATAAATTTGAAAGATACTCAAGCAGTAGTGAGAAATAACTTGTTTCTCTGTGTATTTGCCCTCGTTTAAAAAATAATTTTATTCAACAACTCACAAATTTACTGATTATATCATAACAAAATATTTTCAGTTCCTCTGAAACGTCGGTGTCTATCTGTAAGTAATAACCCATAAGACAGCCATCTTCGTAAAATAATTTGTATTTTAACATTAGATATTTCAATTGTATTAATGTAATTAGTGAAGCATTACTAAGCAAGGATATAACAATAAATCACAGCAATTAAAATCAATAACATATACAGAAAAATTAGTAATCAACAAATTTCAAAGAAAATTTATGTTCAAGGCGCCGCAAAGACACGTTCGTCTGTACACTGACGACAGTTTTCCACGTCTTTCGCGGGCAATAAACAGGGCGAGTTCGGTGTGAAGTTCCTTTTATCGTTTTTCTAACGACGGAGTTCAGGCACGCGGCCAAATTAAGCCCCCAACTAACGGCGTAAATCGGAGTGCACACGCTGTATAGTAAGCGATGCCTGTGGACTACTCGACCTATTTCCGTCATGTGGTTTCCAGTTTCCTGCCTCATGTATCAAATGAGATCTGAAATGAAGCGATCCCAACTGGCATTTCCTTGTTGGATGTAGCAATCGCCATATTACAATGACAGACCTACAGTTCCTCCTAGCTGATTCCATGGAGTACAGTCCTTCCCCGCCTTCACACAGTGTTCACAAATTTCCGCCACCGGTCCATACCCTGAGTCAGATGAGCCAATCAACATCCTCCAACTATACGTCTGAAAGTTTCATTTTAATATTATCCACCCATCTGCTACTAGGACTTCCGAGTGGTCTTTTCTTTTCATGTAGAAAGCATCTGTGGCTGATGGTAGACGTTAACGGTCAACCTCTGAACAGCCATAAGTCACTTCTTTCCTGTAACTACCAAACTAAACACAATCTGTTAAATAGGGTCCAATCGTCATGAAATTAACCATGCGCGTTAGTATGTGTATAGGAATTATTGGACATTTAATAAATATTACAAATAAAGTAGAATAATCCTTCCTAAGAATATTGCATTTCAATATGTGTCCCTCTCATAATAATTATAAATATTGCAGTATAATAATAAGGAATATAATAATTTTAATATTTATTTAAATGTTGAGCATGTTTAAAACATCACTGTCAACTGTATTCCAACATGTAAACTGACATTTAAAAATAATATAAAGGGACTAATTTTTTACTATTAGGATTTAAATGGTACTATTTTCAAATACAAAATGTCACGTAACAACTAACGTCTGTCTTATTCACACGAAGTCTAACAAATCTTCAGTTTCTGCACGAGTCTCCTTAGCATTTTAGTTTGCAATTACCATTCCACTAATAACTGAGAGGCAAAAGTGTCAGCCATCAGCGTCTCTTGGTACAGGCAAATAAATTCCTGGAAGCACAAAGATTATAACAGAAACGAGATGTCGTTACAGTGCGTCGTTAACAAGTAGTTAGGTCTACATCCGAACGTCAAACTACATTAACGCGATAAGAACTGAATGTTGCTAACAAGCGATTACACTGTTCAAATTACACGTTCATTGAATAGCAGACGAGACGAGAGGTAACTGGAAATTACTGGCGAGTCTCGGTTTCTTACACATCTTTGAATAACTAAATATTATGATGGTGTAATTACTAGGTGCGATCGGAGAGTTTCAAGACTGTGTCAATAGCGGGCGAACCGGATGTAGTACGAGCTTCTGCCGCTAGGGGGTGCGGCCTACATTCATAGTGAATTAGTGTGCCAGCCGGCATCATCGAATTAGCATTTGTTTCTTAGTTACAGGCGTTTTGGTAGTGCATTACACCGACCCTCCTGCGATTTCGGAATGGCGTGTGCATCAAATTTTGCCAAAGACTCGCCAAAACGGCTACGGAAACCTATGAAATGCTAAAGCAAGCATTTGGGGAGTCCGCAAACTTTTGTGTGGCATTCACGTTTTAAAAAGGGCCGAACCCCTGTCGATGATGACGAGCATTCTGGACGACCATCTTCGAGCACAACGCCCGAAAATGTTACCAAGATTCGGCAGGCCATTCACGAAGATCGACGTCGTACCATCAACGACTTGTGCGACATTGTTGGGACCTGTCAGCTGATTCTAAAGGAAGAACTCCACATGCGACGCATCAAGACAACGCGCCAGCGCACACCGCCCTCAAAGTTCGGCAGTTTTTGGCCTCAAACACCATGGCCGTCATCCCGCAACCTCCTTAGCTCCGTGTGACTTCTTCCTCTTCCCAAAGATGAAAATTCAGCTAAAGGGAAGGAGATTTGAGACGATAGAAGAGATTCAGACAGAATCGCAGATGGTGCTTGACAGGCTGACAAAGAAAGATTTCCAGGGATGCTTCCAGGCTTGGCAGCGGCGCTGGGATCGTTGTGTTCACTCCCAGGGGAACTACTTCGAGGGTGATGGATGAATTTAATACCTGAGATAAGTGTACGGGTTTTTATACGCGCAGTCTGGAAACCTTTCGATCGCACCTCGTATACTCTAATATTTATAATAAACGTGAAATTCAATCTTCGGTTGCGTGACTTTTGACACACTCTTTACTGTCTACTATTCAGTCAGTATGGCTTCTGGTGTACAGAAATTCCTCCATCCCTGTGTGAAGAGAACACCATTCAATGTTAACCCACCAAAACCCACGCTAACATGATAAGGTACTTCTGTACTTTGTTCACAGGTTACGACATAAAGTTAATGATGCGATAACTAATTCGTCACTGTCAATGTGCTACAGTGCTGTCTTTATGGCCTGTAGTACTCGTTTCGTTGTCCTACTATTCATTATGACTCATTTTCAGATACCATCGACATACTTCAAGATGGCAGTCATCACAAAAACACGCTGTAAATCTCTGATACTTTATGTGAAATACATCATCTGGGTCAAGATATCAAACTTACGACTTTGTTGGTTAACTTGAATATGTTACTAATGATTAATTAGCTAGCAGTTTATACTAACTAATAATACCACAGAATATTCATTATATAAAATTGAATTATGTATATTATGTAAAATTATCCTGTTGAGGTATATCATTAACTCTCTTCTAACGTATATTCTGAACTCTTCATATCATGACTAAACATACCGAAGTGAATATGTAAATTACTGATACTAATAATTTCTGTTTTTCTGGATGAAATTACGAGACGCGTCCACAAAGTAAGTTTCCCACTCGTCCCACAGCTAGCAAACCTTATATTGCGCGAAGCGACTGTGCGTACGTGATAGAGCAATGACGTAGCATGGCGCATGCACTAACGGCACGTCCCGCGTTCTCACAGTAGCATCGTTGCAGCTGTTGAAGATGGAGGATCTTATTCCAGCTCCCGCCGACTGTAAAGTGCGGTCAGTGATAACGCTAGGCCGCACACGGCTCGACGGACAGCAAGTCTCCTGCAGGAGTTCAGCTGGGAGGTGTTTAATCATTCACCCTACAGCCCGGACCTCGCTCCCAGTGATTTCCATCTTTTCCTACACCTCAAGAAATTCCTGTCCGGTCAGCGTCAGCGTTTTGAGAATGACAGAGAGGCGGAGATGGTTGTCACACAGTGGTTCCAATCCCAGGCGGCAGACTTCTACGACACAGGTATTCAAAAGTTGGTCCCACGGTATGACAAATGTCTCAATTCCGGTGGCGAATATGTTGAAAAATAGCTGGACACTTGCTGTATCTGTTGCAATAAATATTTCCATGAAGTTGTGTTTTGTTTCTGTAAACGGCCCCAGGGAAACTTACTTTGAGGACGCGCCTCGTACCATGTACAGTCCTAGATGGCCACCATAGTTAAAGTTTGTCTAGACTTAAGTTGGATACAATAGGTTATTTTTCTGGAACGTTAGTAACTACTTAAAATAACACAGGGTCATAACTTAGAGTACCAAATAATAAAAATATTAGTATTATTTTTCCATGTATGCGCTTAAGTCGACAGGAAATATATTAACACAAATATTTTAAATAACTGACAGAATAAATTTTAATATAGCAATAGCAAAATTAAAACAAAGAGAAGGCTTACAAACTAGGGCAATAATAAGACGTAATAGACAGGCTACTGAGCTCGGATAGAATTAAATTACAGCTCTCAAGGAAATGGCTTATGCAGTAGATACTTTAAAGTTTTTATTTACTTTGAAAAAGCAATAAATTACGTTACAGACACTTAGAACAGTCAAATAGTTTGTGCAGAATATTTAATTCTCTGTCGCGAGCAATTTGTACCAAGCTATTATGCAGCGAAAGTAATTAAACCTGCAAAGAAAATGAACAGAAATTCTTTCTGAAATGAAACTACGAAGATGGCAAAAGTAAAGAAAATTAAGGAATAAGAATGAAGCAAAGACGTGGAAAAGTATAGGGCAGACGAAGACAAATCATGCAGTTACAGGCAATCAGCAAGAAAGAGTGATTAACTGAGCACAACGTAAACTTTGAAGGCAAAGAATGCAAATGTAAAGGAAAGAAATTAATAAATTGCAAGTTTCGAAGGGCAGATAATGGTGGGAGAAACGCGAATGACAAGTAGTAATGGAAACAATGATAAAAAGAGAATAAAGGAGGTCAAGCCGAAATATACATTGACATTAATTTCAGCTCCAAAGTATTTTCCACCAACGTTCATTCAGTCTGCCGTCTTCGCCATTACAACCTCACGAAAACGTTCAGAATAATAAAAGCGATCTCTGGCTGGAAAAACCTACTTCTACGGAAAGTTTCGAAGTCTACTGCCCCACTCTAAAACCGGAAATATTCAAGGATCTTGGCGTCTATCTGCCTCTCTTCAAGCCTTGAAATGTCAGGATGCACTACCACCGACATTATTTCCCCTCTCCTCGTGTCTGTGAAGAGGTTAGTTCGAACAACTACTTTTTCCATATAAGCCTATGTAGCGTTAGTTTTCAGGGCCAATAAACACTAAGGTGATTCCGGAAATTTGTCTATATCTGACCAGTTATTACATAATTTTTGAGAACGTATTTAAAAAAAAAACTAGGAGTTTTGAAGTTAAATTGTGACGCATATCTCCTGTTTCTACTGGAATCTATACTGAGGTAAGGTAAATCCAGTCCACAAACTCAGTTCCCTTGAAATAATTTTAATATTATTCCCTTATTTATACGCAGGTCTGTAAAATGATCTATTTCTTTCAGTTTTTCCAAACGAAACCCTGCAATTATCATCTCCCCTTTGCGTGTTACGACGTCTCACCTACATCAAACCACTAAACGTTAACACATTTACCTTCGTAATGGTGGAATGTTGTGTTTTCTTTGCGGTACGGACTGTTTTATAAAATATTTTTAGACGATCTTCAGCTTGAAACTGTTAAAAGACTGACAGCAGCTTTCACATGGTCTGATGTTCACATCAAACTGGCAGATACTTGCCCCACTTAGTCGAAGTTATAATACCGAAAAAAAGATAAATAAATAACTAGGGCATGCTGACATAAAGATTATTAAATAATCGACAGACATTACAGCACACACAGTGCCCAATAGAATAATCAGGACAGTAACAACGAAGTCCGTATGTGCTAACCTAACTAGAGTCATCTACACAATTATATAATATCCTTGATATATTTAATATACTATGACCAATTTATTATCGGTGTTATGTAAATTTTGTCCTGGAAATATCTGAATGAAGAAATTATCGATTGCAGTATTTTAGCAGATTTTATATGCATAAAAGCACACGGAAAATAAATTTAAATTTGTAACTTTCTTTACAGTAATTGCCTTATATTTCTATGTCAGTTCTGTAATGCATATTCTTACGTGCCACAATCCTCATTATAAGTGCCTAATATATCAAAAGTGAAATTTTGCAGGTTACTTTTTCAGCAGAGAAAGACTAGAAGGAAATTTCGATAGAGATAATGCCATCTGTCTTCCTGCGACGCGCGTGACCCTCGAGCTTCGTCCAGGACCTGCAGGGTCCTTCTTAGCTGAATCTGATCTCCCTCATCAATTTCGTTTTCCTATCTACGTCATTCTAATCCTGCCCCAGTACTCAAATCTTCTTTTCACCCGTTATCCGTGAGGCACAAGACTAAAGCCCCGAATTCTGGCTCAGCGAAATCCGAAAGAAAATTAAGTTGGAGTCTGCAGTTCACGCCATAATAATTCTCCGATGCCAGAACGGCATTATATACAAAAAAAACAACTAATTTTCAATTCGATTATGATGAAAATGACACATCGTCGAAATAAACTGTTAAAGCATCTGGATGATTCGACCGAAAGCTGCAAGGGAACATAAATATGATAATTACATATAGCTATAATTATTGCAAAATCATTACTGTTCCGATCAAACATTTTTATGATTTAAACAAAGAATGTTTAAGTTTGGGCCAGTGTAAAGTCAGATCTTGAATTGCACAGAAGTGTTTAAAAAATAGTACCGGAAACTAAATTCCCACTTCATTTAATAATCGTAAAAATTCTATGTATGATTTGAGGTTCTCACAGCGTTGAGTATGAAGATTTCTGTCTTCTGGGTTGTTGCGCTGTGTAGTCTGGTAGATGTCTACCAACGTTTCGGAGGTCATACTGCCTCCGTCATCAGAGTATGAAGATTTCTGTCTTCTGAGTTGTTGCGCTGTGTAGTCTGGTCGATGTTTACCAACGTTTCGGAGGTCATACTGCCTCCGTCATCAGGGCGATTCTTTCTAAGTTATCTACGCTATGAAGATTTCTGTCTTCTGGGTTGTTGCGCTGTGTAGTCTGGTAGATGTTAACCAATGTTTCAGAGGTCATACTGCCTCCGTCATCAGAGTATGAAGATTTCTGTATTCTGAGTTGTTGCGCTGTGTAGTCTGGTCGATGTTTACCAACGTTTCGGAGGTCATACTGCCTCCGTCATCAGGGCGATTCTTTCTAAGTTATCTACGCTATGAAGATTTCTGTCTTCTGGGTTGTTGCGCTGTGTAGTCTGGTAGATGTTAACCAATGTTTCAGAGGTCATACTGCCATACTGCCTCCGTCATCAGGGCGCAACAACCCAGAAGACAAGAATCTTCATAAAAATTTTAGTTGGAAAACCTCAAGGAACAAACATACTTTGAGAGCTCAGGATGTTATAAAAATTGACCTTAAGAAGTTAAATGCCGATTGTGGGGACTGGATTAATCTGGCTCAGGATGGCGAGCTCTTGAGCACAATTTTTTTTTACAATCTAAGAAAATAGAGTAATGGCGCTTTAAAGATTAGAAAAGTAAAAGTAATTCGTCAAAAGTTTGCATTGCCTTTCCGTAGTCAAGCTCGTTTTGACAGAAATACTCTATAAACCACGAACCGTGCTAGATACGGTAGCGGAACATTCTAGAAGATACTAAAACCTACATTCGTCTCGGGGCAATATTTCTTGAAGGACGGTGTAAATTCAGCAGGCAGGTTATCCTTCCTGCACGGAAATATTTCTGCCTCATGCCCCATTAAATCTTATTCTCCTCCACCTCTCCAATTCCATTTTCGAACGGAAGAAAAAGGGAGCGAACACTTCATTAAATCACATAGGTTCTGACGTCAAAAGTACATTCACGTATGAAATACGACAGTCGTGTAAGAACCAGTTAAAAGTAGCCAAGTACAAACATTCTATGACATTAACATTTTCCCGCCGTGGGAAACACAATTTATCAAAGCTCGCAAAACAGTCAATATGAAATTTTACAGATTAATATAAAGAAAGAACGTACGGCATTAAATCGATTGTATTTCTTCCATTCTACGTTTCTTTATATTCATTGGCCAGATAAGTGAATCGGTGACGATAAGAAATCAAAAATCCCGTCAGTGCGTTTTTTACAGCAGGCACAAATGTAAATCTTAAAATTCACTTAGTTCCTTAAGAGATAATGCTAATTTGATGATGACTCAACAAATTAGTAATTTGTACCTGTACTGCTACATTTAACCGCCACGGTGGTCTAGCGGTTAGAACGCTGGC
>NW_019059902.1:95269-106588 GCF_000696155.1 Zootermopsis nevadensis
CTCCGTGGCATCGCAACAATTACTCCATTCACACACAGACGAAGGCAATGGCAAACCACTTCTGGATCATCTGCCAAGAACGTATATGAACAGGTCCCAGTCCGAGAAAAGGATGGAAGGATCCTGTTCATATGGACCTTTCGTCAGACAGAACACTAAATAAAATAAATACTGCTACAATTATATGCCACACGAAATTTCACTAAAATCTGATGACGGGTTGCAATATTAATGGCATGACATGCAGACATCATGTATCTTGTGGCTTCGTTAATTGTATGTCTAAGCTATAGGACATGCAAAGTGTTTAAAATTTCATGTACTATTTCGTCCTATTCCCGCTTCAGAGACGTTGCAGTGAATGTAACAAGATTGACAATTATAAGTTCTGTAGATCTGAAGAGTTTCTTTTATACACACAGAAACGTAAGAACTTTCTCAAGACATGCAGTAAAAATTTGCTTTTATATTTGTTACGTGGCAATAACATAATGAAATCCGAGAGCACCCACAGACATTTGTGTTCTACAAAAGAATAATAACAAAGTTTTCGTTTAGATCGGAGAGTTTACAGATGCGATCTTGAAGTTTATTAACTGTAGTTATAAAACTAAAGTTGATCAAAATAAAAATTCGACTTTCGGCGATTAGCAGCGTCGAATGATGAAATTTTCCACCGTTTCGACTGACATTTCAGCTGCCATCCTCAGGTCAAACATTTATCTACATGTGCATTTTTGTATTGTGAGTAGTTTTCTAGGAATGCAGTTTAGTTTACGTCCATTTTGGTCTTCTAGGTCGAAACGTCGGTAACTACTTATAAGTCCACACGGGGGATTACAACTCAGAAGACCAACATCGACAACTTTAAAGCCATGATATCCTCAAGTCTCAAGATATTACGTTTGATTTTAGAGCGTCAGTCCTTTTTTTTTTCACCTTAGGGTGAATATTGGTGTGAACTACGCCCTCTTTGCCCCAAAATCGTAAACTGCAGCTGGATGAAAGCGCCATGTCGAGGGAAATATATGGGGACATAAAGAGATTTCATGAGTAGAGGAGAGAATAAATAACAGTAACATAACAAGAAAATTCGGGACTAATATTCCGAATAAAGGAGTTTAATTTGGTCATGCCTGCCTGTCCTTTTTAAAAAGCTCGTTTCAGACCGTTTTATTGCAACAAGTTGCAATTTCTCAAACTAATCATTATAGCATGCAAATAAAACTATCAGCATTTGTTATCACGAGCGTAGATTTCCTGTAGATTCAATAACTTACTCGGTCGGGTTTCTCGGACTAGACAAATGAAAAGAATTTTGGCTTCATTGTGGTGTCACATATTTTACTTTAATATTGACTAATTCAGAGTGTTTGCCCCAATTGTTATTGCACATTAGTGTACAGAGTTATGCAAATCTCTCACATATTGCTTTTTATAGTTTGGCAAAAGGTAGATTTATCCTTAGTACAAAATGGAATTCAGAAGCTAAATTTCTTGAATTTCTAGGATATGAATGGCTTGGACATGTTTCTTTACTGCAAAACGAATTGGGTCCTTTGTTGAGCTGGACATTGATAAAAGAATCACAGACACGAGAAAGTGTTAAGTGAAATACAGCTTTGAAATTTGATCCGGAAAGTTGTCAGCTTAAAATCTGTCAAGTCTGCACGATATATTTTAATGGAATGGATACGGTAGTCTATAATTCTCTCGAAAAACATTAATTAATTTCAAAGTTTTTGTTGATTTTAAAATATTAAGATCAACATCTAACTGCGCCCAGATCACCGAGATACTAACATTAGACTATAGAGGGCAAGATTTTTATTGCATCAGGATATAACCTGACCCATTATCATCAGTCATGTAACCTTTATGACTGTCTGCTTGGGAGTTGAACGTTTACATATGGTTGATACTAATCGACGTTTCAGACACTCGTCATCCTGATACCGGATGTAGTAAGCTCCTCTGAAACGTCGTGTCATTCTTTCCTTATTCTTACAAACTGAGTTAGAGACCTACGTCTTCAAGTAAGTAACGTAAGAACGTAAATCACGTCATCATACTCCATTTAATCATGAAACATTTTCGTATTCTCCAACCATCATCTACCAACCTCCATAATTAAAACGTTTTTGTCAGAAGCTATGTGACAGGCAACACCACAGCACAATCGAAACTAATTAACAGTTCCTTGAGAAGTCAAATGGCTACACATGACACAACTCTACGCTTTAATTCCAATTTTCAATTCGTACGTACAAATTACGAGTATCAGTATTCAATTCTTTAATACGTACAACGTAATATTTATTTAATCTATTCAAAAATTAGTTAAGGATAGAGGCTGTTTTCCAATCCAAATCCACCCGCCAGTTACTGTAATCTGTCTTATATCTATACCTTCTCTACTGTTTCATTGTGATTTTTGACGTCATCTATTGTAACTGTGCAAACTTGCGTGCAAAAACCTTAGTTTACCTAAATATTCCTAAACATATAGTTACAGAGTGACAGCACTCGATCGATACTTGAATAGGACAGAACAAACTTAAGCTAGATATAACATATTTATACTTGCATTCACCCCTTTAAATACACCAAAAGGATACTGAAATTATGTAACATCAAATGTGTTACAGGTTTTAACACATTTAAGTTTTCGAAGTTCGAAAATAACCTATGCCGAATTTGAACGAAAGTTGAAAGGTAAACATTACACGACTTGACTAGAGTTCAATACTTTCAGCCTCAGTGCCCTTCCAAAGAGTAAATAAGCTAAGAGGCTTATTCTCATTTGTCATTATTCAGCCACGTGTGGTTACTATAGCGACGACACGGTAGAAGTAAACCAGACGACTCATTTGCATATTTTAAAATATTTTCAATAATTAATTCCCAACAACGAATGAGAATTTTGAAGTGTCATTTTTGCGAAGATAAAAATAAGTTATTTCTGAAACAAAAGAAAGATTTACGATAAATCTTCGACATCGAAGCTCGTCTAAATGATATTTAAGATTTGTAGCTTAAATGCGTCATGTTTGTGTTGATTAAATACATATTTATTTTCACAGTCTATACACAAACGTTGTAATTAATATCTAATAATTTTAAAATATTATAAAATTGATATAAACCTGAAGATGAGGTCTTATCCATCGAAACATGTCGTAAAAAAGCGCTAAATAATGTAAAATCGTATTTACGATAAAAAGCGCCAAAATATAATATTTTATACTACATAATGTTTTAATATTAATATTATATAATTTTAACAACATCATTTAATTACAACGTTTGTGTATAGACTGTGAAAATAAATATATACATATTTAAGAGTTCAGTCCGTACCGCAAAATAAATCAACATTACAAAGATAAATTTATTAAAGTTGTTTAAGGAAGTAATTTATGTTTGCCTTTACAATAACGCTAACCCAATAAATACACAATTGTTCCAGCAGGTATGACATAGATTTACCATCGAGCTTTGAAGTGTTAGTTTCACCGGCACGATAATTCAAACACAGTGAATTTAAATTGCGACAATTCCCCAACAAACCTCAATTAACTTTCGCAGATACTGATAATGTCGATCACAACAGACTTGATCATATTTTATCACCATTACTATACTAATTCGTTACAGCTTGTTTCAGAAATTATAAATGTGTTTTCTTGGAAACACATAAAATACCACAAATTACGATTTGGGTCAAATATCGACCACTACGTCTGATGATACATATAATTGCCACAGCCCCGTTAAGGGCTCATGAAAGTAATGGTACCACATGCAATATAGCGTACAGTCATATGGAATCGAACACGAGTTTTGTAGGCGTGACTCTCTGAATCCTCTGTAAACAGACTTCACAGGAGTTCTGTATTCTGCGTATGTGTTCGCTTATATCGAGACAAAGTATGTATCGATTTGAACCAAACTTGACATGCATGTTTCATGTAACCAGAAAGAGATTTTAGAGAGGTCAAGACTACAAAAAAGTGTCCTGGGTTCGAAACCCGGCGAGAGCGATTTCTGTATCAAGCACGATAGAAGAATGTCGCTAAGACCGGCTTTGTTTCGACGATGAGATTAATCCGAATATTGTTTTAGGATAGAGTCCCGGTAAATATATTTGGTTTAGGAATAATAACAAAATTTTTATATAATACTGAACAATGCCTATCTAATGATTAGTCCTACGGTAAGCTTTCTGACAATAAATATTGATAATCAATGTAAGTTTTTGTAGACTTTAATTGTTGTAACACTGTGGACAATGTGATAAAAAAACGAAAGTGGAGTACTTTAACATGATTATAATCTTGATTTACCGCGTTTTAATTAGTTGAATTTACCAGATAACTCCCTATGAGACGTCACTTTAGATCCATGTTGCATTTATCTCAGTGTGAGAAAGGTTATTCGATATTTTTAACTTTTTTTCTTTAAAAGTCACTGGCGGAAATTCTTATGCTTTCACTATTGCGTCAATCAATTAGTTAATTGAAAAATGTAATTAACTTGACGATTCTTCAATTAACTAATAACAAACACCGCGATGCCTACAATTGGTATTAATGCAAAGGCTACTATGAACCACGCGCGAAGTCCTGGACGGACACTTAGTCATTAGTTTGAGTGCGTTTTTTAAATTGGGGCAGCGGTTTTAAGCAGAAGTTTTGCTTGGCTGATTTCACGAACTGAAATGCATCGTGATGTTATTCAGTCCGAAGTTACATTTTCATTTGCCTGTTTCAAAGATATTCATTCAGTGGAAATGATTTGTACTTGCACATTCAAGTATTGAATTTATCCAGACATGCGTAAAAAATTAAATATAACCACCGAACCAAAATCTAAATATTTAAAAAATTCAGTTTATATTTCAAAGAAAATGCAAGGTGTTCTCATTTCGAAAATGGATTTGTAATAATACGATTTTGGAGGAATATACCGCCTCTATCTGAAGGGTTAATTTCTATCTTAAAAATAAATGCGATAATTTTCACTGACAACAGTATACGAGATAAAATCTCGAAAGACCACAACTGACATTTCTGCCGCCTTTAGAACTCAAATGCCATCATGTTCCCTGCTTTTGGGCGAAAATCCTACTGTCTCGTACTTCAAATCGAAGTGACCATCCAGTGGCAACTGTCAATATTTATCGTCCTGGATCTTCGATACTTCGGCAATATAGCCTTCCTCTATACGTCGCCATGAAACACAAACAGAATCCACAACCGAATTTAACCAACATAAACTCCTGAAGCATTTGAAAAAAACTATCATGTTACATAAAAAACCACAAAACAGATAGCTAATATCTAAAATATTTTAACACAGTCTCCCCGAATTCCTTGTACCTGAGTAATTGTTGAAATCGTGTTTCTGATAACATCCTTAATAAGTTGATATAATTGCGTCATATTGTGAATTAAAATTTAATTATTCGTGTTTTTTCCGTCTAATCACAATTGTATATAAATAAAATTTATACATAAGATATTAAAATATCATTTAAATATTTGGTACAAATAAATTTTATTTATATACAATTGTGATTAGACGGAAGAAACACGAATAATTAAACATATTTAATGCTAAAAAATACTAGGCTGTCGGGTTTACTGAGTAACTGAGGTCTGTATATCCTGTGATGGAGCAGACATCAGCCTCACAAGTGGTTCGCTCAAACATTACTTTACCCAATTTGTCTTAATTTAAAATCCACAGAAAGAATTAAATTTCAATGGCCCAGCAATCCCAAAGAATTAAAGTTAAACTAAAAAGTAATTTATTTCCGAGTATAAGAAAAATCCTCTTCACTCGTGTGAGTTCCTACACATGGATGTTACCGAGCATCTGGCGTTCACGTCTTTCGGGGAAATTCCTCCAAGAGGTGAAAACAAGGCTCCTTTATACATCGTCAATCTATCCTTTCCCTTCCCCACTCCCGTTTAGTCATGTTTCTTCCGGTTATTCCAGAAACGAGCAGTAGAAGAGTTCGTATTGGTTCGCCTGAATTCTTCCACCGCCATCCTTACGACAGTCGTCTGTTTTCTCTGCAACACTCTCCACTTCGTAGCTCCCACTAACGAGTCCATTATTTCCTATCTTTCTCGACATCATCTATCATTTCTCTTGCGGATAGTAGAAAAAACAGTCAAAGCTTTGCTCCACCTAATTCTTCATCTCGTCTTTTATTATTATACCTGTGGCTCTACAATCCTTGACAAGCATTGACCTCCTCCTCGCAGGTTAATTGATATTTAGACATCTAGTAAGACCCCTTAGACGAGTGATCACCTCGTCGCAAGGCCTTTACTTATACAGGCCAGTACAACAGATAGCGGGAATCGAACCCACGGTCTCAGTGTCCGAATGACCAAGACTATTACCGGCTTTCATGTCTTCTCCCAGACATTACACAAAGTTAAGAAACAAAAGTAGACAATACGAATACGTCACGAACATTGCTTATCGTTCGTCTGTTTTTAATCGTAAACACTTTACACTCTCTGCCTTAATCTTGTAAGCTAAAGATCATATAACCCTTAAATCATAGAGGAAACTATGTATACCATCTACTTGAACAGTAAATAATCCTTCAAATATTTATGGGTTTTGTACGATTCTCAGAATAAACAGAGATTATGTCCCTAAACAGCGTTAATAGATTGAGGTTATGTTGATCATTGCTGTATGTCTACTGCAAAGATGGGGATTAACTTTCACTGAAAACTGGGTCAAAGCAAATTCTCTTCCTACTAGAACAGAATCAGGTTGGAAGCTGTGAGGCTAATCGAGTAGCGTGTGGTCTCATTTCCCCGCGCGAACCCGCCAGTACTCGGAACACTCGGCCTGCCTAATCACAAACTTGTTTAGGAAGGTAATTTTAATCTATAATTTTAATCGCATTACTTAAACAGAAACAAGCCGTCTAATAATTTATTAGTATTATATAGTAACCTATTATTATTATTATTATTATTATTTAGTGTTCTGTCTAACGACAGGTCCATATGAACAGGATCCTTCCATCCTTTTCTCTTCTCGGACTGGGACCTGTTCATATACGTTCTTGGCAGATGATCCAGAAGTGGTTTGCCATTGCCTTCTTCTGTGTGTGAATGGAGTAATTGTTGGGATGCCACGGAGAAACCGGGGAAGCCCCCGGAGGAAAAATCCGTGTTGCCTAGACAACGGCCTTGCCCAACACAAGTTATAAATTCGGGCACCGCCGGGAATCGAACCCGAGACCCCAGGATTACAAGGCCAGCGTTCTAACCGCTAGACCACCTATTATTACCTTTATATTTAACAATATCGTTAAGGCTGGCGAAAACTGTAGAATGAATAACAACAGATTAGGCTAATATACATGTGCCTTTGCAATCAATTTTTATTTGGTTAATTATGATTAATCATTAACTGTTGTCATTGTTTTTTTATTGATTTTGGGATAGCCCTGGTTCGAAACACTAGCTAACCAGACTGAAATTTCTAGTCGTTTTATCAATATCATCAGGAGACTTCTGGGTCAGTTGAGACTTCAGATTCTCACAGCGACGAGCATCAAGATGGCTGTGTTCTGGGATGTTGCCCCGTCACTTAGATAGAAAGAAGTTTCATAACACGAAAATAAAAATAATAAAATAACGTTCTCTTGACTTGGGACATTCACGGATGGAAAAAAAAATCCCTTTGCCCAAAATTGCTTCAGATTAGGCAGTTACAAAGCAAGAACATTCTGTATGCTCTGATTAAATTTCCGATTTAGAGATACCAATCCATTTATTTTTCCTAGTCTAACCAAACAGACTGTTCAAAATTATACGCAGGTTCTGTAATGGTAATGGGACGTAATATTCAGACAAGTTTCAGTACTGTCTGAACATTATATTACATTCTATGCTCAACTTTAATATTCTTAGTGTTGCTACTGTGAGTCGTTGGTTCAAAGTAGATTCTATGTTCAGTCGGCTACAGTACAGGTTATGGTTTGAAGAATTATATGGACGAACACGTTTTGAGTGTGTTTCAGAACAGAGTGCTAAATAAAATATGTCGAAGAGTAAATTGTATAATGAGAAAATTTATCTTTTTATTATTTACCAAATAGTTGTAACTTTGATGAGAGAGAGAGAGAGAGGAGCAGATGGGGATAATATTAAAATGGGTGAAGTAATGACTCATATTGAAGACTAGTAAATGGGTTACAATGCGTAACATGTCAAGTTCCACTACCAAAAAGAACCCTAAAATAACACTTTTGTATATTTTAATCCACAAGCTTTTATAAAGCAAGCGGGAAGACAGACGATTCTGAACTTCACGATAATTAAATCTGCTCTTAATTTCTTCGTGAATTAAATTTTAAATTTGTTACCAGAAAAGTTGAACGCCACGTATAAAGTCAATGTTTCAATAGACGGTCTTATCAGCATTATATCCAGTGTACGTTTATCATCAGAAACGAACGACTGTAAACAAACGCTATCATAGCTGATTGTTATAAGGACTTTGTCCTTCAGTTGAATATTGATGGTGTCCAGGTTGGTGAGCATGTCCACGCCTATCGATTTAGGACGTGCTTCTATCAAGTTCGTCAGTAGAGCAGTGAACAGTGTATTTGCAACACATGACACGCTGCCATGACCTCTGATCTGCCTGCAGTTCCTTTACATGGGCAGGCATTGTACGATTATTTATTATTATTTATTATTATTTTAGTGTTCTGTCTGACGACAGGTCCATATGAACAGGATCCTTGCATCCTTTTCTCGGACTGAGACCTGTTCATATACGTTCTTGGCAGATGATCCAGAAGTGGTTTGCCATTGCCTTCTTCTGTGTGTGAATGGAGTAATTGTTGGGATGCCACGGAGGAAAACTCCGTGTTGCCTAGACCACGGCCTTGCCCAACACAAGTTAGAAATTCGGGCACCGCCGGGAATCGAACCCGAGACCCCAGGATTACAAGGCCAACCAGCGGTCTAACCGCTAGACCACCGTTGCCTTCTTCTGTGTGTGAGTGGAGTAATTGTTGGGATGCCCCGGAGAAACCGGGGAAGCCCCCGGAGGAAAACTCCGTGTTGCCTAGACCACGGCCTTGCCCAACACAAGTTATAAATTCGGGCACCGCCGGGAATCGAACCCAAAGACCCCAGGATTACAAGGCCAGCGTTCTAACCGCTAGACCACCGTGGCTTATTGTACGATATAACAAACTATTTTAAAATCAACGCTGCACAATAATTTCAAAATGAATCTTCAAAAATAACAGCGATTTAACTCAGCTCAGCTAATGAAAAAATTATTGTAGGATTTAATCTGATCTCAATTTATTTGCTGATAATAACTATGACCTGTTGAGTTCACTGTTCCTTCCGCGTCTACAAATTATTTTTAACTATTTTAACAAGACGAGATGACCTTGAACTCTGTTCTCTCATACCATTTTTGAGACGTCTCCTACAAAAAGTCATTGTTCTTTCTAGAAAAGTTATATGTTGCACGATATCGATACGGTTTGGAAGTTAATGCTTCAATGTTGAGACAAAACACGAATAAAACACAAAAACGCGTAACTTAAAATATTCTATAGAAACCATAGTCTTAGACTTTAATGCAATGGACCTCAAACTATATGCAAACAGCGTGATTTTTCTCCAGAAGGTCAGACCACGTTCCACTGAAGTACGTGGCTTACGTTCCAACTTGCAAATCCTTTTAAATGTTCCAACTGAGAAAAAGGAATATATCTTCAGTTCTGAAGAAAATAACATTCACACCGTGATGCTGCAGGAAATCCCTCATTGATCATCTTCGCTGGCTTACGGAAAAACGGACCGGGGAGGGGGGGGAGGGGAATGACAGAGAAACAGCGCAACTGAACGATGGATATTACGAACGAGAGATGAATACTCAACCAGGAAAATCAGTAGAACGAGAAGAATGTTTAAACGAAAAGAAAAAAAATCGAACTCTGGTGTCTGGCTGGTACCCACTGTGTAGACAGAAGGGCTGTTGAGAGGACGTCCTCTAGAAAGGGCATATTATATATAAAACATGAACTGCCAACAAAAAAATGACTGTTAACTGTTGTTCCAGGCTGTGACAACGTGTGATTCGCGGGTAGATACCAAACTTTCGGAGAAGCACAATATCACCATCTTCAGAACCCAGAACAATATCGATATGTTCATCACCATGAAAACCGCTTACGTAACAAGTTCAGTACCGGTATAATTGGATATCCGCACTTTCAGCAAAACTCAATACATTAGATTTTCTTATTATAATTTAAATTCATTCGTTTAATCAAATAATAACATTAATAATAAACTTAAAGAGACAGTCTCTGTTATGATTATTTTAAAATATAAAAATGGAAATATGATTACGTCAATACTATTTTTATAGATATTAGGCAATGGACATTTGAAATTTGGTTTTATTGTAAAATTATAACGGAACGTACTGCCGCCATATTGCTATTATATTACAGCGACCCTTTTAGTCATAAAAAGACAGGGGTACAAAAGGGTTGTCTTTTAACTCCAGGAAAACTATCTCAATTTGGAATTCTGGAAATATCGGGATAGGCTATTTGGAAGAAAAAAAAGACTCACTTTGAGCGGCCTGTGCTGGAATTCAGGTGGGAATTTCCTCATTATACCATCCTTTCCATTTTCACCATTTCCTTTGTTTCAATAAGAAAAATCCAAGTGCGTAACGCAGTATGAAAGGAGGTACGAGGACGTTTAAAAAGATGTGAACACAACACGGAATGTGGCGAAATAAACATACATCGACTTGGACAACAACAGACAAAAATTAAAAGAAATTGAAATAGTCAATCAAAATTTCATTACACTGATTCATAAATTTATGAATAATGGAATTATCTTCTGTGTGGCGCTGTACATTTTATTACATTTTTTTATAACGAGCTTCTAAATACCTATAAACGTTAATCTAAATTCTGTAAACTTACAATCATTAGACGCATATTGCATACGTGGATCGAGTGTGTTGTAATCACTGCCGAAGAGCATACAAAAGGTTCTGGGTTCATACATCGGTCTCCAGAGTGGCAATCGTAATTTAAGTTATAGCAAAACTAATGATTATTTGACTTCTACAAATATAAAAAAAAATTCGAATCATACTTAACTAGAGAAATGTACCTTCCGAAAATCCATGACAAAAACAAAAGCCAGCTGAAAACATACGACTGTTAAATGCTGTTCTATCTTTAGGAAAAGTATGAAAATCCGACATATTCTGGTTTCTGGA
>NW_019059902.1:114664-137716 GCF_000696155.1 Zootermopsis nevadensis
GGCTCAGGTGAAGTCCATCTTCCCTGTTAAAGTTATCAGGATGAAGTTCGATCTCGATGGCTTCCCTGATTAACCGGTCCATGTAGCCGGTTTTTGAGGAGAGGATAGAAGTGTCCTCTAGCTGTATCTTGTGCTCCAAGTTGAAGCGGTGTTCAGCAACCGCAGATTTCTCGGGCTGCCCGATGATGGAGGCAGTATGACCTCTGAAACGTTGGTTAACATCGACCAGACTACACAGCGCAACCCAGAAGACTGAAATCTTCATATTCACCGCTGTGAGAACCTCAAGTCTTACAAATATATATTTATCACAATATGACGCAACTTTATCATCTCTTGAGTATGAGAATGTGGATTAGATTTAATTCGTCCAGTCTCACTCCAGCAAGATAAAAGACAAGTATCTTCACGTAACAAATGTTTTTCTTTCATGAAACATGGGAAAAAAGCAAATAACCACATGTGACCATTCTAGAAGCTGGGGAGAGATAGTTTTAGAACATATTATGATCCTTTCATTAACCCTTCAATGCCCAGTGGGAAAAATATACAACCGAATTTAAAAATAAATAAATCCGTATTTGGTGTTTGTCGGTCTTATGTGGTTCTCAGAATAAACAGCGATTATTTCCTTAAACAGCGTTAACCAGTTGATCATTGTAACGGTGAGATCTGGTGTTTTCTTCGCGGTCCGGACTGGATTCTTAAATATCTAAAAATGCCTCGAGTACATTATAGGCCAACTCGACCAAGGTTTTCCGTGGTTTTCCTCGGTACTAGAGCAAATGCTGAGTTGGTACCCAATTTCCACGTTGCTCTGCATGCCTCCCATGCAGCCCTCTCAGAGTAATATCAAAATTCCGCTCTATAGTAGCCCCCCCAAAAAAAAACCCCCCTACCCTATTTCTTACCCCATCCTGTCTCCTAAATCCCTTGTCCTCACTAAACTTATTCATACCAGAAGGACGAGCGGGCACTGCCTGGGAACCTTCGTAGCCCACAACCAACTTTATACCCCTCCCCCATTTATTACAGTAGTGCCTATCGCTACTCCCCCACTTTCTCTCTTCTCTCTCTCTATGAGTACATTATAAACACGAAGCGAACTTATCTGATGCATTATTTCTCTTTATCGAAACTGTTCAAAACGCATTCATTAAAATATATCATGTAATTTTAAACAGGCAGTCAGCAGCGTAGAACATTCATGTGTCAGCACACCTGCGTTAGAGAGAATTTCAACAAACAAAAGCTTATGTTTGGGTTTTTTTTTTTGTTATAACTCAACATTTACCGAAATGAAGCACTCGTTTCAAATTAGGCTAATAATTTATTTATGAACACAAACATGAAATGTAGAACAATAGCGTAAAAAATTGCTATAGCAAAACATATATTTTATATTTTACTTGACAAGTTTTCCATTAATTTGAGTCGTGTGGAAAATAAACAGAAATTAGAAAATATGCATAACGTTAGTATATGTGCGCTGTTAAACTGGGAGGGGTTTAATCACTGGGCCGGCAATAAAGAGACTAGTGTATATTAACAGTGATTTTTTTTCTACACTAAAACCTACATGTTCAGTTCAAGTTCTTTAAAAAATACGCTTGTATTTCATATTGTAAATAACAACAATATTTTATTAATTAAAATATTATTTTTGGCGTAAACAATGTTTACACAATATTACTTGTGTACTCCAAGCCTGAACATGTTATAAAAATAAACAAACACTAAATAAATATGTTTGAAATACTTTACTCATTTAAATAATATTTTAAAAAAATTCAGTTCCTACGCGTGTAATTACAGAGATCAAATGGATAAAGCTGTTTCCTCTGAGAATCAGACGAACCTATAAAGACAGTCTGGGCGAAACGCAGACGTACTGAATGTTGAAATGGGTGATATATTTTTATCACCATAATTTAATAAGTTCATTTTTCAATTAAATTCCAGCGTCTGTCTATATAATAGTACTTAATACTATACGTATCTTTAAAGATTATTTTTACTCTAATTACAGCATTTCTGTATGTTACAGTTTTATGTGAAAAGTCAAATATTGAAACAACGCACAGAGCCTTAGTTTTGTGTATTTTTAGAAAAGAGAAGTACATTAAATGCAAAGAACGCATTAGCAAAATATGATGGCTAAAATGGGAACACGCGTCTGTCTTTGGACGATGATTCAGTAGAAGTTGCATTTCGTTTGCTTACCTCACTGGAACAAACGTGACGGAGAGATAGATGGTTGTTAAAACTTTTTAATTACAGCACGTCGCTCGTTGGTTTTCTGTCAAAATCGATACAGCCGTAAAGCTGCTCCCAAGTGACTCGAACTTTGAGTAGGTCAAATGCTAAATCGCTTATTTGTCTCTTCCCTCATTATATCGGATTGACTTTATTTTCCAGACGGCCAAGAGAAAAATCCTGCAGCTTCGGATGCAATTTATCTCACACTGTGATCACATACCGGTTTTATTTTCCGTATTTTTCACACCATAATTTCCCGTCCACGTCTGTCCATCACACACTGCAAGAACAATCTAAGGACATTGTTGAGCCTAGCATAAATAAATAAAAAAATATATAATACGAAACAATAGCCTCGAATAATTTCTTGTATGTATTTAAGTAAAAATCAGAAATATTGCAACGTTTAGAAAAATTAGGTCATGTCTCGTAAATGTCAGATAGTGTGTACCTATAAATTTATTATTTGGTTCAAATGCGTCTCTGCGTTGGAATTACTTTATGTAGTGGAGATATCGTAGCATCTATGGCCTTGTTTAATTCTGCAGTTAAATTTTATATCTCACTCCAACTAGAAACATCATGACATAGCAGGGTAAGTGACGGCCATCATGAAAGCACGTGCTTTCAAAGTTTAATATTTGTAGTCTTCTGCTTTTGTGTTTATTCAGCTATATATAGTCTAGCTAACGCAGATTATACTATGCCTCTTAACCAGTTCCCTATCAACTACATTATTTATTAAGTGACTTAAAAAAAGAATGAAGATTACGGATCCTTAAATTTCAAAGCCGACGATGTTTTAGTGCGTTCGATTCCCTGCGGAGTGCCATTTGGAACCGATTCTCATTAAATTTGGTACTGGAAATTTGTACTGACATTTGTCGATATATTCCAATTTTGTTTAAAATCTGACAAAATTAAACGGTCGCTTTACATGACCTGGGTGTTAATATCCGAGTTACTAGTTATTGCGGTTACCTTGATTAAAGATGGAGTTTAAAATTCTGGAGAACGCGGCTGAACTGTTACTCAGTGCGAAAGTGTCTTAATTTGTTTGAACTTCACAGGTGTTACACCGTCAAGTGATATAAGATTATGATTGAAAAACGAGTAAGTAAAAATCTGAAATAAAGTATCGTAACCTATTTAAGCGTTCGTCTCCAGAGATTAAGGGAAATCAGGAAAAAAAAAATCTCAGGACAGACGTGATTCAACCCGAACATATCCCAAATATGCCTACTAGTCTAAAGTGTCTCCGCTGTAGGAGTACACGGTAAAATCTACGACGGATTACAAAAGACGTTGCTAAGGGCAGATGTCTCCTGCTTTGTATTTAGTTACGAAATTGTGAAAACCACAGTCCCTCATGACAGCAGATTCCTCGGATGAAATTACGAAGCTGACACGACATCACAAAATGCAGACATGCTCTCCTACGGCGAGCCATGCCGTTAATTAAATGACAGCCCGTGATGTCAGGAATAGGATACCGAGACACATCATCCTCCAACATTCTGCCCACTACAACGCAATCCGATAATGTGCGACAGAAATTTCTTTCATCTTCTCCCTACATGGTAACATCCTGGACACTTCAAGGTACACTGGTGTGATTCAACCCTTCAACCCCCCCCCCCCCCCCCCTGTTTCAAAACTTAGTACCTGTTCAATTTTGTATTTATGGGTCATATATGATTCTCACCGTAAACAGTAATTATTTTCTCCAACAGCATTAATGAGTTGCTATTTGTAATGGTGAAGTGCTGTGTTTTCTTCGCGGTACGGACTGAATTATTTAGACTAGCTTCATCGTCAAAGGATTAAATATTATGACACAGGTTTATTCGGAGCATTACGTCTTCAGCATTTGGCTTCACAGAATGATGCAGCAAACAGAGATTCTGCAAGACCCCTATTGAAAACCCTTAGGCGTGTCTTTATCTACAAAAGAATACGTTAAAATTCGAACCTCGTCAAAGCTACCAACTACAACTCTTCCTTTCACGTCTTTAATCAAATTAATTAAGATATTTCCATCTCATTCGTGCTAAGTAACTTTGAATTTCAAATAGCACTGTTAAATAAGGAGGTAACGTTAAATTTAACTGAGTACTCTTTGTCTCTTTTAGCTTCAATTTAAATAGAAATTCGAGTTTAGCTGTAAACGCCCGTCACGTTAAACGGTTGATTCCTGATTTTTAACACGCTTGGAACATTAGATGGCAGTGACCTCTGTTAAGTTGAATCAAAAGTGTTATCTGGACAAAACAAAACCGTCAAGCACTCCACGTCACATTCAACAGTACCATGAACACTAGAGAAAGAACATTTTTATTCAACAAACGCGTCCTTCTCGAATATATTCGTTACAGAACACATGTTATTAAAACTTTAACGCCGGAGAGAGAGAGAGAGAGAGAGACCGTTATTAAAACTTTAACGCCGGAAAGAGAGAGAGAGAGAGACAGAGAGAGAGAGAGAAGGTTTATTGGGGATAAGGCGTTTGAAAATGCAGAAGGTAAAATTAACAATTTCGTTTCTTTATTAGTCTTGGACGCGATAAATATATAATATTTAATAATTCAGCCCGTACCGCAAAGAAAACATCACATTTCACTATAAAAATAATAAATGTGTAAACTTTCTTTAAGGAAATAATTCCCGTTTACGATGAAAACACATTAATAAAAATGCTACCTTATTGGTTGTTAAAGAAGGTCGGACAGGTAGTTACGTCTTTAATCGGAGATAAGAATTTGACGTGTTAAATATTCTACGACCTCTTCCATTTGGTATGAACAATGGTATTTGTTTTGCTGTGCGATTTTCAATATCTTTCTCTGAAACACGCACATTTGAAAGAAACTGTTATTTCAATGGGCTTTTTGTAACACTCCTAAGTTTCAATCCATGTTGAAACTTTGTACCATTGTATTCAGTAGCGCGCATTGTATAAATGTTGATATCAAATGATGAATTCTGATGTAAGGAGATTGGTTCTTATAAAAGGATAAAAGTCAATGTTTCCTTTCTCAAAAACCACATTTATTTCCTTTCAGATGGTCACAGGAGAACGACCTTTGTTTGGATTTAGAGTTTTCAACAGTACCAGGAATTCTCATTCGTCTACGCTGACGTGAAGTGAAATTCTAGTTTCACTCCGTTTCAATTCCTACATCTTTCAGTCTCTCTTTTTTTATATACTCAGTTCATTCAACTACTTGAATCGATTACGTTCCAAGTTCTGGGCCTCTGAACTACGTCTCAACTGCACCTAACCAACATACACTTAACTTAACTCATAAATAATTAACTGTATGACACGAAGTCCTTGAGAACTTAACAGTTACTTAACTAGTCAAGAAATTCACCTCATTTTATGGAAGCGAAAGGTTCATTAAAGCACAGATGGCTGTCTTCTGGTTCTACCCCTTCAAAAAAAGACAGAAAATGCCATATTATGTCTTCAACTAAAAGGGGCAATTAGATTAAAGATAAGTTTCGTGTTTACTGGTCGAAATTTTTTTTATTGCCAACGAGTCAGTCGTCTTAAAGTCGTTTCGATAATTTCCTCTGAAATCTTTCCTGTACCAAGACATCACGCATGCGGGTTTGTGCCTTCTGCCACTGCAGTTAAATATCCCTAATACATCTACTAAAGGCTTCCCCAAAGAGATGGATACAAGCATTCAATGGATAGAATAAAGACATTTAAATTAAACAAAGCATTACGAACTTCAATATTGGCACTTTGTAAATTAACGAATCTAGGTGTTCAAAAGACCACCGTTAACTTCGAGGAACAGTTGACAACTGACTGACAGGCGGTCAATAAACTTGCTGCTATGTATACATCTTTTTGGAGCACACTGTGTTTGTACTTCGCCCTCTAATGTATTCGTATCGAATCAAACTTCGTCCATTTTAATGAATTCCTTCCCCGTCTCTCTTTCATTTTACCACAAAATCTCGCATTCTACCTGCAAACAACGAGGAAAACAGGATGAGAAAGAGACTTACGAAGGATTAGTTGTAAGTAGCATAGCTTAGGCTGCCATTACCATATTCAACAGCGCGGTCTCAGAAACAAATTCTGCCTTCATTTACAAACTAAATAAGAAATGAATAAGACGCTTTACTTGAAACACTGATAATACAATAATACCGGCAGATAAAATGTACTGTTACATAAGCGGTAATGAAGAAATTATATCAGTGTTGTTTAAAAATCTTAGCATGTTTCTTAGAATAGATTCTCACTGATATGAACTGGAACATCAAGACATAAAATAATTTCAAAGTTCGACAGTGAAATCTTATATATATAGAACGTCCCAGAAATATATACACACAAAATTAATACTCCATATTATAATGAGTATACAGCTTTTTGAGACACTCTGTATTTATTAGTGGTGGGCGGTTGGGATCGAATCCGCGATCCCTCAAGTACATGTATATCTCCGTTTATATGTAAAATGTTTCTTCATTCAAAATAATTTTCATAATTGTAACACGAAAAATTCTTAAGATGGCTGACTTCTGGGTTGTTAAGCTGTGTAGTCTGGTACGTCGGTAAACTTCTACCAGAGTACATGACGCAACAACCCAGAAGACGGCCATCTTCAGACTCACAGCTATGAAAAACTCAAATCCTACGAAAAATTATTGCATATAAATATTTTTCCATTTCAATTTTGTGTTCAAATGTAGTAAAATTACAAGATTAAAATGGCGAATATATTCAACTATTCGTCAAGATCTGCTGCAATTAATTTCATACTATTTTTCTAAATTCCTGACAGCAAATTCCCCATACGATTTGTAAAGCATTGTGTTCAGATAATATTTCACTTCAACCAATTTCTATTATCTTACTTCATAGCTGTATTTTACAGGGTTGTGTATAGACGGACTTTAAAGTCCCTGTTATAAAACATGTCAAGATATAGGAAGTGCTGGGCTATGAAGCATGCATCTGATGAATTGTCTGTACACACGCGGGCTCCGTCTGTAAAGACGATATAAATCATCTTTCACAACTCAGTAAGATAATGTGTTTTAATTAATTGGGTAGCGAGCGAGCTGCGAGAGAACGAAGTAACAATACGCCGTGGAACATCTGGGATAAATTCCTGTGCTGCTCACTTCCTGCGTGAGGTTGCAATAAACTGAAAACTGAGTCTGGACCGAAATCTGCTTCGGGACTGATATAACTTGGCGGGCCTCGAACCCCAAAAAAAATACCTGGAATCTTGGGTAAAAATTTCTATTGCGGTCCTCTGGGTTGTGACGCAATGTTCCGGAATGATACATTGCCTACATTTTCAGGGTCAAATATTCTCCTTAGCATCCTGTATGATTTTATATAAGACAATTCCGGTCCAAAGTTCAAAAATTCAATTACATCTCCGAATAAAACCCACCCTCATATTCTTGTTAGACTTTAAGTTATATTTATAATATAAAATATAATTTTATTCCACTTACTATAACTTAAATTTGTCTCCTACCTTTTTCGCAAAAGATCCCTTCGAAGTCGACGTTTCGGCATTCACAGATAGGACCACTGTCAGTCGAAATGCATATGCCACCATGCTGGCAAGGGTCATGATCTTCGCAGGCGTCTGTTGTGTTGCCCCTGATACCCTGCAACACACAATTCTTCGCATTTAGTTCTCGTAAGAGGGCCAGCGTGCCAGCATGCACAGAGTTATTGTGCATGAGGCACGCCATTTAATCAATTTGCAAAAGAGTTTAAAAAAAAAAAATCGAACGGCGTACAGTGGCTTTTACACAATCGTAGCAAACCTGCTGTTTGAATTCTTTCGACCAACACACTTTATTTTTAAATGACGGCTTAAGTACACACTTTAAAACTCAGTGGGAAATATACGCGTTAACTAACAGTAACTGTGCATCTGTGTTTATGGGTTTTGTATGATTCTCAGTGTGAACAGAAATAATTTACTTAAACAGCGTTAACCTGTTGATTTTTGTAATAGTGAAGTCTAGTGTTTTCTTTGTGGTAAGGACTGAATTCTTAAATATATTTACACGAGCTTCGACTTAAAAGTATTAAAGTTAAAATGGTACTTATACTCCCAAAAAAAGTGATAAATTAATACAATGAATCAAACCATGGTCAAAAGCTTTAAATTTATAATACAAATGTGTTAATCGAGGATTTCGTGGTCGTGAGAAATATAATGCCCTGGGTTTGGTGACGTGTAAACTCGTGTGTCAGTCTTCAGTACTGAAGGCAGTAAGTTTCTCCGAAATGTTGACACCTACCGATGAATCAACATGTCATCAACACCCTGAAGAACATCACATTCGAATACAAGTGGTGTTCGAAATTTTAATCTAACCCGTAACCACGTAAATACTAATCCAGCACACTGCAGACCGCCATGTATATATGAAACAAGTCTTACATAACAGAGAACATACAACAGAATATTGTTACAATGAATCAAACATTGTCACGGGCCTTTACAGAATGAAAGGCATAATTAGACAGAGAGTGCTCATATGTGGAAGTGAGGCTGAGTGTACAGTTCGCTGATTACAGCCACAGGAAGGGCGTCGCTTCGTGTCCAGATAAGCCCTCCAGTTCAGAGGGTAATTTCGAAGTGTAAGCATTTACTAGCTCCGAGGGCGTGTTTCTGCTGATTACCACAGGTGACTAAACATGTCTGACAACAAATGTCATGAGAACATGGTCCCTAATTTTTCATGCGAGGAGAAGCTTGTAATTACTTCATTAAGCTATCGTATGTTCACACAATAGCAGATACCGCTCACATAATCTTTAAAATTGTACACGTCTAAGAATGCAGTGATTAATTTAAGTCAATTTAACGGTAATTTCCTCCAGAAATTGACGGAAGCTATCAGCAACAGAACTATCAGTGACCCTGATGATGAAAGCATCAAGTTCCTCTGGCCTTGTAATACTGGGATCTCGGGTTCGATTCCCGGCGGTGCTCGAATTTATAACTTGTGTTGGGCAAGGCCGTGGTCTAGGCAACACGGAGTTTTCCTCCGGGGGCTTCCCCGATTTCAATTACTCCATTCACACACAGAAGAAGGCAATGGCAAACCACTTCTGGATCATCTGCCAAGAACGTATATGAACAGGTCCCAGTCCGAGAAAAGGATAGAAGGATCCTGTTCATATGTACCTGTCCTCAGACAGAACACTAAATAAATAATAAAATCTATCAGACTACACTACGCTACATCCCAAAACATCGTCATACGCGTGTCTATCAGAACTTTAAATTTCACGTATTTGGAGAAAAAACCAATTAGTTTCCTTCTCACTCCCTGAAAAAAAAGGACAGCTTAAAAAAGTCACTGCCGGTTTCTAGCATAACCGTGCCAATTTATCATTCACATTCGCCTGTCATTTGCCATGTAAGTAATTTACGCGTATGCAATTAACTCTAACGTCTCCCTGACGTTAAGACGCTCTCTGCCACTAACCAGCACCAAAATTTCAGATGATTACTTTTGCTGTCACTTCCAGATTTTCAGATTTAACGACCCTGCCGTCATACGCTCGTGATTGTAACGTTGTGTTGATCCAAGCTAGTCAATAAACCCGTATTTAAAGTCTGCCCCCCAGTCATCAAATTCCATGAGAGCGCCACTGACACTCCTACCCCGCGGGACTGTTCGAACGTGTCGTCATTCAGGGTCTAGAACGCGCAATATAACTGCTCGTCTGGCTTCAAACGCTGCTGTTTATACTAAGGCGCACGTTTTTGCTAGCTTAAATGTCACTCGCTTATTCCAAGAAGCTGTCACCTAAGGGCAGTTATCAGACCGAACACGACGTGATTTGGAGATTGATTTTTACGCAAGCGTGTTGCATAATGAAAAACGGATGAGTACACAATGTCAGTAACGTATAATTCTGCCTCGTCTGTTTTATGATGCATTTATATACATTTCAAAATGCATTTGTCATACAATTCAAAGTATTGGTTCTGCCCTTCTCTGGTCTCGCAGTAAAAATAGTGTAATATTGAGGTTCTCAGAGCGAAAGATGGCTGCAGAAATCTTCTGATCGCCCTGATGATGGAGGCAGCAAGGACCTCTGAAACGTCGGTATATTTCGGTCTTTACGTTTCTGATAGGAGACAGAATACAAAAATTTGGAGTCAAACAACATCAAAAATCCCCAGAATTTTATCTGCATTTAACTTCGCGAATTCAATTTGATTTGTTGTCTTCGTCTCCAAAAATATTTAAATTTTGCTCTATTTGTAAAGGATCTATTAGCTGTATTTCACATATATTCCGTATATCAGGGTGGTGCCCTACATTCATTTTCGATACATTACATAAGCCTACTTAGTATTTCCTGGATTTATTTCTACAACACATTGCTCATATAGCGTAACAGAATTTTGTTTGGTTATATTTATGTTCTGTCCATCAGCATACACTCGCAGCTAATGTGTTCCGTCAATTTATTTACTTACTAAACAAATGCGTATACATGAGAACTCAAACGCATTGTTTGGTATTTCATTTCATTATCTGTAACAGAGATTTTTAAATTTACGCTCAAATAAGTGAAAGAATTTTATTTTAAAGTAAGTCCTACGTAATTTTAGTAATGAAGCAGAGGAAATGCGGGTGAATATATTTCTACGGCTGTGTGTTTATTTTTCCGCTGTCGAATCGTGTCAGTGTATTTCTGTGAAAAAGTTTCTGCTATTACTAAACTCGATTTGTGTACATTACGTTACAACTGGCTGGATTCTCTGACTTCATAGCTGGGCGTTCTGCCGTAGTCAATTTCCAAACAAGTGTAAACACATCCACAATAACCACACACAACACACACACATGTGAATCCAGCTTCTGCCCCTGTCCCAAATGGGAAGTTATTGAAGTTTGTCTGCATTGCCATGACCACAGTGTATGACGTAACAAACCATTTCGGTACCAGAACACCCCCTGTTTAGGTATCCACCGCAATGCATACAAAACCTCATCTACTCTTCCACAATTTTCCAATTAATTCGCAGTCATAACTTCGTAACGTTTTGGGAGACCATCACCCATACACGAAACGCATGTCAAAGAAAGATACGAAATCACACAAAAAGGTAAGAAGAATGCACGCCACGAAGGCACTTGGAGGGAGAGAATGGTCACACGGCCGCCCTTTGTACCCGGAAAAATACCCCGTTATCAATTGGATAGGAGGCTGGGTGAACCCCAGTCGCAAAGTTGCAATGTTGCAGTGCGAATTAAGTGTGAATTAGGATGCTTCAAAATCTTGAAACTTACATTTCTCGACGCCTATATCTTGGCTTGACCTTGGCCTGTCCGTTTTACACCAGTCATATTTACAAGTGTAATTTCGGAGCTTAGGACAATGGCTATGTTTTATGACCGCAGTGGTCTAGAGGCTGGCTAGTGTAATATATACGAACAATAGACTCCAGGCAAGAGATGCAAATAGGCTATAGTAACTAGGTCACCGGTGCAGGCTGCATAATTACTATAATCCGTCATTACAGGACTGACTGCCTTTTCATATTTTTATTTACTGTTTTATCCAACTAATCTAACAGCCTGAAACAGATCAAACAATCCATTATAATTCAAAGAAAAGATATTAATAAAGAAAACACAGCTAAACTCTTGTACCATAAATATTAAAAACACCTGAAAAGGAAGTAAGTATTCGATAAATCACCTATAGATAAATACAATATTGATTACGAAGTCAACTAGGCTACATCATGTCAATATTATTTTAATAAGACCAACACAAACATCTTTGCCACGACAAAAACTTAAAAACTTATAAAATAGCCCGTAAACTACTTAGTCATTCAATTCGGTGTTCAAGACTTTCAATTCATGGCACACATAAGCGACAGTTCGTCCAAGGAGGAACTCGAATCCGCTGTCTCAGAGTGTTTGGGACACGTGTGTCAGAACAGAACACACGGATACAGTTAAAGGGTAACATTAATTAGGTACAAAATCAACTGCTGAAACAAAAGGACCATATGTGTACTGGAAATCCAATATCCATGTCTGTTACGTTGACACCAACGCGAAGTTCCGTATTAAATCCATTCACCAGGGTTTTCCTGGAAAACTCAATTTACGTACTTTATTTAACTTGCATGAAATGAAATCAACATCTGGGAACACTCTGCACATAAAATACTCTTTACGAAGTAATAATTTTATAGGCAGAATTATTCATTTTGTTCAGTGTTAGAATATTTTATAGATGTGTCATGTCCCAGCTGAATTACATCCCATTTACTATTCCAAGTTTAATATTGATTATTTTTACATAGAAATGGAACTGTAATTGTATTTAAAACTTGAGACCCCGATATTTAAGAAATATTTTTTATTTCTATCATCAAAGCTTAATTTAAAAGTTCATGTTATTTGGGAGACGTAATGAAGTAGAATTATATGTAATTTATCAAGCAAGGGGGAAATGAGAAAAGAACACAGAATTTTACTAGGAACAATTGACGGTAACTTAAATAAAGATTTTGTATTTTGGCAGCTCTCGCGTGGCTGAGGAAAGAGTCCGGTGGCAGACTACTTTCGACTCGGCAATGGAATTTCCGTTCCCAGGAGTAGCTCGAACTCTCTTGACTACTGGGTGAATATTAATTTATATTTAAAATTATCACTTATCACAGGGCGAAGATTACGACATTTATCTTGTGGGATACTGCGCCGTGTAGTCTGGTAGAAACCGACCGACGTTTCAGAGGCTCCTTTTCCTATTTCTACCAGTCTACATGACGCATCCATCTTATTACACCAACAGGACTCCTCCCGTCTGGCTGGCTCGCTCTTTTTGTACTTCAGCAAATATGTAGTTCAAAAGAAAAACAAACAGCGATTATTTCTGTAGTGGTTTCAGGGTGAAATTTCTTTCTTCTCCACGTTATGGCCGCAACAATGACTGATATAGCGGTTATACTGTGCAGCAAGAGTTTGGGGGACGGTGGAGTTGCTAGGATACCAACTGCTAAGCAACCCCCACCAGATCGATACAGACAGACAGTCGACGTCTTGTCTTGTGGTGAACTCCAAACCTTGCAGGCCAATCTCCCGTCCTCAAGGCTCATTCCGCTTGAAACAAATTGTGTTCGCAGGTGAGCACACTTAATGATGAGATCCTTAGTAGCGAGTGGGAAACTGCCTCGCGTCACCAACTCTTCAGGCCGTTAACACAGTCGATATCCTTGTTGCGATGTATCGTAATTATCAAAGAGGGTAACAGGGTTAGATCACGTGACACGTATGGGATGGATGAGGAATGGAACAGAATTTTAGTTAGAAAATCTTGGTGGAGAGACCTTAATATATATGAGAGGATAATATTAAAATAGATCTTAAAGAACAAGGGCATGGGAGTGTAGACTTATTTATAAACTTTATACTTATTTATTATTTTATTATTAATGTTCTCTCTGACGACAGGTCCATATGAACAGGATCCTTCCATCCTTTTCTCGGACTGGGACCTGTTCATATACGTTCTTGGCAGATGATCCAGAATTGGTTTGCCATTGCCTTCTTCTGTGTGTGAATGGAGTAATTTTTGGGATGCCACGGAGAAACCGGGGAAGCCCCCGGAGGAAAACTCCGAGTTGCCTAGACCACGGCCTTGCCCAACACAAGTTATAAATTGTTGCTATATGGAATTTTATAGCTGAACACAACACAGTATTAGTTCAAAAATTAGTTTTGTCTTTCGTTTGTCATTCGGGGGAGTTTACAAAGAAAACAAAAGCCATGTATGCGAATGTGGCATTTCAAACATTGGGAAGCACATGTGAATATTTTTTTTTTATATTTTTGAAAAAAAAGTTTTATCTGTAAAGAGATTTACGCGAGTAGAAATTCGTATTTTCAAAAAGCTGTTACTTGTTCTCTCACTTCTACGGCATACAGAGATACGGAATTGTTTTTTTTCCCTGCCATGACAGCTTTAGTGCTATTGTTATCTTTGTCATTTAGTATAGATATCCTAGCAACAATAAAAAACACGGTATTCGTTCTTCCAACAATAATAAAAAAGTGGAATATGGGTGAAAAAGAACGAGAGAGAGAAGAAATTTCGGTAGCTGAAGTCTGGAAACAGCCAGAGGCTAGAAGCTTAACTTATCTTCCACTCTTCTCAAATCCCCGACTTTAGACTGGAGATGCCTGGAGGTCGTCTAAGTCTACAGTCAAAATGGAAGATCTCGCAGCCCTGAAGCAAAGCTCAAGACTGACGTAGCACGTCCAAAGCAGATGACGAAAGAATTAGCGCCAGCTTAATTTTCAAGTTAATAAATAATACGAAAAATTTGTATACTTTCTCCTCATGACTTACAACGACAAAGCATCTGGTCACGAAGCTAAATATTCACAGAATGATTGCCCTCATTTTATGTTACTGAGTCGGATTTGTTTATACATCAAAGGAATTCTGGCTGAAGTGTAGTTAGTAATAATTACTTAGGTTCCGTTTATTTAAACCCCCATTATCAAATATATTTAGGCCTATTAATAATTGTGACAGTTATCACATTAACATAGTGTCAGATACTTAGTATTTATTATTAATATGTTTAGTAGACATAAACGTAGCTTTTATTATTAGTTTATGTTCTTATTCTTATATATTAAGTATATATTAAATCTTGTCCGTCTAATCACAATAAATTCTTATTAAATATTAAAATATTACAATAATTAACATTTAAAATATTTAAATATTAAATGATGTTCTTTATCGAAATATTCGATTTACATTAGACCATCATTTTTCATGTTTCACGACATGTTTCAGTTCCTAAAAGAACCATCCTCAGGTGTATATAATTATATAAAGCTTCAAAACGGTAAATAATTCAAAATACAATTTTCATACATTATGCTAGCGTACATTTTTATCAGATTTTTTTCTAGATATCAGACGATGTTCTATTTCAGATTTTTATTCCATTTTTAATAACACACTCGATGTTGTTCTGTATATATACATCATGCTCAATGTTTAATATTTTAAATGTTAATTATTGTAATATTTTAATATTTAATAAGAATTTATTGTGATTAGACGGACAAGATTTAATATATAAAAAAAACTAAGATTTCATACTGTCATGGCGGCTGGTATGAATAATATCTTCTGAAACGTAAGGTTCTGCCAAATTACACGGTGCAACATCCCAGAAGACATATTCAAATAGAACATACAAGGTTAAAGAATCACTTGTAGCAAATTGGGGAAAATAGTTGGGATGTAACTGGGGTTGACGGTGAACATGACAAAGTTCCGAATCCAGGTACTTAAGTAAATGAACCTGTAGGGACGGACACTGATTTGAAAAATGGCACATGACCGACAATAAATTACGTACAGTTACAAAATATTCACAACAGTTACAGATCTAAAACTCTTTTTATGTTAGACAAGGCTAGTGGAATGTTCCACATTTTCCATGCACACAAACACACCACTTCGAATAGTTACCAGGCTGATTCACAGGGCATGAGGTTTATCATCACACATTTACGTAACGACGTGCTAGGAAACCAGCAACGTCAAGAACTGGTGACTAAGAGTCATGTGTCCACAGAGAACAACGTTCTTCTGCAAGCCCGCAAACAATTTCTCCCTTTTGCGTGGTAAACCAATCGGACGATTCCGTGTCGGAGGAATTCTCAGACATAGAAAAGGGGAAAATATAAATGCGAGAACGAAACATGTGAAAATGATAAATAATTCAAATACAATTTTCATACATTATGCTAGCGTGAATTTTTATTAGATTTTTACCAGATATCAAACGATGTTCTTTTTCAGATTTTTATTCCTTTTTTAATAATTTGGTATTATTTTAGTTTTCAAACATATTTTGTTGAATCTGATGTTGGCGTTGCATTTTAATAATTTACGTTTTATGTTTATATATTGATAAACGCATTTAGTTTGACTACTATTCATAAGATGGTAAAGTTCTTATTCTTTTAATTAATAAGGCCGTGATGATGAGCAGAAGATCGTGTTCATGTTGGCTGTGACATTTTTATTGGTCTCCTTACATAAATACACGGGGTGACGTCTGACATACTGCGAATACCAATTTTCACGCCACATGTAATAAAATTAAAGTTAAAATAGTGTTTTAATCAGTTCTCTTCTCCGTAATTACCTCAACGCTGGCCTTGTAATCCTGGGGTCTCGCGTTCGATTCCCGGCGGTGCCCGAATTTATAACTTGTGTTGGGCAAGGCCGTGGTCTAGGCAACACGGAGTTTTCCTCCGTGGCATCCCAACAATTACTCCATTCACACGCAGAAGAAGGCAATGGCAAACCACTTCTGGATCATCTGCCAAGAACGTATATGAACAGGTCCCAGTCCGAGAAAAGGATGGAAGGATCCTGTTCATATGGACCTGTCGTCAGACAGAACACTAATAATAATAATAATAAATAATAATAATACATTAACAAGAAATGACCAATTATTGCTTAAAATGTATTATTCTAATTAACAGAATGTTATTCTTTATTCAAAATTAGCGTCCAACTCAAGGATGTGAAGTTAAAATTCTGCAGTCGCCTGTACTTTTCCACTCAATTCCTACCTAAGATCAATATTGTTGCGTGCAGTTCCTACTAAGAACAAGTCTTCACATGCATGAAAATTCTGAATGATTAAGCTCTTTTTGATATTCCTAGCACTATGAACAAAGTTCATTCACTCTATAAAGTAGGGCTGAATTTACTTAAAGATTACTTTTGAACGAAGTCATGCCTATATTTGCAAAGGTGTACACTATTCACTTTATAATTCGTTTATTCAAAAGGGTGTTTGACAAGCGTGTGCCAAGGAAAATATTTGGACTTACGAGATCTTAAGTAACAGACTGATGGTAACATTACTTAGTGACGAGTTTCATAGTTCCTCCACAATACCGGATGTCCATAAATTATCGGAAGATTTGTGGGGCGTGTAGATACTCATTTATGACACATACAAAGAAATTATTTATGAACGTTCGTAGACACACGCAAAAAACCTTAATATTGTGTGACTATTTCGTAGTAAGATTTTCGTACGTGTAATAAGTGAATAATTACACGCCCCACAAATTTTCCGCTGATTTATGGACACTCTATATCACTTCCTTTTCTTTCTTTCTTTCTTTCTTTCCTTCTTTCTTTCTCACCGGACCTCAAGTTCCTGTAAACCTAGGCAGCACTCCATCTCTCATCAGGTTTCAGAAACGTTTCTCGAGGCTAAGCTTACTATTCAAATGTATTTTATGAACACAAACAAATACTGAAGTTCCATAAAAAAGGGTAAATTATATCAACCGAGCGACTATTAGGCATATATCGTCAAAAGGGCTTAATTAGGAGTTATATATGGAGTTGGTTTCAATTTCTATTCTAAAATAAAGTTTAATTTTCTCAGTTTCTTTATTGTTAAAATATACTGTGTTATGTAATTCTCTTTAAAAATCATTTTTGTTGTTCGTAATCTGCTTTCGTCTGTTGTCTGATTATCTAAATGTCACTGCTATGAAGAGCTAATGTTTTGTATAACTGGGCGTTAATATCTTTTGATGAAGTATCTAAAATGTTTGTCGTCGTCGGTCTGTTCACGTTATAAAGATAAATCATGTTTCATGTAACACAATTAGCGGGTAACAGCGCAGAAGAACCCTTCTACAGCGAAAAGAAGAGCTAATTTGGCGTGGTGGTTGCAGCTATCACAGGCGGAGTTCAGTACTCGGTAAATCAGAGTTCAGCTGTTCAGCGCGGTGAGCGCTATAGGAGAATTTCGTTTCGTCTGCACTTGAAAGACCCTTCTGCCGTGAGCTAACAGACTTATTCAGAATCATACGATCGTTATAGAAAAATATTTCTCGTCCTTTTATAGCTATAAATATAGACCTAATATCTCTACATAAAATAAGGCCAAAATATACAGAATATGCTCCGACTCATGTTAATACGTCAGGATGGTTATCATGAGGTACCTCCCAGTCAGAAATCTCATATGAGCATCTGTGCGATTCTCAACGATTACGGAGCTATAGATATTTGAAATTGAAGACGATCTGAACCTTGGGTAGAGCATTAGGGTCATTTATTGATCGTGAACGACTCATACAAGGCTATAAATGTGTTCCAACGTGATGGAACATCCTATATTTCAGTCGACATTTGACTGAGTACCTGCACGAGTAGCTAACAGACTGGTTGTGGTGGTCCGCAGAATTGGCCACTGCGTTCACCGGACCTCACTCCTCCAGGTTTCCACGTAAAATATTGTGCACGGACGTGAGGACAAGAGAAGAGAGGAACTACTTTGTTGTTTTTTCCTTGTTGCAAGACCCATAAATCGTGAACTTCAAATATCCATAGCTCCATTACCGCTGAGAATCGGACCTATGATATACAATGACCCCAGGAATAATATCCAGAAGTATTGACGTAAAGTTATCGGACACTCTGCATAACTAGGGTTATATTAACCCTTTGAAGCCGAAGATCGTCTGAATATTATGAATTCAGTCCGTACCGCGAAGAAAACACTACACCTCACCATTACGAAAATCAGCTGGTTAACCCTTTGAAGCCGAAGATCGTCTGAATATTATGAATTCAGTCCGTACCGCGAAGAAAACACTTCACTTAACCATTATAAGTCGAATCAGGCGGCACCACATAAGATTTAACAAAAGAACATCCCGATCAAAGCCTTAATAATTTGTAGTCTTCAACAAACACTGGTAATGTGATAACACCTTAAAAAATGAGATTCAAATGTAGTAGACATAAGAGAGATTAGAAATGCATGCAAAGTTTAACCGGAAAATCTGAAGCAAAGACAGCACTTGGGAGAAACATGCATTGATAGGAGGATAACACAGAGAAAAACAGCGTAGGATGGATTCATATTGCTCAGTATAAGAACCAGTGGGACTATTAGTTCCTGAAGATGAAATCTGTCCACAGAATTTTTGGTGGAAAATCAAGGACAGAGTTATGTCTGAATTCTGTCCTCCACCCCAAAGGATTTATTATTATTGCAAGCTTCCGGTAGAAGTTATAAACATCACAAGTAGAAAATTAAACTTTGAAAAGGAAATGTTTGTTTCCACACGCTCAAGGTAATTTTAAAGCTTTCCAGCGTTTCCAGGAAGTACACATATATATCTCAGGGTCCTTACTTATTATTCCACGTGTATTGAAAGTACGTAACATTTAAACATTTGACTATGGAACTAATTTTATACTCCCTGCACAGAACGTCTGTTTACAGAAATTTAAACACGCGTGGTAAAGTTTGATGCTTGTAGTTTCCACTAGTAACCCAACCAGACGCAGTGGTTTTAAGTATAACTTTAATAGCAACTGCTTTAAAAACTACAAATTGCTACAATTTAACTCATCATAAATTTATCATATTCATTATGACGCTGAGGCTAGAGCCTTCAAAAGTTGATATACCAGATTCTTTTAAATATGATAATGACAGTAGGGTTTGTCGGTTTTTAAAAACCGGGTACAAAAACAGTTCTTTTGGATAAATTTGAAAATTTTAAAACCAGTTTTTTAAATTTAAAAAAACCGGTTTTAGATATTAGAATTAATATGGAAAAATTAGTTAATTAATTAATTAATTACGAACGTTAATATATTGACTTAAAATCGCCTCGGGCACAAGCATATTGGAGCATAAATAATCTTCATGAGTCAGGCGAATGTTTGACATGCAAATCCATAAACGCATTCTATTTTTAATTTCGTGAAACAGAGCAGTTTAGAAGAAATTATAGCAAAATTTTCTGCAATTTATGGATTGTTCATTAATAGCATTACAACAAGCTCGTTCATACGAGAGTCCTTGCAACAACGGGGATACTCATTACCAAAAACAACTCTCGAGTAATGGATCTCATTCATAAGTTTTATGACAATGCCAAACGTGAAATTATAAATGAATTGGATTGTATAAGAATAATGGGAAAAAAATTTCAATAACTTTAGATGAGTTGACTAGCAAAAGAAATTGCAGATATTTGAATATCAACGTATACCATTTTGCGGAAGATTTTAATTTTGGCTGAGTTCCAATAGGTAGTTCCTGCGATGATAAGAAAACATTAGAATTAGTTTCTGAGAGGCTACAAATTTTTAACTTGGATCTAGCAAACGACATAGTTCATAATTCATATTTTGTAAGGATTTTAGTTATTTTAGTTTTGTATTTGGTTTTGTATAGAGTATATTTGATTTTGTTATATTTTTGTAGTTTCATAAATATTAAATAAACTGAAAAAAATTAAAATAAGTATAAATATTATATTATAATATTTTTTGAACTATATTTTTGTTTTTTTGCAAACATTCAAAAACCGGTTTAACCGGGTTTTTTTGGAAATTATGTAATTCGAAACCGTTTTTTTCTAAAGTCGCTTTTTGTATAAACCCTAATTGACAGGTTAACTAAAAATATCTGTAACACTATTACTGACTATTCGTGTTGCCCAATAGTATAATATGAAATAGCAAAATCCGATAAAGCATACAAGAAGGATGATCGCCAGAAACACAGCATGAGACATAAATGAGATTAAAATATTTTACAGTCAGTTACAGCAAAGCTGTACTTTCAACCTTAACGTTTTACACATTTTGAACATTCAAGTCAAGAACGTGATCTATTGTCGAGGTGAAGATTGGGTTGATCTATACCTACGCTTACACACACGTCTTTATGGCAAATCGCTAAATTACGTACGACAATATAGCTTACCTGATTACGTGCATGACTAAAGCGAGTAATTATCACAGAATACAAATAGTAGCTGTAAATGACTGAAACTATTTACGTAATTAAGTTATGCCACATATTTGTTGACATCAAAACTGTACAAAAATAATTACAATAGTTCTGCAATTATTTATATAAAAAAGTAGGATTTGAGATTCTCACGGCGACGAGTATGAAGATATTTGTCTTCTGGGTTGTAGTTCCTTGCGATCTCGTAGAAGTTTATTGACGTTTCAGAGATCCTTCCTGCCTCCATCATCAGGGCGATGAGTAAGCCACGAGCGTGGAATCAATTTGAGATATAGGAAACTTCCAGTCACGGCCAGTACAAACAAACTGTTAAAACCGCATTGTAATGAATATGATAAAATGATCTCGTATAATGATCCAAAATCCAGACATGCCTGACAGGGAAAATTACTTAATGACAGTTAACTAATGAGTTCCTACATTACGTTAAGGAACAATGGGGGGGACAGTCGGATAATTTCGGAAATTAGCTAAGCTGAAGGAACATAAACATAAACTCTGTGTTGTTTTATTTGAACTTATATGTATATATAAATATAAAAACATTAATGGGACCTACATTCGCGTTTGCAGCTCCTTGTGCGTTATGCAACCCAATTTTGATCTCGTTTCACGTTTCATGTCTCCACAAAGTTCGGGAGCGATTCGCTGACTCTCTTGGCCGTCCCATGGGAGTGACCCAGCGCACCTCTAAGGTCTCCGTGATCTTCTTAAAGCTTCCAGACTCTTGAGAGACCGAGTGTCTCTTTGTTCATTTGTGGAACTGGTGCATAATTAATGTATCTCCAGAAGTGGAATGGTGCTCAATTTACAATGTCAGGTAGGGAGATGAGGTGAAGCCAAGATTAGAGATTTTCCGCCTTATTAAACAGTCAACTGGTTTGAAAATTAATAGATGGACTACATACAGTCTCCAAAGTTCAAAAGAATGAAGTAATTTGGGTGGAACTTATATCTTACGAGGAAACATGGGTCTTCTTCATCAGGTGGCTGATCATTACAGTGAAGAAATATGTATTTTTAAAAGTCTTTATAATTTATTACAATCAAGAGGCATAATTGCACTTACTAAACTGAAAAGTAGTACTGTTTACGTGAAGATAGAAAAACTGCTATCTCACTTATTCATTAGTGCATTCACGAACAAAAAAATCAGCTTAAAGAAACGTATAATCACAATTTACTTCATGGAGTAGAGCATATTTCTTCTTGAGAAATGACCAAAATCTCATAATCTTATTCACAAGCTGTTGGTATCGGGTCTTACCCTGAAGCAGATACATCTTTCCAGTTTTGTTTCTAGAACAGGCAACACTAATTTCAACACACGTTTGTCAGAACGCTTCAGAACCAACGGAATTCAATATTAAATAAACACACACTAAGTTGTCTTCATTTGCATTATACCAGTACCACGCGACCTTGCATCACACAACGCGATAAACCACGTGCATAATTCATGCCACATTTTACAAACACGCGTGAGCCAGCATGCGAGCAGAAACGTTATTAGTGAATGGACGGGCTTTAACATTCATTAAATAGCGCCTGTATGCGCAGTACGTATCTGCGCACTTTAAATTATTTCGCTAAACAGCATACTCGCTGCTACGTACAGTATATGTTAAAATATTTCTTCTGTATATACAAGAGGGGTAAACTCTGGCAAGCTTAAAACCACACTGACCATAATGATTTTATTTTTATTTATTTAGTGTTCTGTCTGACGACAGGTCCATATGAACAGGATCTTTCCATCCTTTTCTCGGACTGGGACCTGTTCATATACGTTCTTGGCAGATGATCCAGAAGTGGTTTGCCATTGCCTTCTTCTGTGTGTGAATGGAGTAAGTGTTGGGATGCCACGGAGAAACCGGGAAAGCCCCCGGAGGAAAACTCC
>NW_019059902.1:138943-155079 GCF_000696155.1 Zootermopsis nevadensis
AAACCGGGGAAGAAGCCCCCGGAGGAAAACTCCGTGTTGCCTAGACCACGGCCTTGCCCAACACAAGTTATAAATTCAGGCACCGCCGGGAATCGAACCCGAGACCCCATGATTACAAGGCCAGCGTTCTAACCGCTAGACCACCGTGGCGTTGACCATAATGATATGAAACAAAAATTGCGAAGTTCTATGTTAATATTCTCTTTTACGAATATTATTGTCGCGGTCAAATGATGGAAGATCAAATGGGTGAGATATAAAACGAACATAAATTTTTGGTCGGAAAACTTAAAGTTAAAACACCATTTTGGAAACTTATACATATGTCAGGATAATAATAAAATGGATATTAAAAGGACTAGACATGAGGATGTGGACAGAATTCATCCACCTCAGGATAGAAACCAGGGAGTTATTTAATTATTAAAATGATATATAGGTGAGTCATTTTAAAAAAATATTTGTGGTTTAACATTTATTGATCATTCATTCATTCACATAATCTTTAGACTTAAAGCCGTTAAGCACGCAAGTTCTGCGTTTTCAGACGAACGATTCGAGACGCTTTAAAACTGTTGATTAAAGCACCGATTTACACTGAATGCTCATTTAACAAAGAGTTAGCAGACATCAGGTTCTATACGAACACTCTACTTTGCACGTGAGTATTTACCTTTCAAAGCCCAGTGGTAACTACTTCAATAGATGCTTCAACAATTAATAATTAAACATTTTGCTCACACATATGGGTTTCATTTAATTCTCAGAATAAACAATAACAATTTCCTTAAGGGGTATTAACCGGCTGATGTTCGTATTGGAATCACACTGTTTTATTTTTTGGAAAAGACTGAATTTAAAAAGAATGCGATCGAAGACGACTGGGTATTGCCTGGGAACATTCACAGCTACAATATTTATTTTTTCCCCTCCCCAAGTTAAATGTAACATCCCTCACTACTCTCTCCCTTTATGTGGCTGGCTTCAAAGAGTTAATTACACAAATGTCTTCAAAACTTGATACATACAGGGCTACCAATCGCGTTTAGTGAACTGTAACTTAGTAATAAGGACAGACCAGACTGCAGAGGATGCGTGGTATTGCACACAATAATTGCCTTATGCCCAAAACACGATGTATGCACGTTAATTTCTTTATTTTAGGAAGTTGGAAGGGGGTGTGAAACGTGACAACACTGCATTCATGGAGTCTGGGTTCAAGGGGTCGCTGGCAACGATCAATATGGCGGCTGAGGGCGTGGCGGGGAACGGAAAGGACTCGTATATGCGGGAGTGGGGGGGGGGTATCGTTTTATACGCAATTCGCTCGAATTTTTATACATTTTCGACATATAGAGGGGAAAAATATATTTGAATCTGTGAAGAGCCACGTGGCTTATAAATTTCGCCAGGGTACACATCAGCGCTTGCAGGATTAGCATACCTAACGTCATAGAAAATGCATCACAAGTATCATCATTAAAACAACATTCGACCAATAGTTCATGATGTCCATGCATAATAATCGACGCAACCAAATAAACACAAACACAACTAATTGAAATATATGAACAATTTTCATGTAGACTTGGGTAAAATTTTGTCCCATATAACATAATAATAATGACGATGATAGTTGTAAGGGACAAAGCGTTCATATTAACCGTGTTAGCCCAGCTAACACTTTGAAAAACTAAAAATAGTGTTTGGTGACAAGTAGATATATATTACGAAATGAATGATGGACTTAATACTATTAAAATTGACACAGGTTTACAAGTATGAGAGTCTAATTAGTGCACACACAAGGTAGGAAACAAAGGAGTCATTCATGACAAGAGGAAAAAGAAAATTGTATCATTTGAACTTCGTAAACAACTGGTCTTTTCATGATAAGGCATGAGTCAGAGCACATCAGAGTATAAGTCAGCAAAATACATTAAGAAGATTGATGCAATTTTAATGAACATGTCTCGAGAATATATCTGAGAAACACAGCAATGCGTGCTAACACAAAACACGTTCCTGAATTCACCATGTTTAGAACGATATGTATTTTCGTAGAACGTTACTTGCATGATATTATCAAAGACGCCCTTGATAAAACTAGTCTCGATTATTTCAACAAGGGCCAATAATTACCGTCCGTTCTAACTACTAGCAGCCAACCTCTACTATATTAACTGTTTCAAAAACATCCAGTGCTCAGATAACGTTGTTGTTTTTAATTTATGAGCAAAATGAATTGCATTAATTTTTAAGAAAATGGGGTATCTTGGGCCTTGGTCGAAGATTCAAGGAACTCAGTGGCCATATTACAAATTATAAAAATGACAAATCTTCAAATAAATATAAACTGATTATTTTCCAAAGGTTTACGCAATATCAGAGAACAAACTCAGGGCTGAAGATAGAGGCAGCGCGTTCCGCCGAAAGGCTATTATCTACACAGATGTCCACATGGCTTTACAACCTAGGAGACCAGTATCGACATCTACAGCGCCGGAGAGAATTTAAAATTTCATACATACACAAATTTTCCTTGCCACTCTTCTGTGTGACAGAGAACATTTTTAATTTATGGTCAGTCATCCACCATAAATCTGTACTAAAAAACAAATGTTCTCGTTTAAAGGGGCACCTCTTTCATCCATGTTGAAGTATTTAATACTTCTCACGTCTTACGTACAACTAAAGTTTATCACGACTTAAAAACATGGCGATACCCAAGGAAACAATAAACTCCAGATTAGATGTTCTAATTTAAATGACGCTTCTACGTGAAAAAGTATTTAACAAATTTGACTTATTTAATAGCTATCTTAGACAAAAACATTACTTTCCGTTAATAACACACACACAAAGACTTTTATAATAAAATTTATTTCATTACATCTGCTGTTAAATTCAGTTCCCTCCATTTTATTCATGGAAGAGAAATTGATAGCAATCACTAGTAATAGCGAACATTCCATTATGAAAGTGGGGAATAATTTAATTGCTCACTTTCAACGGAATTAGCAGTGGTTTATACATCTCTGAGGGCTGTTAACAATTATAGATTTCCAACAGTCTATATAACACACGTATGTGCCTATGTATGCGTGCGTTAATTCAATTTATTTCAGGTTAGAGATCTTCGTAATCAAAAATGTCCTGCTTCGTTCTAATGGTACAATTTATAGTCTGATAGGAACATATAAAACAGACTAAGACAGTCATGTACGTATTCACCACCGTGAGAAACTTAGATGATACATGAAACATAAAGTTAATATTTTTACCGCAATTAATTCCATGGAAATAAGTAATATCATTTTACGTTGATTTTAACACTCGCTTTTTTCATATTTTAAAATTTATAAAATCTGGGTGCGTCTTAAATTTGTTGGCGTTTAAGAATCAATGTCGAAAAAGCATATTTTATAATTAAGCTCGAGGAAAATCTTGATGTCCATAATACTAATCATGAGACAACAAAACACAAAGGTAGCAAAAATTAAGATTCCGAAATTGTTAGTACAAAGAAGTTTTATGTTTTAATATTCACAATTCCTATTAAAATAAACGTATATTCTTCTTTAAAATCAATCACCAAATCAAACGAAGGGGGGGGGGGGGAAGTGTTAAAATCCTGAAAATATGGCATTTGTTAAATTCCTGGAAACTGAAAGTAGCTATTAAGCACTCTGATCATTTACAGAGACCTCTGTAATAGCGTTACAATAAAACTTGCATCAAGTAGTGGGAAATGTGCAAATGCATTTTTAAATCTCGCGTTGGCATTTCATAAAAGCTGGATAATCTGTCGCGCATGGGGACTCGCCCGGTTATTGACATCTCGATTAGGTTTGTATGAATTTCCAGACAATTCCACGTGCAGCTTATTGACAGACAATTCGACTTCCTGACAGACAGAGTAGTGAAAGTGTTTTAGCTTGCCCGTCCACACCAAGTTTGCCACAGCGACGGATGAAGCTTGAGCTGATTTTCCGAGTGACCCAAAGAAACATTAGTGAACTTAAATTAGGGTTTCATAAGATTAAGGTATTCAACCGATACTGTTGATTTTATGGGCAAAATAAATAACATTATTTTGTCTGGGACGAATGTAATCTTCCAAAACATAATTTTTGTAATGCCTATAGCCTGCCTATATCAATCAGTCGATATATGCAGCAAAAAACGTATTTCCTCGATTTTTAAACGCCATCGATTGTATGACACATCCCTGATTAATTGTTTTTTCAAGAAAAAATGCTAAATAGTTTCTTAGACGTCATAAAATGTTTAACACATCCCGATTTAAAAAACGCTAAAATGCGAACACGTGATTTTTAAAATGTAATACATATGGTAATACAAAAGCCAGAGTAATATATTTGGACACATAAATTATTAATATAAATATTTAACAAAATAAGAGTTCCACGTTTATACTTGTGGTAGACGTGAGAGCAATGTAATATGCAAACGGATGAATGCCTGTTATTCTGGAACCAAGTAATGTAGCTTAAGAGAAATTCAAAATTGATAATTTTGTGTGTAGCAATCAGAGAGTATGACAGAATTCATCAAAGGCTCGCTGACTGGGAACAAAGTAAACATCAGCTGTGCTACCATACTGTGCTTAAATACGTAATTACAACTGTTAAAAAATTTCGATTTAATAAACCCATGTTGGGATTGGCGAAATTGCAATTTAAAAATAAAATGTTATCTGATCATTAGTAATATTATTAAAGAATTATAAATGTAATTTCAAATTAAAACAGGTTTGTAATCAATGATTTAGAGCACTGTTGCTTTTTAAGAGAATCTGCACAATACCATTTTTTTCGTAAGGTGTAAAAAAGTAGCTTTTAATAAAGTGAGTTAAGATATTTACTTTGAAAAGACAGGAAGCAAGTGAGATCAGCAGCTTGTAATAAACACTGGGATTTGGGATGGAGCTACAGAGTCTCACCCGCTTAAAATAAGTGTCAGAAATGAAAGACACATTTAAAACATCAGATAAATCAGAATCTGAATTGCTTGGATTATCCATAGAAGACTTAGTAGTTTCTCGGCCATATATCTGAGCATTAAGTAGGCAACCAGGCTGCTGTCAAGAATTCATGCTAACAATGATAGCCCTTAAAACATTTTAAAAAACGAGAAATATAAACTCCTTTGCCTTTCTTCTGTGGTTCAATTTAAAAAAAAACAATGAAAAACAGCAGAACTGATGAGGTAAAATGCATCGTTAGCCACCTCCAGCCAGCCAGTCAGCGTTGTTAGCCAACTACTTGAGGCTTACACTCGCGATCGGTACTAAAGTGTTCCAGTCACTGCATGGAGCACCACCGAATAGTGAAAGTTTGAAAGAAGACGTTAATTTTCACTTCTTAAAGTGTTAAACTGGCTAACAAAGTGAAATAATCGCTTCGCCCCCCCCCTTCCATGTTCCACACCGAATGTGTGATACACCCGGTATACAAAGTTAAATAAGCAACTTATGTGCATGCGTTCCTTCAACACCTCCTGTGACGTATGAGCCAGCCATGAAATAATAAACTTTGAATGAATTTCTTAAAAAGAATTGAAATGTTAATTATAATATTACTCAACGCCGTAACGCCGAATGTTTCGCGGTTGGCAGGAGTGTTTACTCCGAACAGGGAGGAGCGCAGGGAGTCTGTCTGTCTGTCTTAAATTACAGACAGCTCTGCCTTTATCAACGCCGACCAACGTGCTCCTCTCACTCAGATGTGGCATCCTGTTTCAATCAACAGTAATGAGTATAACACGACGAAACACGGCAGGGGGGATAGGACGACAAGTAATTGGCTAAAGAGTGTGGGATAATTACACTAAAGGCCCTTCTAAATGCACGCATATATCTCGGTTTACGCAGTGAATGTGTTCCTAAAAGATTCACAGGACGAAGAAGCTTTTTCAATTCACAAACTTTAATCTATAATGGAAATGTCTTCAAGAACAAACTACTTGATTGATTTTTCATGCTTAGTTGTTTAAAAACTGAGAAAACTTATATAATACACAAAACTCAGATTTGTGTTTGTATTATCATGTTAAAAGTAGCCTAAATGTCATGATAAATGACCCTAGATGACAAACCAATTTTTTTTAAAAGTACCGCAATTATTAGGAAGCCTTTAGAAACACTTTTAATATGAATAACGAAAACGTTGAATGAATTAGTATATTGTTATTAAAATAAACGGGGAAAATTCCGCAAAAGGAGGTAATGAAATATTATACACGGATGTAATTCCTTTGATGAAGTCCTATTTGTAAGATTTCTGAAGTAGGATTTGAGGTTATTACGGCGGTCTGTACAAAGACGGCTGTCTTCTGGGTTGTAGCACCATGCAGCCTGGTGGAAGTATGACAACATTTCATAGGTCACTGCTGCCTCCATTATCAGGGCCATGAATGACTCATCCCAGAAGACATCCAAGGCTTTTGAAGTCAATATGCGTAAGCTTCTCTTCATATTTCCAACAAACCTAATCACAGGCTTCAATAATACGGACGGGCCTGATATATGAATTCGTTCATAATCTTTCTCCCAGTTTCGTGCCAACTGTAGTAAAGTACGTGCTTTCGTGCCAACTTAAAGCATCTTTAAGATAGGTAGCTATTTTCTCTTTTAGCGATCGTTACAGACCCGATTCTTTTAAAATGATAACAATCTACAGACTGAATTAATGAAGTTCCATGCCTCCAACACTTCATTGCGAAAAAGAAGTTTCAGACGAGATAAAGACGCCAATTATACGCGAAAATCAGCTTCCCGCATGCTCGAAATATCACGACGCCATTCAAAACCGAGAGAAAATTCTTTGCTAACCAAACTGCAACGTTCCTTAATCTTCGTCTATCTAAACTCGTATCAAATATACAGGCGAAGCAAACTCAAAATCATTTTTTTTTCCTCTCTTTAATCTTGGTGTGTGCACTTCCGTGTAGCTGGCCCCAAAGAACACGCACCTCAGCCAACTAATACGGGCAGTGGGGAGAAGCCATGAATTATTCCACGAGGATAAAGCAGACAATAGGAGGTCGGCGGATGCCATGGTAACCCTCAGAAACCTCTTCACGTTCTCTGCACAACCTTTCGTAAATAGTTCGAAAGGCTTTTCACTTCAGCGCGTCAGAATTGGGTAGAAATCCGTCGTGAACACCGGGTGTTTCCTAAAAAAATATACCACCAACTGACGCCAAAAGGAGTTACAGAAGTGCCGAAAAGTGGCACCAGAAACATTCCGAACAATAGCATAGTTTATTGCCCGTCAAAGTTAACGTGTATGAAACTTTCTTGTGTTGAAAAATTAAAACAATTTTTGCAGTATTATATTTACAAAAAAGCATTGAGAGTACCAAACGTACGCTTTTACGTTGGTCTGTAATAGATATCTCTGTTAAAAAACAAAGTCAACTCCTGCAAGGCCTTCTTGCAAAGAAATGACACTTTGAATTCCATGAATTTTTACAATAACGTCATTTGATTACAATAATTGGATGTCTCTCCAAGGATAGACAGAACATTACTGAGCTGTCAATTATCTACGTTCTCTCTCCGTTCTAACGTTGTTCATTTCATGGTGTTAATGTCAATTTTATAGAAACCTGCGTTTGTCACGTTCCACCAAACGAAATCTCGCTGGCAGTGTAACACGGGTAGCAATCAAGATAATTGCAATTAAATTAGTTAAAATTAAACTTGTGTAATGTCAGAAAAACAAATGCTGAATCAAATTACGACATTCTTTGAGCAAGGCAGCACGCGAAATTTCTGTCCTTTAATTAAGATCACTTTTAAAATACGTATGTCAACCAGCACCTAGCCGAAATCAGCTAATAATTCGTTAACATCTCTAAATATCGAAGTAAAATAACTTCATAAAACAATATCCTTCCTGAGAAACTGATAGTTCATGGGGTGGTTAAGACATTCCTGGCCTTTCATTTCTGTTTTTATTTCATTCTTCCATTTATACCTAGGTCTACCAAGTTCTCTCTCCAGATTTACAAATAAAAGCTTTCTATAGCTTTATAATGTCACCCATGTTCGGCCCATCTAATCAACCTTGAATTTATCACCCTAATAACATCCTCGTAACGATTAGACGTGATGAAGCTTTTTACTGTCAAATGCCACCGTCCACAGACTTTCTCAAAGCCAAAATTGTTTCCGTAATTCCATTTTAATTCTTGTAATGATAATATAAGCACTCACATAAATTTGCAGCAAAATACTACCGACTCGTTAGCAGTATCGATATATCGTTTTAAGTTTCTCTTCCTTCAAAACGAAAGCAAAGTTCATTTATCAAACAGGAGGTATCTTCATACTTCACTTATTCAGTGAAGATGTAAATTTTCCATACATTCAGTGTATCCAACGAATACCAAAAACATCATGAATATTCAACACCTACGATTTTTTTATCTTATGCAATCCCGCACAACAACCATTATACACTCTTACTTGAAAACAACCGCCACGGTGGTCTAGCGGTTAGAACGCTGGCCTTGTAATCCTGGGGTCTCGGGTTCGATTCCCGGCGGTGCCCGAATTTATAACTTGTGTTGGGCAAGGCCGTGGTCTAGGCAACACGGAGGCTTCCCCGGTTTCTCCGTGGCATCCCAACAATTACTCCATTCACACACAGAAGAAGGCAACGGCAAACCACTTCTGGATCATCTGCCAAGAACGTATATGAACAGATCCCAGTCCGAGAAAAGGATGGAAGAAGGATCCTGTTCATATGGACCTGTCATCAGACAGAACACTAAATAAAAAAAAAATTACAAGTGGCGCTATTATCGGTGCCAGAATATTGCAGGAAATTTCTAAAGTGCGATTTTAGGGTCGTTCAAAATGACATAAACTTTGTACCAAATTTCATCCAAATCCATCCAACGGTTCTCGAGGTAAATCACGTGGACGGAGAGACAGACATGACAGACCTTGAGATGTTGGAACTAGTGTATTTTTAAGTTACAAGGCCTTCATACTACAAAACGCCATTTTTCTATTATTTCCTGACATTCCATACACTCATTTCTGAATGTGACTGTACTTCATTATAATCCTTTTTCTTTTTTACAAATGTGTACACTTTCAAACCAGCAACTGGCTGTTAGTTGGTTAATGCACAGCATTCAATGTTTTTGCCCTGTATTTCTGTATCACGAGCTTAAAAGAAGAACATCACAAGAAACTGTAATACATTGGGCGGGACTGTACAGCATAAAAAATTCGAAGGCACTGAATTAACATTCACTCTGTACAGCTGAAACCAAGAGTCATGCTAACAGTGTCGATGGGAAAGCTAAGATTATCAGCGCCACCGCATAAACCTCTCCAGAAGCGAGTATCGGTTTCCAACTTTCGTGAAAGTTCTTAGAGAGATTTCGTCCACACTTGCACCCAGCTGCATGAATTGCAGTCAAACAGCAATGAAAGGTGATGGCTGTACTTTACGGAGGAATGAGTCTTCATAATACTTGGCCTCTAGTGAAAATGAGGTTCATAAGGCATACATTACGTACAATTATGTCTCAAAATAGCCATGTTTACAGACTCCACACAGACTAATTCATGGAGCAGACCTCATCTTGAGATGCTACTAGTCCCTCATATGATTAAGAAATCCCTTTGTGAGATCTGAGGTTTTCACGATGACAAAAAAGACATCTGCATTATCGGATGTAGGACCGTATTGCCTGATGATGGCAGAAGTAATATCGCCTGAAACATCGGTCAACATCTGCCAGACTGCAACATCCCAGAAGTCAGTGATCTTTAAGAAATTCCTTGTCCTTGTCTCTACAAATCGTCCAGTTCTTATCTAGCAAGACTCTTAACTCCCATGATCATTACTGTGAAGCTCAACTATGCTTATAACTAACTAACTAACCAGATGGCTTACCGAACCCGAAGGTTCATCACCGAATTAACCAAAGCCCTCCACCGGACCCTGTCCTGGGCCAACAAAATCCAGTTTCCTTCAACTCCTATCTCTCATAGATCCCGCCTGAGATTATCCTCCCATCTACGTCTAGGTCTCCCCAGCGGTCTCTTCCCTTCAGGTTTCCCAACCAGTACCCGGCGCACACCTCTTGTCCCATCCATGCACGCTACATGTCCCGCCCATCTCACTCTTCTCGACTTAATCACCCTCACAATACTGGGGGAGGAGCACAGATTTTTAAGCTCGTCATTGTGCAGTTTTCTCCACGCCCCATCGTCTTCCCTCTTAGGCCCAAATATCCTCCTCAACACCCGATTCTCAAACACCTGCAATCTGTGTTCCTCCCTCTGAGTGAGAGACCATGTTTCGCACCCATACAAAACAACAGGCAAGATTATTGTTTTGTATACTTTAATTTTCAGGTTCTTAGAAATCAGACGGGAAGACAAAATATTTTGGACTGAGAAGTAGCAAGCATTTCCAGCTATGCTTATAATGAAGAAAATAAATGAATCAAAGAATTGTTTACTAAGGAACAAAAAGGGAATTCTCGAAGCCGTCAGAACTTACCCTAGCCGTCCTCTTGCGGTCCGTCGCTCCAAAACAATGGAAACCGCCACACTGTAACAAAAATAATTCCGTCAACGCTGACAAAATAAAATGAACTGGCAGCAACTACGTAGCAATATACTGAGTGCAGAAACGGTTTAAGCGTCAAATGATTTCCCCATATAACCCACACTATCTAAAAATGTATGAGGGTAAATTATAAGGACAGGAAGTCTTCTTCTGTAGCAGCAAATACTTACGAATCTGACAGTACATAATAAAACTTGGTACCGGAATAAACATCTAGACTAAGTTCTCTGATTTAAATTAAAATTCATTATTATATTCATGTGTACTGCTTGATGTTTTAAAATTCTAAACTACAACTTAATATATTTATTGTGTAAAGACGAGTATGTAATTTTATATTAATATTATTATTAAATGTTATATGTTTTCCAATTGGAACAAATACACCAATATATTTTCACATCAGCCAACGGACTAATCTATCACCCCAAATTGGATTTACTACAGCATTATTTATAGGACTGGATCGTATATTTGGTATTGAAATAAATGACACTACTTTTTTCCTCCGTGACGCTGACGATTTAGTCGACTGTGGTATTTTTAGTTGTGGCACTGTACTGTCCTGTAAGTTAGGCACTTACTAATGTTCGTTCGAAGTGTAAAGAAATGCAGTTGGCAACAATCAATATATTCATATATATATATATATATATTTTGGATGTAAACGAAAACGCCGATATTTTATTCTTTATAAGTTTCGTTGCCTGTTGTGGTTTGTCTCCTTATGAACTCCACAGAAACGCTGACGAGTGCTTACAACACTATTTTCACTTTAAGGATATTTTTATTAGTTCACGATATAAAAAAATGCAATAAATACAGATGATTTACTATCCAAAATTACTAAGACCTAAAGCTTCTGCGCTATTTTAATATTATATTACAAAATTAAAGAAATAAACAACTCAATTACTTTAAAAAACAGAAACTGTACGCCATGCAATATGCTTTGCACTACAAGCTCACAAATTCCCCAATAAAACATAATTTACAAACATGCTAACTATTTTACCTGAAAGATAAACATGCCAGTTTCAGAAAGAATGTTGCGTTTTTTATGAGTTGTCCTATAATACTGAGGGCGTGTATTTTGTACGTGTAGGATATTCAACCACCACGTTTGCTGCCAGCACATTTTTTCGTCGGTAGGTTGACGGAATTTTTCTATACAGCAAGCGTGAACCAATATTACGAGGCTTCACAACGCTGTTAGTTAGGATACACAATAATACATTAAAATATAAGAATATTAATTACTGCCTTGAAGAATAACCATTGACAGACTGCAATCACACAACGTTACACTGAGAAACAAGTTTTAGAATCTGAAATACGAAATTTAAATACAAATATTACTTCTCTTAACGCGTAACAGAAAGTTACTTTATGTTTTAGTTCTTAATTTTTAATTTTTGATTTAAACAATAGCAGGCCCTTTCGTATATATTAAAATTTTTAACAAGTAATAAGCATATTTTAATAATACTACAATAACTTCTATAATATATGCAGTAAAGAAGTTAGCGAAACTTAATGCAGATCGACTCAGTGGCTACTTGAAATTATTACATATAAATATAATATGATGGTGACTACATCGGATAGAAATATGTTGAGATTTTAAACAAATTATAAGCGTGCAGATGGTAACATATTTAGCAATGATGAAATACACAAAGAAGCGTTGTAACAGGAGATAGTATAGAAGGGATTTTACTTCAATGTGTGCTTCTAAAACATATCAGGACACGATTACATCATCTCCTGATTTTTCGAATCAATATAAACACTATTTTTGAAGGCTAACTATAAACATTAACAAGGCGCACACGTTCACAAAATAAATATGGCACCAGAACAAATTCGTAACAAAACGAACATCAGAAAAGGAATAAATATAAGTTTTAATTAATTCTAAACAAAGTATTCGACCATTCTCGGTTGCTGGCCATTCTGCGGACTTTAATGACCTTAAATTAGAAACTTTTTTCAAAGCCAATTATTTTAAAGATATGGAAGTTACTCTGTGATCCATGCTTTAGATTTTATGTAGTAAATTAAATATTCCGTCTGAAAATGTCGGAAACATTGGAAAACCACTTCCACTACTGGTATCTCCACTAATTTAATGTCTACTTCGTTCTGATCAAATATAAATATTCTATCGGATTTAAAATTATGAAATCAACACTTCGTATTTGTGAAGCAGAGAACCGCCATATTGCTGTCTCAATGCTCAATTTCTGCCCTTCCTTCTATCCATCCATCCATCCCTAAAACCTATTTTCTGCGTTTTACAAGGTCAGCAGATTTATTTATTGCATGTTTGCCTAAACTTTGGAATTAAGTGTCTGAATAAGCGACCACTTTTATAAGTTGTTTTTTACTCAGCCTCTGAAAAGATAAATACACTTACGTAAATGGCCTGAAGAATAATTATATTCTCCTTTGAAGGTTAAAGTATACAATTTTATGTGCCAGAATGATTATAAAGTAAATTGATCTGTTTACTTCAAATACTTCAGCGGCTTACCCTCTTGTACCTGTTCCATTCTAAACGACGTTATGTGTTGAATGTATAATGTGGGGAAATCGATATATGTTTTCGTGGAATAACGTATAAAAGTTTGAAATGCAGTCCACTGCCAACATTCAATGGCTAGGAAGTTTTAAATAAATGCAAATTACTGACATATACGGACATATATCTACCCGCATTAATGTCGGGTTATTATTATTATTAAGTGTTCTGTCTTACTACAGGTCCATTGCTCTGCCCAAAAAGAGCTCTCCAGTTGTCCCTATTCTCGGCTTCTCGCTTTAATTCCTGGAACGTCATCTTCTTTCCTTGTTTAAGGTCGTCGGTTAGCTAAATTACGACTTACTTGTAAACATTAGAAATTCATCGACAGAGTAAAATGAGTGTGTAATTAAGTATCTTTTCAATGCTGGTTTAAATTAAAGCTTGGCGGTCATTTTATAAGCCATAAGTAAATAAAATAAAATAATTTCGTCCAAAACTTTCCCGATTTTTCTTTGTATCGCTTTGTGTTAATCTTCTCTATTCTTCTCCAACACCACATTTCAAAACTCTCCAGGTATTTCTGTTCCTTCTTCCTGAGTGTCCAAGTCTCCAAGTCGGGTAGCGAATAAAATTGTCTTTGTAAATGCACCTTCGCTTTCAACATGCTTCGATTCAGTCTGTATTTAACCATTGGGGTACCGGCAGTGTTAACTGCAGCGAAACTCGACAAATGACGACATTTAATTGTTTAAAACCTAGTGGCACTCATCTTTCTCACCTTGTACTTTTTTATGCTCTGTGTATACAACAATTATTTCGTAGGATTTGAAGTTCTCACGGCTCGGTTTACTCATCGCCCTGATGATAGAGGCAGCAAGGACCTCTGAAACATCGGTAAACTTCTACCAGACTACACGGCGCAACAACCCAGAAGACAGCCCGCGGTACTGTTACGAAGAGACTGGAAAAACAATTTATTTTTATTAATTTTCTTACTCGAAAGCTTACGATACGTCTGATCATCTAACATGTAAACTTATCGTTTGATATCGAGCGAACATAAAATCTCGAAAGTCAAGAATACTTCTCATTACATTATTATCTACAGCAATTCGTTTGAAAATATTCGTTGGGCTTTTATCCATTATTTCTATATGAATATATAATTTTAAAACCATTTTTAATATTATCCCCATATATGCTAAAGTCTTCCAAGTGACTTTCTTCTTTCAGGCTTTCTGACTAAAATTATGCATAAATTTCTCGTCTTTGTCATGTTTACTACGCATCTCCCACAATTCTTTCCTCTTATATTTAATTACACTAATATTATAAATTCAACAGATACATAAAAACATATATCAGTTCTCCTGTATATGCAGCACCAAAATCCAATTTCATTATTTGCATTACACGTGACTACCTGCAGCCTTCAACAAATCGTATATGTGCCACTTGTAGCAACATTCAGTCCCCCGGCACACGACATTGTTCCCCTCTGTTCGCCGTTGTACAGCCCAATCCATAAACCCAGGGCAGACATATGAGTTAAGAGGATTAAACTGCAATTTTTCACGAGAATCACTATCGATTCAGCTGACACACTGGATTAAGTCGCCCTTGCCTGTCTACGTCACTAGCTGTAATGTAGTTGCCAATAAATGTTCATAAAGGTCGCCGTAACTGTGGCAACTTTAGAGCAGACCACTACGATAACGAAACACAAAGCTTAAAATGTCTTCTGGCATTAGGATTCATTTGTCTCAGCCAAAGGCACAACAAACCGGAAGAAATACTACACGCAGTTTACAAAATATGTCGACACCCCAAACGAATATGGCCCAAGAAATATAATTTGAAATCAACAACAGGTGTCATGATATACATGAAGAGGCAGATATTTGATTCGCGTGTCCAGTCTGAAATATTAATTTGTAAAATGGCGGGAGTATTGGTTACTTCACAGGGGCAACTAATCGCCAATAGAAATATTAAATTGTTAGTATGAACATGTCAAAGCTGATGAGAATATTGGTAAAACATGTAACGCGAATAGGGGTATAAGAAACACAAATTTCTAGACAGTTAACCTACAGAAGAGAGACCAATCAGCGGGCACAGTCGTAGATTCAAATATAATATTCGAACGCATTTTAAATAAATTATAAGAAATCGATAATGAACCAACTGACTCAGATGAAGCTAGTAATCCTTGTGCTCACGGAAATGAACCCTGGTTTCCTAAAATGCGTTGATATATTGAGTATCTATCAGGTCCTCAAAAAGGCTTCGGTTCCATGAAATTATTTTATTAACTCCCTTGTACTTTGAGCCCTGTAATGTAAAGTTCACACTCCCCAGCGCTACAGTCGGTAGCTAAACATGGACGGACAAACGAAGCGCGGATTGCGTCAGCGTCACCTTTATATAGACAAAAGTATCCCGAGGTGTCGGACCAAGGCGTGCGGAGATGTGAGGGTTCGTCTCTCTTTGTGCCCGTGCGCAAAGCAACTTTTTACCCTCGTCGGATTCAGCGTGACTTCGCAGCTGAGTGACAGCAACAGCATTGCTGATCGAGAGGCTACCAGTCGGCATAATGCGGCTAGTCCATGTACGACGTTAACGCACCGACTGACAGGGCATAATTAAGCTCCCATTACAAGTCTGTCCCAAACGCTGTTTCACGGTCCTGTAACTGCGTACCAATGCGACTAAACCGAAAAAAATACACTTCTATGACAGAATAATCTATCAGAATGGAATATTATAAGCTTTAAACCAGAATCCTAGACTCACTCAACGAAGCAGATTACTTATCTCGAAGCTAGTCTTATTTATTTAGTGTTCTGTCTGACGACAGGTCCATATGAACAGGATCCTTCCATCCTTTTCTCGGACTGGGACCTGTTCATATACGTTCTTGGCAGATGATCCAGAAGTGGTTTGCCATTCCCTTCTTCTGTGTGTGAATGGAGTAAGTGTTG
>NW_019059902.1:188149-198613 GCF_000696155.1 Zootermopsis nevadensis
GATTATACACCTGAAGATGGTTCATTGAAAACCGAAACATGTCGTGAAAAAGATGATGCTCTAATTGTAAATCGAACATTTCGATAGAAAGAGCATCATTTTAATATATTTTAATATATTTTAAATATTAAATGTTAATTATAGTGTAATGTTTTTTATCTCTTGTAGTAGATGTTATATTGTCGTTGCTACCAGGTAATCTTGTAGTTGTAGTAGTAGAGTTCCAGATAGGTTTTCTATTGGTCGGGATAATCAGTTGGTACGGTGAGGAAGCTAAGTCCCTCACGCAGGAAGCTTTGAGGTGAATCAGCAACAACCAGCGTCCAAGTCCAAGTAGAGTTTATTCAAAGAGTAAGCTGACGTTCCAGTGAACAGCAGTGATAGAATAGTAGTCGTAGAATAGTCCCTCTTCAGCCCAGATAGTGGTTTATATAGGATCAAAAAATGAATAGTCATATTATGGTAACGGAAATGAGGCAATTCCCAAACAGACCCTGTGACCGTAGACATCTTGACGTCTGAGGGGTCCAGATGTCCTCCTCAAGATAGCACCAAATTTATGTATCCTTAGTGTAAGATTTATACATCCGTTATTTCCCAAAACATACAAATTTTCTATACTATCTTACAAGTCCTATGAATGATTTTACATCTGTCGGAGTTTTAGGAGTTGGAAATTGAATTATAACTTGTATTATCTTAGGATCTGGAGTCACTCCATCTGCTGTTACAACGTGTCCCAAGTATTGCAATTCTGTCTTTAAAAATTCAGATTTATCTGCTTCCAGTTGAATATCATATTCCCTTAGTTTACCAACAACTTGTTGAAGTCTAGAATGATGTTCCTGAAGGGTTTCTCCAAAAATTATATCATCTAAATATATATTAAAAATATATTAAATTTTTTTGCCGTCAATCACAAATATAATAATGTTAAAAGATTAAAACATCATTTAACGTTCCCCATCGAGTACTCGATTACAATAGGAACTTACACGACTAGTTTCGGCTATAATTTAGCCATCAACGGGTGTTATGTAGTTTAAACTTATCACTGAATTACTGATTTTTAATTGTTTTTATGATTTATAGTCTTCATTTTTCTGATGATGTTCTTGTCCATTTATATTTCTTCTTTCGTTGTATTTTCACAGGTCATTATTAGGTTTGTATTACGTATTTTGTAGTGACGTCAATATTTTGTGTAGGACCAAGAAGTAATATCGTAATTGATTATAAGAGAACGGAGATGTACTGGACTGTATTTGAGCGTAGCTGGTTATCCTATAAATGGATGTTTGGGTTATATTGAAACAAATTTCAAAGGAACATTATGTCTTACCATGGAATATCTAATGAGGAACACAACGGGATCAGGAATTTAGCAGAGTATAAAGTAGGCATCTCTGTTGCTTAGTGATATATTACGTATTCTTACAGTAGTAATCATGATAGCAGGGAAAATATCCGGCAGATACGTACAGAGAAGATTAACGTTTATTTCATATATGTTATTTCAATAGTTCCACAGTGATTCTCAGAGACGAATGTGTTCTAATGACAACGATTATCTTGGATCTTGCAAATTTTTTGGTTTATCGTACGGTGTCGCATATGAGGTTGGAATATCCATCAGTTATTCGCCAACCCTTTGGTAACAGAAGCAAGCACATTCAGCTGCCTGCGAAGATGGATGGCTTTAGGTCCTTTATGCGCGAACGTCTCTCTCCGTTTGTTAACTCTGCTTTGTCAGTTACTGTGGTTACCCTTAAGTAACACCAACCCGATTTTCTGATTCCGACTAATAAGGATGATATCTGAATTCATTCAAGCATATTAAGAAATGCAATTTAAATTATATTCTCTTCTGTACTTCATTTTCTTTCAGTCGTTGTGATGACGTGGGTTTAGAAAAGGAAGTCACTCTGAAGAAAAGACACGAGAGATGTGATGATAAAGTAGCAAGGGAAATCAAGTTGTATAAAGCTTTGCTCTTTTTCTTCAAAAAGCCAAAATAAGGCCTTATTTCCTAACACAATGACAACACCTCACTGCCATAAAATGTCTTCTTGGTTTTGCTAGGACAACTCAGTCTGCTACTATTGTGACAAACTCGGAATCAAACGCGAGATTGTTAACTCTGACGTCCAAGACTGTTTTATTCTCTAAAGGCGATGGATATTCTATTTACTACAGAGTAATAAACATCCTGGAGCACAGTTCTTCTTGAAGACGTTGCAGTTATTCGATTTTTCAAAGAACCCGACATCAGGATACTATCCTGCATCAGACAAATTCAATCCACATCCCGACGATATTTAAACTCTCGTGTGAATAACTAACAAACACTAATACAACTACTAGAAAGAAAATCATTAGCTTTCAAGTTTTTTTTGATAATAGGAAATTACAAATGTTTCGTAACACAAGTTAAATACGAGGCTCGTCCACAAAGTAAGTTTCCCTGGGGCCGTTTACAGAAACAAAACACAATTTCATGGAAATATTTATTGCAACAGATACAGCAAGTGTCCAGCTATTTTTCAACATATTCGCCACCGGAATTGAGACATTGGTCATACCGTGGGACCAACTTTTGAATACCTGGGTCGTAGAAGTCTGCCGCCTGGGATTGGAACCACTGTGTGACAACCATCTCCGCCTCTCTTTCATTCTCAAAACGCTGACGCTGACGCTGACCGGACAGGAATTTCTTGAGGTGTAGGAAAAGATGGAAATCACTGGGAGCGAGGTCCGGGCTGTAGGGTGAATGATTAAACACCTCCCAGCTGAACTCCTGCAGGAGACTTGCTGTCCGTCGAGCCGTGTGCGGCCTAGCGTTATCACTGACCGCACTTCACAGTCGGCGGGAGCTGGAATAAGAACCTCCATCTTCAACAGCTGCAACGATGCTAATGTGAGAACGCGGGAAGTGCCGTTAATGCATGCGCCATGCTACGTCATTGCTCTATCACGTACGCACAGTCGCTTCGCGCAATATAAGGTTTGCTAGCTGTGGGACGAGTGGGAAACTTACTTTTGGGACGCGCCTCGTATAACTCTACAGTGTGTTTTTGATATTACGTGTAAATTTCTTAATTTAGATCACAAAGTGTCTTAGTGTACTAAGGAGCGTGGAATGACAAGCTGAACACGGGTAAAACACATTATTCGAATTTAGATATTAAATCGAATTGCAGACAAGATTCAAAGAGAATACAGGAATATAAACTTTGTAACCTGTTTTTTATTTACGAAGTTGAAATGAGGGAACTAACCAGAACTGTTTTCATGGGACCAATCATCCAATCTAATTAATAAGTTCGCTAGATACTGGGGCGTAGACTAATGTGTGTTTACAAGAGTTAAATTAAGCATAAATCAAGCGGGAACTGGTTCAAGTTGAGAGTACACGCTGAGAGATGTTCCTAGTTGCACAGTCGCATTAAATTCTCTTGGTTCGATTCTAGTTGTTTTCAGTAAACAAGGTTTGGCTTACACATGGGTCCTTTCAGCACGACCCGTGTTAATTGTTCGTAATTTTGGGAAACTGATTTAAACTTCTTAATTATTCTCAATTCATGAAAACTTTAAAAATACGAACCACCAACAATTTCTCCTGTGAATGAATTTCAGTAAATTTACAGCATAAACATCAAACCTGAAATTTCGTAAATCATTAGTAGGATTTTAGGTTTTCACGGCGGTGAGTCTGAAGATGGCGAAGAGGACGAGCGGGCAATGCCTGGGAACCTTCGTAGCCTCAAACCAGCTTTATACCCTCCCCCATTTATAACAGTAGTGCCTATCGCTACTCTCCCCACTTTCTCTTCTCTCTCTCCGGCTTCAAAGGGTTAACAGGTTTATGCAAATATCAGCTTGATTAAGGTCACACTTAGGTGAAGAATTTGATAAGAATTTTATAAGTTCATTGTTATTTATATTAAGTCCATATTAAACTTATATTTTTGTAAATGTCGTAGTACTCCAGCTTCAAACCTTTAGAGGGTAAACACAATGGTGTGAATAATTCTCAAATATTCTTACGAGGATAACTCAAATAAGTAACGTTCAGCAGTAACTTAATGTAACGATTTTCTTAAATACTTTCAATCTGCATTCTTCCTTCAATATGAGAGATTCAAAAAAATATATAAATGTATTTTCAGTAGTCAAACCCAGAACCATGATGGAACTAAGCACAAAGGCAACGGATAACCACAACTGGTAAAACAACAAACTACTGTCATGTTGAAAGTGATTAGATTCTACGTCTGTGTTAAGTGGGTCCATAATAATAATGGATGCTAGGGGATCCGAAAAGCTGTCTCACTCCACAGAACACAACTAGCATTTCTACAGACGATAGTAATTTACATTCAAAGCTGGTAACACGTACCCAATAGAATTACAATGCAGGACTGTAAATAGTAAGAATTCGAATTTCTCCTTACATTTTAAAACTGAAATTCTTTTTTTATATTGTGGCAAAGAGTAAGCCTATAACGAATAGCTTTACCTCTCCACAAAATACCTACCCAGAACTTCATATTTTACATAAGCAGAGATTTACATTACATAAGCTTAATACGTTCCGATCTTATAACATAATCCTAAAAGAAGATAATTTTCATGATATCCAAGTTTTCTATATGTAATGTTTCAACACTATTCTACAAATAAAACATCACCCTGTTCTTTAACACGTTTAGTATAGATGCTAATTAAAATAACAAACTTTGATAATATTTTGGATTTTAGCGTCGGTAAACAGCGTTCCTAAGTATTGACTGTCTGTTAAGAAGAATTAAAATTAAATTATTTGGTTATTCCGTCAAATCACAATGTATTTAAAATAAGATAATTAAAATATCATTCTTTGTTCCATATCGAATAATCGATTTACAATTGGAACAGTTACAACATGTTTCGGTTTTATTAAACCATCATCAGGTGTAAAATTATATTAAATTTAAAACTCAATTACAATTTTTTACAATTTTTTCGTAGTGTAGTTTTTTGGAGGTCGTGTCCAGATATTTTCATATAATGGATCAACTTTATTGTTTTAAGTGATGCTTTTGATGTTTACATCGGTCAGAGATGAAATAGCAGACAACACAGTTGTGTCTGCAGGTGATCCAGAAGTATTACCGTATCCGATCAAGGTTTATTACTGATTCAGTACGAAAAATTGTAAATAATTGTAATTGAGTTTTAAATTTAATATAATTTTACACCTGATGATGGTTTAATAAAACCGAAACATGTTGTAACTGTTCCAATTGTAAATCGATTATTCGATATGGAACAAAGAATGATATTTTAATTATTTTAATTATCTTATTTTAAATACATTGTGATTTGACGGAATAACCAAATAATTTAATTTTCATTCAATAAATAATAATATGACGCAACTACACTATTTTATGTTAAGAAGAAGCTGTTTTTAAAAATGTATCTGATACAAAAAATCAGTACATATGCCATGATCAAACCTTTAAAGCCAAAGTTTGCTTAAATACCATTTAAAAATTTATTCCGTACCTCAAAGAAAGCACAACATTTCACCATTACAATGATAAAATGGTTAACGCCGTTTAAGGAAGTAATCGCTGTTTACACTGATAATCACACGAAACCTATAAATACTCCCTGTGGGTAAATTCAGAGTTGTTGAATGTTAAAGCAGATGACAGGCCTGCGTATAGTTGCCATTGTGCTTTAAAGAGTTAAATTCTAGACAACTCGAGTTCACAATTGAGGAAGTAACAAACAATTTATCTGAGTGGATGCTGGAACCATCGCGTGCAATCAATCAATGACAGGTAGCGTCTCAAGACTGGTCTTTCAATTCCATTACAGAATCTCAAAGAAGAAGGGAAAAAAGATAAAAGATTTGTAAGTTATTGAATAGCAATGAATCTACTGTAAAAGTTATATAACGCAGAATGATATATAAAGACGATCATGAATATCAGATTCAGAAGGGTGGTAAAACTTTAGATTTCTGTAATTTTATTCTAGGTATACGATTTAAATCTTTGCTTTCCGCAATGAAAATTTCACAGTTTTACCACTCTTTTCTGCAGGAGAATGTCGGTACAGTACATTCAAATAGTTGTCGTCTGCTTTTATCAAAGTCCAATTCACCATTCCTGATCTGTTTTCTACTCATAATTGAAGGCTAATTTACTTCTGTGACAATTATAATAGAAACGGAGAGAAACACTACCCTGTGATGATTCAGCTGAGGCATTTGTGCCAGCCCCTACTGACGATAAATATGGTGATGATGACAGATGACTATATATCACTGCTGAAATGATGACTGTCAACGTAAAATAGAATAATTAGGAGTAGATCATGTCATCGTAAACACCATAAATCTCACAAGGATTACCTTGAGATACGAAAACGGTCCAGACAGACTGTGTAAGAATCAGGGATTAACAGACTGTTGTTTTCATCCTTTGAAGCTCAAGCTAGTCTAAATAGTTTTCAGAATATTAATAATTCAGTCCGTACCGCAAAGAAAACTCAACACTTCACCATTACAAAGATTAGTTGATTAATGCTGCTCAAGGGAAAAAAATTACCGATGTTTTAGAGATGATTGCCGCCTCCATCATCAGGGCGACTCATCGGCTATCATCATCCTCTTTATATCGTTGATCTGAACGTACGTATAGCTAGAGCTATGAAGCAGAATAGATTCGAAAAAATGTTTGCTTTCAGTTGCAACGAACATAAGGAGATGGACCCGTTTTGTATTCTGTCGTTATAATGGCGAATCAACGATCCGTGAAACTAGCAGCTGTATTTGCGATATTATTTAGGTGGCACTGAAATCGATTAATTATTCGCATGATTAAACGCACCAACAAACAATAAGGTCTAATTAGTAATATAAATGAATGTAGATATTTTGTTTCACATGAAACACATATATGAATAACAACAATTAGTTTCAGGTGGCTGCTTACCTTAATTGTTAGTTAAATTTACTACAAAAACATTTTTCAAGCAATTATCTGTTTCGGATTAGAACCATTCGATATTCGAAGACATTATAAAAAACTTTCGAAACCTAAGGCATTTAGCAGGAATATAACCATCGACATCAAATGCTTATTTACAAAATTATGTAGCAAATAATTAATGATTATAAAGAAAAGATATATTCTAATAATTTGTAAGATATGGCTAAATGCATCTCCTCACCACAAAATACGCGTTGTCTGGTTGAGGACGCAAGTATCTGAGTTAAAATTTAAAAAAATATATATTCGTGTTATATATTATTATTAAAATTGTCTGATCTACACGTGGAGTTGTAAGATTTAAGATGTTCGAGGTTGTGAAAATTATGACGGCGATGTTCTTCTGGGTTTTGGCGTCATGTAAACTCGTCGGCAGGTGCCGACGTTTCGGGTACACCAGGGCTAAAAATCGGCGCAGTATAGTCTTGTATGAGGATATTGACTTTTAAGAGGTGCTTATTCTCTCCATCAAGAGGGCGATGATGATGATGGAGGCAGTAGTCTTCTCTGGAACTTCGACCAACCACTACGACACAGTATTTCACAAGGCTGTCTGTCATTTTTAACACTTTACTTATTCCCATCACAGTTTGTGTCCAACAGATACAAAGGAGATGAACACGAAATACAGCAGAAGAAAGTCTCAGTGGCAGTTCTGTAACCGATCAAGCAAAGATCTGAGTGAACTCACGAGGAAGAAAGGTCGGTGGGAAGAAAGTCTACCAGGGGGAGATAGAACAGCTCCACGCCAAGCTGTGTCCATGGACCAGTAAGCAAGAAAATAAGAAAGTGATTGATTGCTTCGCAACAGAAATTGTAATGAAACACAAAGCTGGTTCATGCGATAATTACCTTCTGAAGACGTGCCATACTAAAATTCCTGTAACACGAAATATCGTACCTACGTGATTCACTTGAGCTAAAAATTTCTTTCAAAACCTTGGCACGTAGTAGGACGACACACACTGTAAACGTATTTAGAACGCCATGTTTCTTGTTTCGTCAACACGAAATGATGTTAAGCTGCATGTCGGATCATTGGGTTAACCAGTTAACACTGTTATCACCATGTCCACCATAAACTCCATGAAAGATAGTAAGGACTTGAGGTTCTCATGACGCAGAGAATAAATATGGCTGTCTTCTGGGTTATAGCGCTTAGTCTGATAAAAATTTAACGACGTTTCAGAGATGCTTATTGCATCCATAATCAAGGCGACGAGTATTTACCGCTGAAATATACGTAAATTTCAACCAGACTAAACGACGCTACAACCCAGAAGACTGCCATCTTCATGGTCGCTAGATCTATCTTATTAGGGTCTTTAAATAATCAATTCAAAACTACAAACCCACATGACGTCACTCGATTTAGATCCAATCCAAGAACTCGGTCTCTCGGTCGCTTGATTTACGTAAATCTATGTTTGTGTTCCACACGACGTTTAGAACTACAGAATTTTTACATTTTGGTGCACTTTTATGTTGCACGGTTTTGTTGCAATTCTTTAAAAGAATATAATTTAAAGCAGTAATTCTATGTTGGTATTTGTTAAGGAGGCAGAGTGCATACATTTAAAACAGCATAGTTTCTTTGTGGTAGGATGAAGGAAGTCTTATATAACGATGAAAACAGAAGCCAACCTCTCGTGACCCAGCTACATCATCTCCGATGCTAATAAACCTCGCGTACTTGGCTTTATCTATCTTCCAGTCTCCACCTCCTCAGACACAGTGAATGTGATGCTGTCACACCAGATGAACATTAATTACAGTTATTCGTTGTCAGCATCACCTCTCCTAGTCCCTGTGACCAAACCTTAATTAGACCTAAGGCATAATAAAGAGTGTATCATAGGAACAGAAAGGCGGCTATCTGCATAAATTTTTAAGGGCGTCTCGTCCTTAAATATAAAGAACAGCCTTAGTTTCCTTGCCAGCGCTTTCAACCGAGCGTTCAAGTGTGAACCACAAAACCCTATTCTCTCTTAAAACATCGCCACAAGAAGTGTAAGAAAGTATAGAGCAGGGATAGCCAAGCTGCAGCTCGCGGGCCGCGTGTGGCCCTCGAAAACATTTTACTAGGCAGGACACATGATTTTGGAACTATGCAATGCAAGATGGAAAATATTTTTCTAACACAGAGGATATCAATTATGTAAATAAAAAATATATACACATTATCTAAGCATAAGGGCAAACAACTGGAAAAAAAATTAAAAATGTTGTAGATGCAAACGTAAGGGCAAACAACTGAAAAAAATTAAAAATGTTGTAGATGCAAGGCCTATAATGTTTAAATCTTGTTAATATGTAAAGCTGCATTATTAATTTGTTTAAAAAATTTAAAAAAATATTATGAAAATTTAATTTTTGAAATTAAAAATAACTTAAGTATAACAACCAACTTCTTTAGTGAGACGAATGGCTAATTCGTCTATTGTTCATTTTAAATTAAATACCAGCTATGCTATTTAAGAAAAAGAAAAACATTTCGCTTATTGTCCAAAACATTATTAATTTTCTTGGCCCTCGACAAACGTATAATATATGTTGCCGACCCCTGGTATAGTGACCTGAGATTCCTAAGGTTTTGTGTTGGTACGGTTCCAGAAAATGTAATTTGGCTAAAACAAGGATGTTTCTTGCAACAGAGGCTAAATGATGGTTTAAAGAGAACGAACTTTAATTCTGTTCTTTACGCTGATATCGGCTGTGGGTAAAATAACTTCATGGTACAATGTCGTGCTTCAGTAGCTGATAGTCGCCCATCTAGTCAATAAATCCCCCAGTGTTTATGAAAGTCACAAATTTCTTTTCTTTTTTTACTGTTAGGGTGGGGTGTTCCCCTTTATTTCTAAAGCAATGAGATTTTTTTTAATATTAAATGACGGATGGGTTGACTGTATTTCATTTTTGGTTTGCATTCCTCCTATAGTAAAGCTTCTAGCCTTACGCAGACACGAAAGCATTCCGATCTCTTACGGAGTCTACGTACTGCGTACTGATTGATAACCCCCCAGACCGTAGCTCACAGTTGATACAAAAAACTAAGGAAAACAGACGAAATTATTGGGGTTCGCTGGGAAACGGGGAATTTTGTACAGAATCTGCACTACTTTCCAGTGATGTTTCTTTAACGATTTCCATCAACTCAGGAGCGTTCATATATCTGATGTCGAGTTTGTCTGGTTGTCTTTCAGTTGCTTCAACAATATTTTTCTTTGCATTTAAGCGTTTTGTACGATTCTCAATGTAAACAGGGAAAATTTGCATAAACAGCGATAATCATTTGATATTTTTAATGGTAAAGTGTTGTGTTTTCTTTTCGGTACGGACTGAAACCTTAAATATTATTTAGACGAGCTTTGGCTTCAAAGAACATAATAAATACATATGTTCTTCATAACACATAAAC
>NW_019059902.1:199895-210875 GCF_000696155.1 Zootermopsis nevadensis
GTCTCTCGGTCGCTTGATTTACGTAAATATATGTTGGTGTTCCACACGACGTTTAGAACTACAGAATTTTTACATTTTGGTGCACTTTTATGTTGCACGGTTTTGTTGCAATTCTTTAAAAGAATATAATTTAAAGCAGTAATTCTATGTTGGTATTTGTTAAGGAGGCAGAGTGCATACATTTAAAACAGCATAGTTTCTTTGTGGTAGGATGAAGGAAGTCTTATATAACGATGAAAACAGAAGCCAACCTCTCGTGACCCAGCTACATCATCTCCGATGCTAATAAACCTCGCGTACTTGGCTTTATCTATCTTCCAGTCTCCACCTCCTCAGACACAGTGAATGTGATGCTGTCACACCAGATGAACATTAATTACAGTTATTCGTTGTCAGCATCACCTCTCCTAGTCCCTGTGACCAAACCTTAATTAGACCTAAGGCATAATAAAGAGTGTATCATAGGAACAGAAAGGCGGCTATCTGCATAAATTTTTAAGGGCGTCTCGTCCTTAAATATAAAGAACAGCCTTAGTTTCCTTGCCAGCGCTTTCAATCGAGCGTTCAAGTGTGAACCACAAAACCCTATTCTCTCTTAAAACATCGCCACAAGAAGTGTAAGAAAGTATAGAGCAGGGATAGCCAAGCTGCAGCTCGCGGGCCGCGTGTGGCCCTCGAAAACATTTTACTAGGCAGGACACATGATTTTGGAACTATGCAATGCAAGATGGAAAATATTTTTCTAACACAGAGGATATCAATTATGTAAATAAAAAATATATACACATTATCTAAACGTAAGGGCAAACAACTGAAAAAAATTAAAAATGTTGTAGATGCAAGGCCTATAATGTTTAAATCTTGTTAATATGTAAAGCTGCATTATTAATTTGTTTAAAAAATTTAAAAAAATATTATGAAAATTTAATTTTTGAAATTAAAAATAACTTAAGTATAACAACCAACTTCTTTAGTGAGACGAATGGCTAATTCGTCTATTGTTCATTTTAAATTAAATACCAGCTATGCTATTTAAGAAAAAGAAAAACATTTCGCTTATTGTCCAAAACATTATTAATTTTCTTGGCCCTCGACAAACGTATAATATATGTTGCCGACCCCTGGTATAGTGACCTGAGATTCCTAAGGTTTTGTGTTGGTACGGTTCCAGAAAATGTAATTTGGCTAAAACAAGGATGTTTCTTGCAACAGAGGCTAAATGATAGTTTAAAGAGAACGAACTTTAATTCTGTTCTTTACGCTGATATCGGCTGTGGGTAAAATAACTTCATGGTACAATGTCGTGCTTCAGTAGCTGATAGTCGCCCATCTAGTCAATAAATCCCCCAGTGTTTATGAAAGTCACAAATTTCTTTTCTTTTTTTACTGTTAGGGTGGGGTGTTCCCCTTTATTTCCAAAGCAATGAGATTTTTTTAATATTAAATGACGGATGGGTTGACTGTATTTCATTTTTGGTTTGCATTCCTCCTATAGTAAAGCTTCTAGCCTTACGCAGACACGAAAACATTCCGATCTCTTACGGAGTCTACGTACTGCGTACTGATTGATAACCCCCCAGACCGTAGCTCACAGTTGATACAAAAAACTAAGGAAAACAGACGAAATTATTGGGGTTCGCTGGGAAACGGGGAATTTTGTACAGAATCTGCACTACTTTCCAGTGATGTTTCTTTAACGATTTCCATCAACTCAGGAGCGTTCATATATCTGATGTCGAGTTTGTCTGGTTGTCTTTCAGTTGCTTCAACAATATTTTTCTTTGCATTTAAGCGTTTTGTACGATTCTCAATGTAAACAGGGAAAATTTGCATAAACAGCGATAATCATTTGATATTTTTAATGGTAAAGTGTTGTGTTTTCTTTTCGGTACGGACTGAAACCTTAAATATTATTTAGACGAGCTTTGGCTTCAAAGAACATAATAAATACATATGTTCTTCATAACACATAAACATATTTGGTTTCTTTGTATGTTTCATCGTAACTAAGAAAATGATACAACCCAAATACAAAAGAAAAATATAAATATTTTACATGTTCTGTATACTTAGATTCATATTTTGTCACATTTCATTGTCATCCCAGAATTATATTCAACAACGTCCGTTTTACATATTCAACAAATCCCACAAATGTTTAGTAATCCATACTTGAAACTCTAGGGCACAGATTAACACGTCAGTTGGCAGGTAAGTGGTTTAGACGTCGCTGATTCAACACCGCGCGACGTTCGTAATTGATAATGACTGACCACTGTGCATATTGACTAGTTTCGATCAAACAGACGCATAAATCAACGAACAAACAAATATTTGAGCCACGTCACTACTCGGATGGTCACCGCTCAGATTTGGTCCTTTCATGTGGAATCTGCATTGGATAAAGCCATTTTGAAATGTATTTCGTTACAAACTTCTATTTCCTCTTGCGTATATTTTATCTACCTCGTGATGATAGTCAATGTAACTAGTTGCCTAATTCCGTGATATATTTTATTTTGCGTTGTTTTCTTAAATATATTTCCGGGTAAAACTAAATATAAGTTTTTAGAGTTAAAATCCAAACTCTGACCTATGTATCTAAGACAGCCACATTCAGGCATGGATTTCTTACTGACAAGGCTTATACACTCATTACAAGGAACAGTACAGCTTATATTACATTGTCCTGCAATGAGCGTGGTACCGCATTTACCTTGCAGCACAGAGCACAGGACATATTGATATTATCTGCAGTTGACAGCTATGTGATGGTTTGCGCTCGTGGTTCATAATGAAACGACAAGTGGAAATATTCCATCAGATTCTACATGCGGTTGCTACGCAACCAGTACTCTACCGGAACACACACACACACGGACCCTTCACATCCTGCCCATGGCCGAGTTCCACCTACGATCACGTACACTGCTTTAACGTAATTTCATTACACGCTGGAAGAGAATAAGTATGAACGCCATTCCTTGGAAAGTATTTTAAAGCTAATCCTAAAGGTTTAGCCTTTTAAAGCCCGAAATTAACCACACATACCACCTGCCTCAATAATCATCAGTTCTTAATTTTACATTTCAGGGTTTCGTATGATTCTTTCTGCAAATATGGATTATTTACTTTTTTTATAATTAACCAGTTGACCTTTGTAATGGTGAGAATTTGCGTTTCCTTGCGGGACGGACTGAATTAAATGATATTTAGACGAGTTTGTCTATCTATTTTCTTCTAATTTATCTTTTTTATCTAACTATTTTTCATATTTCGCTTTCACGGCTTCAGTTGTTAATGACGATGGAGAAACACGATGTTTCATTAAGACGTGGACTTTATTCATAGTCACATTTTTAACCATAACGTTTCCGAAATTGTCTCTAAGAAAATTCATATTATTAATGTTATTTAGAAATACAATATTATACCGGAATTTTTCATGTAGCGGGGTTTGTACTTTTACCAAGAAACTACAATATATGATTTAGTTTAAAGGCAAATATTATTTACAGATAATTATCTAGAACCTGTGTGATACAGTACCTTTTCTGAAGCTAAATTTGTTGTGTTGCGATAGCTGACATATGTCAAGATTATGTGCTATACTAAGATGATTTATGGTCTGCTTCTTCCTAAAAATTAATGTTTCCCATAATTTTCACGTCCTACAATTTTCAAGCGGATTTTAAATTTTTAAAACTAGAAAAGTTAGAACATCTAACGGTGACACAACTTAATATTAAAGTAAATATGTATAAGGAGTAGATTGGACTCATATGGCTCAGAATAAAGTGCAGTGGTGGGCTCTTGTAGACTCGGCAGTAAATTTTGGCTTCCAGAGATGTCAGTGATTTTGTTGATTGCCTGGTCAGCAATTCTCAGATTCCTAAGGAATCTGCTTCTTCGAGTTAATTAATTTTTCACATGATTTCAGTTTATATAACATGTAACGTGAAGCACAGGAAATTGGAAATAGGATGAGAAACTTGTGGTAGCGTTAATAACATTTTTGCCTAAAAAGTTGTTTAAACTTTCTTCAATTAACGAACCTGTAAGTGATTATGGTAAAACTTCACTAATGTGTAATCACTTTGGCCAAACTCAGTGCTTTAATTAAAAGCAAATTCCCTGCAACTGATAAAAACAGATGTTTACAAAAATTTTCCTGTAGGCCAGAAGTTCTGATCAGTGAGATGTATCGCCAAATTAGCAGGAGGTAAGGATTAAATTGAAGCATCTATTTACAATGAACAAAAAAAAATTTAAAAGCACCAAAATGCGTGTATTATAAACAGGGACATATTTTCATTACGTGAACACTAAAATATATATCGTTTCCACCCGTACATAAATACATTGGAAGACGTGACTGTATTTGTGAGCGTAAATAGAAAAACTTGCTGTGATGTTTTTTAATGGATGGATTTTATAAAAATTTAAATGTATTAAACACAACCATTCACGCTCATAGACAATGAGCCTCGTTTCTGTAAGAGGATTAAATTTTTAAACCGTGCGAATCCATATTAAACGCCCTCTAGACGGTTTGCCAGCACCCATAATTGTTTATCGATCTTCCATTTTAAGAGGACTGGAAGCATTTTGCCACTCAAATCCACGCCCAACAAGTTGCTAAAACATTTTCAGTCCATCTTTATTCCTAATAAAGTCCTCGATAAGTTAGGCCTGTTTTAATTTTATGCTCGATTGGAGAAAATTGTTGCATCGGCTATAACTCAAACTGGGCGACAAAATTCGATCTCGAAGTAGAATCATTTTACCAGGAGCTACGACGAAATTTTGCCTTGAACTAATCTCCATATATTTCAAAACACAACTCTGTCTGTTATTTGTTTGTTCGCGTAAACAATATTACAAGTAAATTACGTTGCAAACGGTTGATTTCACAACAATTATACCGCTATTTGCAAGACTCCTTAGCAATCAGAAGACATTGGACGACTTAATTTCGTATTAAACAATTTTTCAAAAAGTTTTCAAAGCCATTTTACTAGGTATCAGATCCACTTCGAACAACCAGGAATCAAATCCTCGTTCTAAAAGACAGCAATTTATATCCGAAATGCAAGCCTATATACAAATTATTTCCAATATTATAGGAAATTTAAAAAACTTTCTCGCTACACGCCATGTAGGCGCTTGTGGTGAGAGGTGGTATAGCTCCTACTAATTCTTAACCCCGGCACTAGATGGGGGTGAGTGCCCCCGGGAAAGAATCCCGGTACACACTGAATAGTGGGCTGGGTGGACCCCAGAGACGATCTTGACGCAGAGGCTAGAGGAAGAAATATTTTTCCTTGTCGGGAATCGAACCCCGGTCGACAAGTCATAGTCAGTCACTATACTGACTGAACGACTCCAGTGTATTCACAGAGAAATACTAGAAAGAAAAAAGTTGAATCGACAGGTATCGAGATCCTAAAACCTTCATGTGTCGTCTTTCAATGACCGGATTGCATTGTCTTCGTCATAAGAACTCGAAGACAGCATCGCCTTTAAATTGAAACTGAATTGTCGAGTGCATGTTCACTGTACGAATCTCATCTCACTCGTCGCCTCAAATCTGTTCACTTGCTTCCGCCATTGCCAGAGATAATAACAGCAGTGGTCATGTTGTTATCGTTAGACTCAGCTGTCGCCAAACGACGCGTGTTTGACAATATCGTGGCTGCGCCCTCAATTGATGTCAGGAGGCCCATCTTGTGTGTATGGAAACACCTGACCTCGATTATCAGTGTGGGCCAGTAATTACAGGCTATGAAACGCATTACATCATAAAATATTTGCGTCCTGATGTTTTCAGTGTTCCCACACTTGTCCGTACAATTTACTAGGGTATTTACGGATTTGGATAGAATTAAATCGGAAAGTATGTGTCAGTCAGTGTTGTTTCAACTGAGAGCAGTTCCATCAAGGCCCTATAGATTTTTTTCAGAGATAAGTCTATTCTTTAATTCGCGTTACGTAAAAATGTTTCAGCAAATATTCCTTCTTTCATAACTAAAATATCAAAAAATCACATCCGTGCGAAACGTCCTTCTGGATTTTGACGCCCTGAAGATGGAAACAGTACGTTTCTCCGAAACGTTGATATCTATATATGAACATACGATGATTTATCACACGGTCAGCCAGTGTTGCCAACATGTCCAAACCTTTCTTATCAGTTTTTGTGTTTAAGAATTTATTTCTTCGAATTTATGAGGAAGTTTATTTTATGTGTGGCAATATAAATAAATATAAATAAATATTATCGATGTACGCAGCTACCGTATAAGTTTCGATTATGAAATTATTGCACTTTTCAAATAAATAACCAACAAATCGAAAAAATAAATATAATAAATATATCTACACTACACTGCTACTTGAAGTTAGCAATAAAATTCATAACTTTTTTAAATTTATACACTACGATGTTCTGAATTATGAAAGAGTTTAACAATCATTAAATTCTCGTTCATCCATTTCAATGTATGTGTTTCGGCTTTCGGTATAGATCGCATTGATTTCTGAGGGTTTACCACTGTTTCTACAAAACTACAGTTGCCATATTCAGGGTAAATATGGTAAATACTTATCACCGAAGGTTGAAGTAGTACGTTAAAAATTGTTTACTGGCTAAAAATCAAGATACGTCAAGAACACATGATGAGGTAAGAGACCGTGAAATTTGTTATGCAAGTCGTTCTGACTTTTGCTGTAGTCTTTCGTGTGTCTGAGTGAATGTGACAACTTCAATTTGATGAGGCTCTTTCTTGGAGGCAGCGTGAAACCATCTTACGGTAATGGGCTCAATTTCCGATTCTCAGAGTTTATATATATATATATATATAGAGAGAGAGAGAGAGAGAGAGAGAGAGAGAGAGAGAGAGAGAGAGAGAGAGAGAGAGAGAGAGAGAGAGAGAGAGAGAGAGAGAGAGAGAGAGAGAGAGAGAGAGAGAGAGAGAGAGAGAGAGAGAGAGAGAGAGAGAGAGTTCTAAGAAACCAACACGCCTATTTCAAAACCCGAAAGTTTACAAATGTCTCCACAATAATCCGCTACCAGTTCATATCCTGATCCAGATGATTTGAAATTTCTGAGTTGTTGCAACCGTCTAGTTTGGTACAAGTATACCGACGTTTCAGATGTGACTGCTACCTCCATAATCGCCCTAAAGCACCTCTGAAACGTAGGCAGACTTCTACCAGAACAAATGGCATACCAACCCAGAAGATATACATCTTTAAACTGGCAGTCCTAAAAACAGCAAATCTCGCTTATGCAAATTTCTTCTCCGGATGTTAATATGATAATAGACTCGAAATGATTACCATTACCCATGTCCCAAATAAAGACAACTGAAGCTCTAAAAGGCGATATCAAGACAGAGAATGGGGATATGAGGAAAAGAGTTAAAGAACGAAAAAATTAAGAAAACTGTAAAGAATATGAAAAGAGACAAGTTAGAATTAGAAATAATGAGATCAATGTCAACACTTGGATGAGCGCGAACTTTGCAATTGACAACTTCCTACACGCTTTTGTTGTTATAGTACCATGCTACGAGATGAAAAATATTAACGAAACACAAAGAGGTAGAAAGCAAAATTACGCTACATTTGACGTTGAATATAGATGTTAATTATAACGGTATGGAGTGTATAAAGTTTGCACAAACGCACATATGAAAACTACTTTATTGTAATTAAAATTATCTTATATTTTGATACGGTTTAGATAATTCCAGTAATAATAATTCCCTTTATTAGAGCGTTTTCAAACGCTGATAATTATGCATAATAACATAAGTAGAATGTCACCTTATCGGAAGAAAGTTAGGCACACGAATTCCTTATAAATCCTTCAATCAGTATGTTACTGACAAGAAGAACTTTGCATTAGGCCTAATAATTACTCAGTTCATTGACCCCTTTCTGTACACAATTTAAACCAGTACAGGTCCTCACAACTTTAAATTTGTCAGATATAACCTCAAACTTTCGCATCTTTACCTGTTTATTTACTCGTAATATAACAAATGTTTTAAATTATTTGGTTTTCCGTCTAATCACAATTGTATTTAAAAATAAGATAATTAAAATATAATTTTATGTTCCAGATCGAATAATCGATTTACATTTTGGAACATTTTTACATGTTTCGGTTTCATCGAACCATCTTCAGGTGTAAAATTATATTAATAAGTTTAAAACTCAATTACAATTTCTGTTGTGTAGTTTTTTTGTAGATGTTCATATCCAGATTATTTTCATAAATTGGAGCGAATGTATTGTTTTGAAGTGAATGCATTTGATGTTCTACATCGGCCAGAGATGAGATAGTAGACACGTTGATGTGTCTGGAGGTGATCCAATACAATTGTGATTAGACGGAAAAACCAAATAATTTAATATTTGATTCACAATATGACGCAATTATACTACCTTAACAAATGTTTTATAAAACACTTAAACTTGTGAACTGCATGTAAGATCTCATTTTAAAGTTCTGACGTTGGTGACTGTGGTAGAAAAATGCAATCGGGACTATGGTGGGGTCTGGTGGAGTCAGCGTTTGGCGGGAGTCGATAGTCAGGCGGTGGGTAAAACGTCCGTTTCCTTGGCAGAAACCTAGCTTCAGTCGCCGTGAACAATTTCTCACATTTAATTTAGATATTTTATAAATCGTGTATTTCAATGCGACTTGCAAATAGAATGCTCAAATATACTCCTGAACACAAAAATTTTAATTCCCGTCAGAAATATACTGTACTACTACTGAACACAAAAATTTTAATTCCCGTCAACTCTGAACGCGTAGTACTCTAGCTAATACAAATAATAATATACAAATGTATGATGTAAACACGCACTTGACAGGTAATCCGGTGGCAAGAAAAGTAATTTCGGATGTCATTACACCCCTAATCCAGCAAATGAGAATCTTTTATCGCTGAAGCCATCCTTTTTTCCCCGTGTGTAAACACACGAAGACCCCCGGGTACTTGAAATTCGCGATCGGCAAATAGATGCTCTATTAACATAAAAATGCTGATTTAAATAAAAACGAGCAAGAACGAGTTAAGATCAACATTTCGCGAGTCCTGCCCGAAATAATCTTAGCGCGGTAGTAAGCCCCTGTATCTTCGTGCTGACACGCACTGGGACGGATGCGATAGAGATAATAGTAGAGGAGTAACTGGAGCGTCTCACTGCGCCACGCAACGAGATGACGGCGGGCGTCATGACGCTGGGGGGCTCTACAACCTCACGCGGAGGGGATGGATTCTGTAAGGATCCTGAGGGGGAGAATATGGCGCCCTGCGCAGCTGCGCTGCAAGAGATGACAGCAACTGGAGGGGCTTGGATAGAGTGGAATGTGTCGGCGAGGATCGGGGCAGTTGGGGTTGGAGGTTGGAGCGGATGCAGAGGAAGGACACCAGGTCGTAGGAAGAACAGGACGGGAAGGTCTAGCCGAAGACATCAGCGACCTCTTCTGCTATAAAACACCCAGCTGAACGGGGAGGGGGTACCGGTAAACTGATTCATACTTTCTCGAAAATCATAGTGAAGTATATATATCGAGACGGCTTAATATTAGTTTTTTGTTTTAATTGCCCGATTTTTTTTGTTGTTTTCGAACAAAGATAAGAATTAAAGAATCAAACGTTGAGCGCGCTTGAACAGGGGAAGACACTCGACTGAGTGTATGAAGCTGATTGGTACAGCAATATCATCACCAGGGAGAGTGGGAGGCAGATTTGCGAGAAACACAGGTAAGTGACTAAGACGAATTCTTCTCAGTATTCCCAGACATCCCGTATCACCTAATCACTACCATAACCAAAAAAGTAGACCTAATTCTTATCGCGATCATATATATTTGGGATGTAATTGCTTCGTATTCAGATGGAAATGGTTTCCTACCTCAGTCAAGAAATCAACAACCACATTATTTATTTATATTTTCTTAATCCTAGCTGAACACAAAGACTGATGCTTCCCTCATCCTTCTCAGTTCACCATTCCCAAAAGTCCTTGAAACTACGCAGATAAAAGTATCGTTGAATAAATTAAGGAAATATATCGTTATTATCGTCAGTGCTACCACCACCTTAGGATTATTTTCATTATTATCGCGATCTGAAAACTGAAACAACGTCGTATTCACTAGTGATTTTCTCCAAAAAAAAAAAAACCTTAAAGATCTGATCAAATAAGGCTGATTAACAAACTTGAAATACTACTTCAAGTTACCCGCAAACTGTAGAGTGATCACTTCTGAATAAATTCTTCAACTGTTTTGTTTCATATTATAATAATTTTATGTAAATTAACATCTTACCGTAAATTCTTGCAGCAAGCTTAAAATTTCATGGACGTCAGTAACATTCCCGGGTCGGCGATCCGATGTGGCCAGGAAGAAAATCACCACCAATCATCAAAAACTGTAATAAAAATAATGAATGAATAACGTAATCAGATCGAGAATAAGGGGGGTTGGAGGGAACAGCTTCTGAGGAATAAGTGGCTTACCGCTTGTGAAGAGCTGGCCTTCAGGAAAATAATAAGTTGTACGAAGGATATGGAAGTCAGGAATGTAGAGAATTTCCTGTACAAAATAAGACGTAAAAGACAGAGTAAAATTAGGAATCTAGCACTGTAAATGGGGGAGTATGTACAGTAGTAATAAGGAATAGGTATGTTAAAGACGTAGTGTTAGTTTAAAGACTGTGGCCGCGAAAACCAGGTGTTAGGCGGCCACAGACCACTGAATAGAAAACTGAACCAAATATAATCAAATATTCAAAATACGACATTAGCCTCTAAGCAACTTTTCAGAATGCATGAGGGCACGATGATTGAGGCATGGGAGAAATAAAAAATACTATAAAATTATAGTCCGGAAACAGGAACTGATTGAACCTACGCGTAGATTGGTTCATAATATTAAAACGAATCTTACTGAAA
>NW_019059902.1:211913-223547 GCF_000696155.1 Zootermopsis nevadensis
TTTTTACACGACATGTTTCAGTTCTAAAAGAACCATCTTCAGGTGTATAAAATTATATAAACTTAAATATAATTTCTTAAATGCAACTTTTAGTCAGATGTTTATCAGATTTCAAAAGATGTTTTCTTCTAGATTTATTGTATTTTTAATATCGTATTCGAAGTTGTTCTGTATGTACATTATCTCTTCATCATTTTTAGAAAACGTTTATGACGTTTATTATTAAAACCTTGCATACCGTGTAGAGTATTGTAATATACAATACGCACACAAACAACTGTTTACACTATGTAGGATATCAATGCCAAAAGTGTTTCGACTTCAAGAGGTCATCATCAGAGGCACAAAAAATGTTTATTCTGTTATTAATTTCCTTTTCTAAAACATTTTTGTGACCCATAATCATAATAATTACGTCACATTTCTATCCTATTTTTATTTGTGCTGTCCCAGATGGTTTACTTCTCTGTGGATTCAGTCCAATGCATAATCCACAAGTCAAAGATCCATCTAACCTGGACAGACAAACAGTAAGCCCACCACTGGATACGATCCTGAGACCATTTCGTGCTTCCCTTATCTTCATAATAATTTTTCAGAAGATCAATATCAACTTTTTTTAAACTTGACGTCTTCCAAGACATTTCCTCACAAAAATTCTGTATGCATTCTTCATTCCCCCGACCAAGCAATCGTAACATATTTTACTTGAATATTTTAACAGTATTAGCTAGACTGTATAAAGAAGTGCACCATTAAACAGCCTAATGCCGCAAGTTGTTAACTTTATTCTGACAATTTTGTTTCCAAGTACTTACAAACTTTAGCTAATGCTACAGTTAGAAATTCAAGAGAGTTTATTTTATTTATACGCATGCTTAACAGACAAACAAGACCAGTTATACTGAAGCACTAAACCAACAGTACAAGCTAAAATAATATAACATACAAACGACGTAAAACATCAAGAAATAATATTAAAATAAACAAAAGGAAACACGATGAAATATGCAATATGAAACTACAGAGTATGGACGAAAAACGGAAATGTAAGTCGAAATACAAACAACGTTATAAAGTGTTCTTCAGGAAAAAAAATATCCCTCTAGAAATCGACAATATCCCTAGCAGTAGAAACACGCCTCTTGAAGGATTGTCGTTAAATTTTTATTAACCACAAAAATACTGTACTGACATATTCATAGAACTAATTTTGTTTTTAAATAGGCTGACGTAGAAAATAACATAAAGATACCACAGCCTAAAATAAAACACTAAGTTCTATACAACATTATCCTTCAGAACACTAATGTGCACCGCGTCACACTGTGCTTTATTCTCTATATGACATGCTCGTTGTTTCGTTGCCAGGAACATGCATAGGACTTAGTACCTTTATGCTCTGATTCCACTACAGAAGTCCGACATTATAATTGTTACAATACGTACTAGTCCACACAGACATTCGAATTTCTGATAGAAATCCCATAAGCAAATGTTTCTACGCTTAAGGCGTGTGTTGAATTTCCAGAGAGTTTACGAAGGACCTGCAAAGTAACAGGACTTTTTTCTAAATTCACTATTCATTACAGTAAAATTAACAACAACAAAGGTCATGTTGACTTTATGAGTGATGTATTTTTTTGTAACCGCTAAAGTTTGTTCAAGTGTCTCTGCGTGTTTCCATATGCGATATGTGATCATTACTCCGTCACCGCAAATTACCAGCACCCCTCGCGAGGACCACGACACAGCGGTTAAATACACACGACATTTCTGATCCATTTTTCTCTGCGGAAATACTTTTCCTTCTCCTTGTCTTGAGAAATTCGATTCAAAATTGCGTTAGGCCATTTAAATTCTGACCTCGCTCGTTCGAAATTTATTTAGAAGTTTCTAAACCTTTGTGGATATTTTATTCATTAACTTTTTCTATACTTTCTGAATGCAGTCTTGCGAGAGGACTACAGATATTACATGATTCCGATTAAACATTAACATAAATATCAGTCGTGTTCCTCGCTTATTCTGTTTCTGACTTGTGTGTGACTTAAGACGGAGAAACCAGATCAGTTTCCGAATCTTATATCTTATTTTCTTTCCAATCGGCTTTAGAGCTGTGTATTCCATACAGTGTAACAACTGCTATTCTCCTCGGATTATGTTATCACGGAGTGAGAGACTTTCTTAGTTCCTCTCATTCTCTTTCGTTTCTTCTTTGGGTGTGTCCGAAACCCTACGGAACGCCTATTAAAATCTCTCCTTCCGCGTATTCGTCTGTACGCTTCAACTCCAAACATGGCTTAGCGGAATTTCAGTAAAATTTGTCGACGTTAAAATCTGACGACAAGAACGGACAGTGTACATGAAGACGTACACAAGTATTATTTATTTTTTCTACCTAACAAGTTTACTAGATGGGGATCCCCGAGCCCGGGACTCCCCCATCACAAGCAAAAATCTAATATCTTATTACGAGAACGCGCCAGAACTGTTACTCTGTGCGTGTATTTCGTAATTTCTTTATTTCTTCCCACCTTCCCCGTTAATTTTCCTTCTGTCTTCTTTCGCCTATATTACTGTAATCGAAATACGGAACTTAAAAAAAATTCGTCTTTTAGGATTACTTACATTTTTTTACTGGAATACCTACTTATGATAAGTAATTATTCATATAAATTTATTTTTGTTTTTCAAAATCTTCAGCTAAAAACTTAATTACAAAGATAATTTGAGTATCCTAACTATGGTCTTTCCACAGGTTAATTAATTCAGTCTACATCTTTCCTCTCTCACTAATATACTTTTGTTCCAGCATCTATAGCTCGTGTCCCCATCATTTAATACAATAGAACCGCATTATTATTTCACCAAACAGGAGATCATTTTTACAGCTCAAGGGTTTTATTACTTCGTCACACTTTTGACCTTTATTCCATCGGACTACCAATTCGAAGACATAAAATTCTTCCCTTCTTCCTCATTTCCTTGCTTGTTTTATTTCCGCTCTACATTTTCTGTATTGCCTCTCTTCTTTCGTGAAATTTTGTAAAAAAAAATAAATATTAATTCTCATTTTATGAACCCAAAGAGGGATAAGAACAAGATAAGATTGATTGAAGAGATAATAAAAAATGAATAAGCCGAAATAGATTTGCAACTTCATAAATCCAAGTTTCTTATCCTCCATCACAAACCACTGGTTTCTTTATGCTTCATAATTCGCTTTCTGTTACAAGTAATTTGGTGTTCTGTACAGACCAATCTGGATTGGTCGGCCATAAACAATACCACAGCGGGCGCCAGAAAATACATATATATGCGAAAGACATCGATTCATCGAACTTGTTCCAATCAGAGCCCTGACTTCTCTTGTTTCCTTCTCCTTTCTATGCCCCTCATTCTTTTACCTTTATTTCTTATTTTTATAGACGTAGTTTTCTCACTGGATTCGAATCTCAGATAACTTACTCTTTCCTGAAGGAAAGACAAAGAACGTTTTTCACCAGGACAGAGAGATTCCAAGAACTGCGATAAACTTTTACTTTTGTTCCCACCTGCACCTGCGTGTTATGCAACAAGCCGACGTTTCATACACCAAAACCTTATATTATGATTACTACATTACAGTTACGATAACAAAATAAAATAACCACCCTCAGATTCTAAGAACTCTTATGATCACACTAAATCCATAAAGCAGAGTACTTCATCAAACGTTAAATCCAGAATATTCATCACTATTCCGCTCTTCATCAGCATGAATCCAGCCCACTTTATTTCTGTACAGTCCATTTTAATATTATCCTCCCATCAATGTTAGCGTCTTGTAAGAGGCCTCTTCTCTTTAGGTTTTCCCACCAAAAATGTTTGTATTTCTCATCTCTCATTTCATATTTATGTATTTAATTATCCCACCATACTTCCACCGTGTTTGGTGAAAATCCTTTAGGCAGAAAGTCATAAAAATCTCTCCAGTACTGACAGTATTTAACAAAACCCTATCCTCTCACAACTACTGTGTTGATGCTGCTTATGACAAGTTGGAGAAAAATGGAGTCTCTCCTGATTATACAGTTCACTTTTGGTACAATTTCACTACTATCAGTCAACTACATCAGCGGATTTGTGACGATAGTGTATTATTGAAACAACTAACTTTCTGTACGTTACTTATTGTCTTGATTTTTGTAAAAAAAAAACACGGCTTTTCGGAGACTGGAATCTGCCTCCGTCCTAGAGTAAAAACCGACTTCGATGAGTAATATAAAACGTTTCAGTGAATTTTCGCGTGATACCGCCACCAAATTACCAGAATACCTGCTATCAATAACCCACTTTTCCCAAACGATAACACACCTTTTGTTTTCGGTGGACGAAATGTAATTAAAAGTTTAAAACACGTATCGAGCAGGTTATAACCGTTACAGGAAAGTCAATTTAAAACGAAGTGATTCGTTGTGAAATCGATGGTTCATCTGTATCAGTCCGCTATTGTATGAATTCAGCATCTCTGCAAATAACTGGCACGAGACCTGAGGGCAAGGGATTTGATTCTGTACAATGTCACGAGCCAATTGTCACGAAATGTAATACGAGAAAAGCAAACATAGACAGTCCACTGTTTTAGGTCACAGGATGTAGTAGCATTCATAGGCTATGAATAATTTTGTACATACATTGTTTCTCTAATTCTACTACAATTCCGTCAGAATAGTACAAATAATCTACAGCAACTCGTTTAAAAGATATTAGAAAAAGGTTAGGTTAGGTTAGGTTATACTATGTATGTTACGAAATTGATTTAGCGGTAAAGCGTCTGTCTCCTGATTGAATCCCGACAAGGACCAGATATCCTGACTGATACCTATCGTACAATATTTATTTCTTATAATCGAATGTAGGGACGATTATTTAAAATAGATCACTATCGATTCGTTCTATATGTATTCTACTTTTCATCTTTCATAACCTTACGTCAATCACTGAAGCAATAACTCGATAAAAAGTAATCTCCATCTACTGCCGGCAACGGACAATGAAAGTCGAAATGTTCCTCTTGGTGATAAAATCCGACTCAGTCACTGCCCTCCACCACTGCAGACATTTCTTACAGAGTCGTTTTCACAAACTCTAGGACTCCTTTGATGGAACCAAAACCTGTGCACCGCTTCTTCTTATGAGATACAAAAAGAACACAAATATTCCCCAAGAGACATCTAAACTCCAAACGGTTCAGGACCAGCTGTTTCCAAAAATGCGTCTTACGTTCGCTCTGCACAGACTCGGGGTGACTTGCCGGTGCGGACAGACACCTATTCTACCGACAAAGTACCGAGACGGCGAACGTGCATGAGAAATCAAGGTACGCCATTACACTTTCCTTAAGTGAGCATAAACAATTTTGATACAATATTTTATTTTCCGTCTATACACAAACTTAAAATAATGTTGTTTAAAATTACTTAAAATTATAACATTCTCAGTAGATACTGCATCTTGTTACATTTTTTGTATCGACGACATGTTTCAATGTGTATTACATCATCATCAGGTCTATCAATTTTAATATATTTTAAAAACTGGACGATTTAGGGCTAAGGCTGTGAATATCACTTGTCAGATGGTAAGTTCAAATCGCAAATTTCATCCGTTTATACCAGGTATTAAAAAGTATCGAAGGAAAATTAAAATAAAAGTAAGCTCAACTGACGTACAAGCAGTTTCTCTGCACACACAAATAGTAGGTTTAAACATATAATTAGGACAGAATTTAAAGGGTATTAGATTTTTCAATGTTCTGGTCTTTTATTTGTTCTAAATTCATCTTCTTTTAGAGCACTAATGATAATGCACAGTTCAAAATAAGTCTTCCGTCTACCTAATTTTTTTGGTAAACACGTAAAATGTTATCAAGGTTCGGTAATTAGTTTTAAAGTTTGGTCTTAAAAAAAAAATAACTACAACTATCGATCCATTAGTGGTGACAAACAAATAATTCTATTTCATACAAGTTTCAAAGAACAGAAAATCTAATAAAACATGCAGTATGATTTCAAAAGTGTCCAAGTTTCTTTTGTACCTCCAATGTCATCGTAGCTTCATTGATTTGTTTGCTGCCAACTTAGTGGTCCTCCTGACCCAGTTTTATCCCCTCAAACCCAGTATAAAAAAGGAGGAAGTGAATTTCTGACTCCGTTCCAAGGATGTCTGAAGACATCAGACATCCTTACTGTGTATAAAATTACATGTCCGACTTCTATTGTGATTGGCAAAAGCCCTCCTTTGTTTAACATAATGAATTTATCTTGTTTACTTGACGTAAACGGTACCTAACTAAGGCTACTGAAGGAATTTTCCGCCTTGTACGAAACCCGAACAAAGATGCGAGCCAGATTTAGGTGTTAGACCGAAAAAAGTTAAAATAGACTAAGAAAATAAAAAAAAAACCTCGATTAGGATTTGGTTATTTTGCCAAGATTCAAAATCGGTTTCTTCGCTAAAATGACGAATTTAGATAAGAAAATGTTACCAAAGAAACAAAGCGAATAACTTTATCAAGATAAATTTAAAATTTATAAAACAGCCTTGAAATATTTACTTAGCTGCATAGTACACACTTAATTGTTAGATTAATTTATAGGGACCCTATATCATGCCTGTATAAAATTCTGTCTAGTCCCTGTTGGACATGTGTCATTTAAATACGAAAATATGTTTCTACCGAATCGGTGATCCAACAAAGACCTACAGATATAAAACGTAAAACTCAAACCAAATTGCAGAAACAGGGATTTCAATTTATGCTGAGGAATTCAGAAAAAGAGATTACAGTAAATGGAATACGTTCAAAATCCCATCAAACTCTCAAACTCCTTTGAACAGAGTTAAATATCGGTTTCGATTTCAGACGGGCTGTGTGCTTTGGAGAGAGAAGTTGGTTCTTGTATGTCCGCTATCTATCCAGCCCAGAATACACACACCTGCCTCCAGTCGTATCTCGCCCTTACAGGAACTTCTAATCCCATCCTACCACAACTTGAGTCTGACCGTCGTGGGCGGATGAAATGGTTACACGTAATTGGAATTAATGAAATACAACCCTTCAGCATTGCAATCACAGTATTGTTATTATTACTATTACAACAGTTGTATATTATTTTAAGTAGATTGCAGCGTTTGAGAATATTACACTGTGCAGATCCGTGTATGTACGCCGACGTTTCCGATGTGTAACCTGTCTCAGTCATGATTCGTCCTGATGATGGAGGCAGTACGCACCTCTGAAACGAAGTCAATTTCTTTGCGGTCCAATATCATAGAAGGCTGTAATTTTCATATTCTTCGCCGTCAGAATCTAAAATCTGACTTTATAAAGAATTATTATACATGAAACTTGATACTTGTATCATACTCCAATATAAAAACATCGAGGAAAATAATGCACACTTGCACCTGCCACTGGAAATGAACGGTTTCCTGTCTTAAACGCGGTTAAGTTCTTGCTTTGGTTACTGATTATTGATTCCTTATTTCACGGGTTTTATTTTTTCTATTTTGGTTATAATTTCATGTTCATTAAATATGATAAATTAAAATATACTAAAATCAAACGTTATACGCCCGAATTATGATACTTTTTATGCCATAAATTATGTTAATGAAGACATTTCCTTGATTAATCGAATATTCTGGTCGAGTACCATGTAAAGCTGAGGTTTCAATGTTCTGTAAAAATCTGGGTCAGGAATTTTTAATTTCTTCACATGCCCTAGGGCTCACCCCGGGGGTAAAGCGACCGGGAAGTAAATCTTGCCTCTCCCTAGTGCCGAGATTGAGAAGGGCTGGAACGTTACCTACACTCCTCCATCACTCTTAATGCAAAATGTTATCGTTCAGATAGAAAGGACTTGTGATTTAAAATTTGGATGTAAACGAACACGTCATTCATTCCGTCTAACACAGAGCCTGCGATGGAAGGGTCTGGGGAAATTAATGTAATTCCATGGTTCCTTGTTTAGCTGTCGGAACCTACGTTTAGGAAGAGCGAATAATCCAACCGACACATTTGTCTGCAACATCGTACAACCCGGGGGCATTTTGTAATGCTTTATACGGATCAGCGTTAAATGTGACCTGAAGGGTTAAAACATGATGGTTGAAGACATTCAGTCACATTTTCATACATATTTAAGATAAATGTGATAATTTATTTTCTACGATGTTGAACAAACAGAACTATATTAAGAAACTGAGTAAATCATTGATAATGGTTGATGATGTGATCTGGCTTTTGGCGCTGTGTTGATTCGTCGACGTTTCGAAAAAATATACAGTCTTCAGGGCTGTAGATAATAACTTTTTTTCCACGAAAAACTGACATCTATTGTCGAGTCTACACGGAGCAATAACCTAGAAAAAACATCATCTTGACCGCCGTGGAAAAACCTTAAATCTCACACAATGGCAACTTTTGATTAAAAGACCTCATAAAATAGAGTTTTCCCAAAACATTAAGACGAATAATTACTAAGAGGGCTAATCAATGTGCATAAATACTTTAAATAAGAAAAATACACATTTATTTTAAGAAATAAAAAGTCCTTTTACTTATTCTACTGTTTAGATAATTTAACCCTTCACAAATTCACAGGAATGGTAAACTTTAGAAACGTTTATGAATCAACATTTGGTTTAGAATTCATATTAATCAAATTTCAAACAAAAACAGTGCATTTCCGTAATTTTAACTGCCTTTAAAACATTACGTAATTTTCCATCATTATGTTACAATGAAGTGCGGAAATTGGACGTTCTACACCTGCTAACCTAAGCAACAACAGCATGTTACTTCCCCGTTATATTAGAATATGATGAAAAGCATACACCAGATTACTTCCGCATTGGACAAAACATGAAGGGATATGAAGGCATGATTAACACAGTAATTATCACTAGGTGTTATCTACCTGCACGTAAAAAGGGCAAACCGAGCGTGCAACCAGAATGCTATCGCCGACGTCTCAAAAGACTAATGACCCGTTATTATTCTTGTCTCATAATGCAACTAAGAGGCAGGCACAATGTGGGATATTATGGACCACGGGTGTCACGGTCTGGTCTATTTGTTGCTGTTTTCATGTATGCTTATACAGGAGAGACGTATTCCTGCCAGCATCTGAGCGTAAACCCGGATGGTCTGTTAAACTGATAAATTAACAGCCATTTTACATGTATATATCATATTTCAAATCGAAAAGGGTGAGATGGACAGGACATTTAGCACGATAGGAGTAATGCATACGCAATTTTATCCAGAAACCCTTTCTGCAAGAAACCATTTGAAACAAATGAGCGTAGAAGTGAGGATAATATTAAAGTGGGTCTTGAGTAAATATAAGTAAATAATTTATATCTTAATTGCGTCATGTTTGTGTTTTATCAATACATATATTTATTTTTCCAGTCTATACACAAAACTTGTTTTAAAATAATGTTGTTAAAATTATTTATAACATTTACAATATAAATTGTGGCGCTTTTCTGTGTCTTGTAATATTACATTTATCACAGCGCTTTTGATTTCGACGACATGTTTCGATGTTTACCACATCAGGTTGTATTGTGATGTGTCGGACGTCTGATATCCACAGACGATGTGGTAAACATCGAAACATGTCGTCGAAATCAAAAGCGCTGTGATAAATGTAATATTACAAGACACAGAAAAGCGCCACAATTTATATTGTAAATGTTATAAATAATTTTAACAACATTATTTTAAAACAAGTTTTGTGTATAGACTGGAAAAATAAATATATGTATTGATAAGTAAATAAATATTATCTGACTCAGTGTATGGCTTAGTTGCGGGAGCTTATGAACAACGTAAAGGAACTTCGAGCTCCATAAAATGCGAGGAATTTCTTAACAATCGATTATCAGTTTCTCTGTTCTATGAAGCTGGTGTAGTAAGTTATTCGAACTTCAAATATTTCAAGTTAATTTTGTATAGGGTTACAACGGCACTATAGCACACTCCATTTTACTACGAACAAGGGAAATAAATTCAGTATTGGATCATTGTTCTGCATTTGAGGTTCTCATTGCTACGAATATAAAGATGGCAGTATTGTGGGTTGTTATGCCTTGCAGTCTGGTAGAAATTTACGGAAGCCTTATTTCCTTAACTTTGTTTTCCACCTAAGTTACATATCTCACGTAGTATCTTCCCTTGAGGATTCTGATGGCGCAAAAATCATATTTAACTCTGGTTTTGCACTAATGATAGAACAGTGCATGGTTTATATTTCTTCTCTGTAGCTACTTCCCATTTTAAAATTAATCAAGGACTCAAGAATACCGACAGTCAAATTATGCATCACGGACACCGATATTATTTTATATAACCTTCGTAAACGAAACAAAATTTTTATGGTTATTAATATTAAATAAATTACTACTCCACCAGATATGAGAACCCAGAGCAACAAGTACCTCTACCACAGTTCAGGGAATTTACATGCAGGTTGCTAATGACATAAAAGCGTCCCTCTTAATTATTTCGTGTAGGCGTACTTTAGAGAAATGCCTTGACATCTAATTTCCCTTTTCTTCCTGTGTGTCGTACAATTAACTTCGTCTACTATTTCCTCATCATATTTGAACTTCTAACTTCTGTTTCGGATTCTGAAGGTCTTCTTTGAAGTATGACTAAAAATATTACTCGGCTGGCACAAAAGACACAGCAGGAAAGGGACTCGTTTGTCTCAACCCAAATAACAACCATTTATTTTTAAGTTAATTGCTATTTAAAGGGGTAGTTTACATGATGAATGTAAACATACAAATTAGAAACTATAAGGCACATTAATTCCATTGGAAGATATTCTGCAAGTGTGTAACGTTTATTAGGGTTCTTATTATCTATCATAATAACAGTTACCAATCGAACTGCAAATTTTGATCTACCTAAAATCTTTGTTATATTCCACTTTCTAAAATGTGAAAAACAAGGAATGTTAAATGGGAAATACGCTGAGAAAGCATTTAAAAAATATATTTGAGCAATGAAACTGTTGTGACTGAGGTTTAATCGGAACCATGTCGATGCATTTCATAATTTTTAACTGACTCAGCTTCTATGTAATGTGTGTCAATGGATACGCTGGTAGTTATACGACACACATCCTTATTTTCTTCTTTGTTAAAATGAGATGGTAAAGTTGCGTCATATTGTGATATAATAAATATATATTGTTTAAATCCTGTCCGTCTAATCACAATAAATTCTTATTAAATATTAAAATCGTTTAATATCTGATAAAAATGTACGCTAAAATAATATATAGAAATTGTATTTAAGAAATTGTATTTAAGTTATTATTGATTTGAATCTTTATATAATTATATACACCTGAAGATAGTTCTTTTAGGAACTGAAACATGTCGTGAAAAATGATGGTCTAATGTAAATCGAATATTTCGATAAAGAACATCATTTAATATTTTAAATATTTTAAATGTTAATTATTGTAATATTTTAATATTTAATAAGAATTTATTGCGATTAGACGGACAAGATTTAATATATACTTATTATATCACAATATGACGCAACTTTACCATCTTATA
>NW_019059902.1:250272-262964 GCF_000696155.1 Zootermopsis nevadensis
TACGAAGTGAAGGGTATTTTGCGGGAAATATAAAAGTTTCATGAGAAATCATTTATAAAACTTCATTATGGAGTGTTTACAAAATATGGCTTTCACGTATGGTAGTAATTAGCAACGCATATAAAATGTGAATTTAAAAAAAAACATGAAGACGAAAAACCACTTGGAAGAGTTCGCATAGGTTGGAGAATAATATTAAAATCAATTAAACTGGGTTGTGAGGAATCAGTATACTGGATTTACGTTGTTAATGATATTGATTTCTGGCGTTTTTTTATGAAAACTGCAATGAACTTTTACATTTCACAAAAGACAACAAATATCTTGACTATCTGAGCGACTATAGTTTCTCAAGAGGGTTTGCACAATGGATTTACTCAGGCGATCAGCTGGTAGGTTAGGTTTTCTTATACGCTGCTTTTCACCGATATGCATCGATGTAATATCCTGATCTTCTAGCCATATTCCTCATTTCTAAGTTACAGGAAATTAATGTAATAGATCGCATAAGTTATAACCCAAAGTAAGAGATTAATACACGAACTAGACGTAGGCGTATACGATGGGATAATATTAAAATGGATGTTAAGGAAATAGGATGTAAACAAGACTCACCCAGCTGATGCTTGTGGGCACGTATGAAATTCGAAATATAAATACTGCAGGTACTATTTTAAATCAATTTTATCGTAACAAACATTGGGTAATTTCGTTTGTATCAATACTGAATAGTTAAAATGCAGTATTATATATAATTATAAGTAAACTGTTCATAACTGTACAAATCAAACCAAATAACAATCAATAATAAATTGAATACCTATTTGTTAAATTATGACCATCAATTATTTGTATCTCTCCATTCCTCAACTAAGATGCATTATATTCATATTTAAAAGCCACGACTAGGCCCATTACAAAGCAAGCAAGATACAAATATCATATTGCGTAAATGAACAGCTCGTAAACAAAAACTGCAACATGATATTATATAATAAATCGTTAAACACAGTTCAATTTACTCTCAGTAACTACGACAATTGTTTAAATGTAAAAGAAATTACTGCACTAATTATAAATAGAATAACAATTATTCGTCATTGAATTTTACATCAACATTAGTTTTTCTCGGGAGCGCTCCTCACACTAATATTCAACCCTGGGTTGATCCCGGAATCAAAGCGGATCAAACGTGCAGCCATTCCTGTGCATTCATAGGTTAACAATATGTGAAACACGCCCTGATGATGGAAGTAGTAAACAACTCAGAAACTTCGGCAAATTTATACTAGACTACACGGCACAATATCCCATCAGTCATTTTCTCTGGCGTGGTAATATACAGTGAAAATATAGGAACAGTGACCTCTAAAATAACTTCTTTTAATAAATAAATAACTGACGTCTAAAAATAACTTCTTTTAATAAATAAATAATTAGAGACATTTATCACTAATCATAACGAAAGGTGTAATGAGTAAACTTCCCTTAAACAAGAAATGTCACTGTAGTGGATATGCTGGTTAAATTAACCTGTGAACATTGACAGTTTTTTTACAATTAAAATATATTCTTGATATTTTTCTCCTAGGCAGTAACGACACATGGCACGTAGGCAGATACAAAAGTTTCCGAGGAACATACTTTCTCCACTTTCAGCGCTAAAGACTGAGACAGTGTGTTACTACCAGAAGACCAACGTTGATATCTCCACAGCCATGAGACCCTCAAACCTCATCAAAACAAAGTATATTGTTTATGATCCATTCTAGAACTCAAAACGAACTGGGCCATATTTCCGAGCTAAAACATTTTCTTCTTAAACTTAAAACTGAATTTTCCCCACAGGCAGCATAAATTGCGTGCCTTCCAGCCGATATAACTAGTCGCAGGATTCCATTTTACTAAGGCTGAACTCTACAGGGAATTTAAAACAGGAGCACAGAAATTTGATTTTCGTCGTCACTGAGTAAGTCTAAGTAAGAATTGTGGACATGACACATTTCTCTGGGGAGTTCTGTTTTTGAGAAATGTTGAGAATGGGGAATTCTGGAAAGCAGCAGTTTCGTTTGGAAATTCTAAGCTACGAAGAACCTATACACAATTTTTATTCACCAGTGTCAGGATGAATCCAAATTTCGTCTGAATAATATTGAAAAAGTCCGAACCGCAAAGAAAACAAATTCTTGATCCTTAACCTTGATCAACTAGTTAACGCTGTTTAATAAAATAATTGCTGTTCACATTGAGACTTAAACGAAACCCATAAATATAAAATAAAGAGATATTTATTGTTGAAATAGGTGGTACGTCTAGTTACCACTGGGCTTTAAATAGTTAAATATTAATGTAGACTATTAATTCAACATACACGTTGTTACAATTATTACGCAACAGTCTATGAAAGATGTGTGAAGAAGTTTTAATTTTATTGAAGTTTGAAGAAATTCCAGGCGATGAATGGGTACATTCGTCTCATCTTTTAAATATCCGTTCCTTTCCATGTTCTTTAAGAATCTCTTATCCTCCACCAAATTTATTATACATTCCACTTACTCTCCTGTTGCAACGGGTAAGTTTACTCGCTGGAGAATTAGCATTTAGCGCGGTATATACGTTCCCGTCGGTAATAATCCCGGTGTTACCAGAAACGTCACGAGTAAAAAGAGAGGTGATATTTTGGTAAGAGCTGTGATTCAGAGCTAAGAAAGATTCTCATGGGGATTCGTGAAAATCGAGATCAGAAATTCATTTCTTCTGAATTACACGAAAGTGTAGATCGATTATGTATGAGAAAGGAGAGGCAGAATTAATACTGAAGATTGTGATGGTTCCTCTTCCAAATGGCTACCCTGAATTCTCTGTGGATTCTTCTTTCCTAGTCTGTAATATAGACTTTTATTGAAATGTTATCTCAGACCTCTAGCACTGACTACATGCTCTACAGTAAAGATTACGTATAAAAACCATCCTTTTTAGAAACTAACTCCATGAAGCAAAGTCCTTCAGAATCTAAAATATATTCGGCAAGTCAAGCAATTTTCCACCTTTTATACAACCCGAAATTTCCCTAGCCTGAGTAAGCTAAGTCCAATCCATACCCTCCATCCTATTTCCCTAAAATTCATTATGATATTATCAAGGATTGTTTGATTGGCGAGACACATAGCACGCATGTCAAATGAAAAATACATTAAAATTATTGATTGGAAAATCTTAAGGAAAGAGGCTACTTGGAAGACCGAGGCGTAGATGGGAAGATAATATTAAAATGGATATTTGTGAAATAGAATTTGAAGGCGCCAGTTTGATTCACCTGGTTCAGAACAGAGAGGGTAGTGATGGATTTCTTGTAAACTTGGTGCGCCCAAGCAAGTTTTTGTTTATAAAAATATCTCCGCAGCATTAAGTGAGTTTCTTAGTGCGTTACTTAGTTAAATGGTTATTTAGTTAGTTAGCTAGTCAGTAAAATCAATAAATACAGTATCACGTTTTTGACGCTGGAAAAAAAAACTGTGTTCTTTTATCATTGAGAACAGACGCATACAAACTTACGGTACATTCTCCTGCTCGAACCTTGACCCTTCTGTAAGTCTTTCTGCTGCAATACTGTATACTAGAAGAGACAACTGACAATATTTTCTTATGGAAAATTTTTCAAAACACCAAACTAACATAAACGTCCCATGGGTTTTCGAAGGGATTACTTTAGACAAAGAATGATTTCCCATTTGGGTGAGTTTAATGCTGTCTCCGATAAGGGATTCATTTCCTTTAGAGATTTTTAAAGACCACTGAAATAGATTCGTCCACCTGATTGGGGTTCCTCCATCAACCGCGAGACATTGGGAGTAGAAATTAAAGTCACTTTATTGCCTTCCAAATTCAAGACTTTAAATTTAGCAAAGGCGAAAAATTGCTACGTTATTCTGACCAAAACTAGTTATAAACAACGCGCTGTTGGCTGAGTTAACCTAACTAAGGGTTTGTCCTTCGCAAAACTACGCCATCTGTACGTGTTTGCCACCGCTCATAATTACTCGTATTTCCGATAAAATATAAATAAAAATAATTGGAATTACCTTGTTTAGTTTCAAATTGCTAAAGAGAGAATTTGTTACGTATGAAAACCTCATTTCGTTCACGAGACAAAGAGCAATCTAGAACATTATCGTATCGTAATACAAGGCCCTAGAAACGGAAAACTCCGTTGTGAGTTACCCCACACTTCAAGCAATTTAAAATGCATTAGCGGCAGCAATATTTACATGTGGCCTCTACACAACTGATAAAGCTACACACTGGTTAGTAAAACATGGATTACTGGATTTCCGTTCTTTGGACACTGCATTCCCTTCTGGTTGTGATGTTCATTTGTTGCCTTAAATTATCTGTAGTGTAAATGGCTGTCTTCTGGGATAAGGGCGATGATGGAGGCAACAAAGACCTCTGAAACGTCGGTAAACTTCTACCGGACAACACGACGGAACAACCCAGAAGACAGCCATCTTCAGACTCACCGCCGCGAAAACTTCAAATCCTGCAACTGGGTATTATTTTTGGATATAGATCTAAGGATTTAGTTGTCCGTATAGTAAATATTTACCGTAAATCCTTTGTTATTAACCCCGTCTGCTATCCAAATAATTTTATTCAATCCATAATCCAGACGCGTTCTTTAATGTATTCATCCAGCAAAGTTCACAGGATGTCCAAAAAACATGTAATCAAACATTGATGAATGAAATAGAGACATTTGAATCAACTAATCCATTACATACGTTAGCACTGGTACTTAGTGAATTAGCTAATCCAGTGCGGGTGTTCAAAATGACCACTGTCAGTTTCGTGACACAGTTTACAGTGGTGAGAAACTGACTACACAGGTGGCCATCAAAGTTGCTTTCGTGTATAATCTTTTTAGCGTGTGCATATTAGGCTACTTCAGGAGTTAATCAAAAAGTTTTGTGGTATATGGTGACAGACATTCTGCCCAAAAAATTGATCTACAGTAGGTCGTCTTTCTGGCTTTATAAATTAACACCACAGAATTTTGCCACAACACGTTTAACGACGGCTGTGATCCTACTGTTATTGTATAACAATTGTTATAACAATAATAACAGAATATGAGATTGTTATAAAAAAACATCAGGTTTGGGAAAGTTGCAAAATGAGGTAAATGTACAACAGAATCCTACTTTTCTATTTTCATTCCAAAGATTCTCTCTCAGATATCAGCAGCAACATTTGCCTATTTCCCCTTGTTCCTTATCAGGCTTATATACATATTTTATGAATTATTACTACCAGTACTGAAGAAAAATCCCTTCATTTTTCCTTTATGTTTTCGTGAGACTTCAACTCTCTCTCTAACCTGGCAATGTGCCCTCTTCAGTTGATAGCGTTTGAAATATTCTCTGACAGACGAACGCATATGATATTTGCATTTTCATCAAGACCATCTTTCCACAGTAGCCAAAAGAAACTACAATTACAATATGCCAAATCACGTAAATGTTCAGCGCAGCGATTCGGTATCTCAGTGGTCAGCTGTTGTCATGAAAAATAATGGCGCAAAACGTAACAAGCAGATTTAATGTCAACAAGTTTAGTTCCAAACTTGGGACTTCTTGAATCTACATACTCTCAGTAAATGTTCCATTACACGTTTATACATGTCCAACATGTCCATCTCTACGATAAGCTGATAGTTACTCATACGGTCAGGACATTTCCCGAAGGTTGATTACCGTGTTCAGAAGCTCCCGACATTGGTCCCTAAATGAGCCAGTCGAATCCAGCTCACACTCTCAACGTATGGCCTTAATTCAATTAGGATCCATTTTAATATTATCTTTCAAAATATGGCTGAGTTTCCCAAGTGCTCTCTTACCTTCAGGCTTTCGACTACAGGTTCCAGTGGCGGGTTTATGTGAACAAAATAATTAAATTTGTTGGTCCATAAGAGACAGGGGTTTTTTCTGGCTGAATGTCTATAAAGGACATTGTACCACGAAGTTATTTAGCTAATCTTTCGGTTTAATTTAATAAATGTCAACTGACTCAAATGTAACCGACGTTAAGCATAACCCAGAAAACAGACAGACAGACAGGCCTATTAATTAAAACCTATTATTCTAGTGGCAGCAGCGTAGACCTTCTACAGCAAGAGGCAGCTTCGGGATGTGGCTTGTCTGATTAACAAAACTCCGTGATTAAATTTGTGGTGAGTCTCTCACCCACGCTCCCCTTAATTCCCACCCCTCACTCGTTATCTGGTGCATTGATTCAAAAACCGGCGAATTCTTGAGGTCTCGTCAATAAATCTCTGTAATGGCACATTTCATTATGAATAGCGTTACCTAACGTAATTTTCGATTAAATCAACCGCTCTGAAATCTATGTCACCAACTATGAACAAAAAATTTAATTGTGATCCAAGAGTGTAAATCAAAGATTTTTAATAATCGATTCTAGATTATTTTTCATTCAATCTATTTTCCGTGAGCTTCAGAGTTTTTATTTCCAAATATATTATCCAAGGAATTGCAATTATGGATTTTATGATAATGTCCTATTTAAAAACACATTTCCTCGGTCCAAAATCGCTTTACGATAATGGGCAGACAAGATTTAAAATTATCTATTGGTCACTACTTTAAATTTTCTTTGTTTATTTCTGATAAGAAGTCACTGAAGATTTCCAAGTTTCCGGAATTTCCCAAATCCAGAATGTTTCCTTTGTTACTAGAAACACATACGAACATTAATTACGAATGTTATAATGTACCTTACAGGTGACTTTTTTATACGCGGGGTAGCGGTTAGTGAAAGCGATTTCTGCAATTTATTTCTAGTTAGAATTCATAGTAAACACTTTATAAAAATTATTCTGCAAACGGCAGGAGGTGGCTGTCTATATACCACTATTAGACAACATTTCCGCTGATAAATTATTTAAAAATAATTGGCCCCGAACTGTCTCATGCTTCTGTTACAGCCATTTTTGCTGTACATTTTTCCTTCTTCTCCTTCTTCTTCTTCTTCTTCTTCCCCAGCCGCCTGAAAGCATCAGCCTCTGATTTGACTCACGTCTTATATTCCAAAAGACTGTTGCGCATACGAAACGTCTATCTGGTATGAAAGGTTTTGAAGTACTTTTCCTTTTACGCGACGAAAAAACAGCGCTCATCAGTAAACGCATAAGAGGCAAAGGGAACATTTACATGTAGCAAGAGTCAACTTACAGTCAAGTAAATCTAGCGCGAATTCGTTCACTGAAAACCTGTTTCCTAGGTAACACCAACGATATTATTAAAATTATTACGTATTTCTCACTGCAGATTGGATTCAGAACAATGTGGTTTAGCTCCGTTCAGAATCTTTTGTATTCCCGTCTCCGATCTGAAAACCTAAAACCTGAAATACAGACACCTACAGAGCATTAAGGAGTAAATTAAGATAAACGGGCGAGGAAATAAGATAGCTGAGCAAATTACTTAATTTTAAGCTTCATAGCTTGTACTCTTCACCAGATACTAGTATTGTCAGGGCCAGGGTATGTAGAACGCGTGGCAACGATAAACAATACATACCGAAACGTCAGAAAATCTTAATTTAAAAGAGCAATTAGGAGTCCTAAACGTGCTTGGAAGCAATACACTGTTAACCTAGTATCGGGATTTTGTGAACATGGGAATTACAATCCGGGCCCAATAATAGACGAAAAAATACTTATATAATTAATTAATCTTGTTGGAAGTGATGTTCCAAATGTAAATCGAATGTTTCGATAAGGAGCATCACATGGTATTTTAATTATCTTAATTTTAAATTTTAAATTGTGATTAGACGGACAAGATTAATTAATTTGAAAAAATACTTGTTCAACTGAGTGACTATTAAAAATCATAAAAGTAATTGTGAGAGTCCAAGAGTCCTTATCACTATATGCCAATTATATATAATACTGTTAATAATTATTTTTATCGGTATTGTTAACAATAATTAACATAAAGTGATTACGTTTTCTGGACATATAAAGATATATGTATCAAATCTATGAAAGAAGTGACTTAACTTAACAGGAACTCTACAGACTTACTTAACTTAGTAAAATTTTATTTTGAATTGTTTTCCCAGCTCTACGAACAAAATTACTAATCCGTCTTATAGGTTATATAGTTAAATGGATCTCGAAATGTTATAGATATTCAGAAAATCTTTTCTTTTGCATTTGCAACTTAATAAACCTAACAACGAGAAGACCATCCCATACAGTTAAGTGCATCCACAAACAAAATAATTATTTTGTTCTTGTAAAAGCAAATACAATGAGAAACGTCAGGATTCCATCCGTTGTCAGACATGAGAAACTTCCTGAATATTAAACTTGAACCTCGTCAGCCCCACACACCTTCATTCAAGAGAACAATGTCGTCATACTTCACACTTTCCACTGCTCGTTTTCTTCTTTTTCTCTCCTTTTCTCTCTGTGTAGGGTTTATTTTCCTTTTTTCTCTCTCCATTTTTACCTTTCTATACCTCTCATCCGACATTCTTACTAAAGAGAAAAATAGAGTCGTAGAGAGATTCATGTTGGCAAGACTGCAGGGCCTCTGACCGGGTGTGTAAAATTATTATTATATTTTATTTATTTTATTTATTTAGTGTTCTGTCTGACGACAGGTCCATATGAACAGGATCCTTCCATCCTTTTCTCGGACTGGGACCTGTTCATATACGTTCTTGGCAGATGATCCAGAAGTGGTTTGCCATTGCCTTCGTCTGTGTGTGAATGGAGTAATTGTTGGGATGCCAATGAGGAAAACTCCGTGTTGCCTAGGCCACGGCCTTGCCCAACACAAGTTAAAAATTCGGTTATATATAAAGGCTATTACAGTTTCCTTCTTTGTCTGTTTAACAAATCTTATAATTTGTACTCTTACCAGACATTATAAGATGAAGGCTATTACAGTTTCCTTATTTGTCTGTTTAACAAATTTGTACTCTTACCAGACATTATAAGAGTAATAAAGTAAAGGAGAATCTCATTTTTGAGGATCACAGAAAGCATTGAAGATAAAAGCAATATTTTCGTAATTTTAATACGGAAATACCAAAGCACGTTTAAAAGCAAAAATCATGTGAGTCTTCTGAGTGGATTCATCTAGCTCAATACATCAATATGAAGCGCAGAACACAAAATATGAATCAATTAATTATTAATTTTTGACTCATTTTTATTTCGTACATCGCCCTATATTAACCTCCAGTCTACGTTCGAATGATTCTTAAACTGAACTACGAACATCGTTACTCACTTTTTCTGATCACCCAGCACTCATGGGATTCACCTCTCGTACATCTTAATGTGACGTATGAAGTTACGATATCAAGATGGAACGAGTAGAAACAAAACACTTCGCGTTGTAGCGAGCATGAATATCCAGCTCCTTCTACAACAAAAAACAGGTCTCTGTTCTGTTTTAGGATGCTCCTTTTTCTAAAATGCACGACGTTAAATAATTTAATTATATTGGATCTTGTCGCCAAGATACTCTGCAGACAATGCATAAAGGTAATTAGGATTAAAAATATGTGTATTACTCTGACAAGACAAACAAAAATGCATAATGAGGCAAGAAGTTTTATTAGAAAACATACAAATTGTACGTTTGTAATTACTATTAGTCGAAATGACAGGTTTTTGGATTTCTAAAATATGTAAAATCTAAGAAAGACTTTACAAAAATGATGTCTATGTCTACGCCTAATTTTCGTATTTTATTTTTCAAACTACATTCTTCCTGATGATAAAAATATATTAATTAAACTAAATAGAGAAAGATACGGGCAAATAAATTGTATAATTCACTATCTACACCTGAGACTGTTTACGATGGTTAAATCAAAGTTTATGTGAGATGAGGTCCAAAGATAACAAGTAGGGCAAAATATAGAATTGACTGATAATACTAATGTAGATCAGAGTTACATTAAAATCAGTATTACGGAAACTGTTTATGAGTATGATTTAAAAATCTTAGTATCCAATGGCGCGAGATTATAAACAGTAATAAAGGTAGAATTTCGTAATATAATGAAATTTCTATATTTCATAATTATTAGGTGCGTAAAAAAACATTATGCTAAGGAATTAGTTACTAAGTAAATTACTGCCAGTGCGAGATTGCCGTAGTGGTAACCAAAGCAACTAACTTCATGGGGGCATATTCCTTTTTTAGAAGCTAATGGTCGCTTAAATGGTAAAGAAATACCCAGATTTCATAAAGGACCACCCCTTTTCTCTTGTACGCGAGTGGTTCAGTATATTCACAGCTATTTCCCACTTCGTCCAATAATGATAAACAGCAGAAATTTGTTACACTCCAAAATGCATTGCCAAATGGACGTAAATACAGTTCTACAGTCTGTCATAAAAGGTATTATTATACCTCATTAATACGTGCAATATCGGAACATAAATTGAAATATCACCTGCTGGGCGATTTGATTGAACTGGTTACATTGTTTCCATCTCGTTCATTTGATGCAAACTTTTTATTACATACTTCATCTGAATACCGACAACTTTTTATCAATTAGTCACGTTCGATACCCATATGCAGTGGCAGACAGAACAATATATGTCATTTTCCAGCTTAATATTGCTCACTTACAATCAATTATGACAGGAAACGCGGTCTGGATTATGAAACACGCCCTACATAAATCTATGGATGCTGCTGTCCCAGATATGTTTCAGTTTGTTGTAATTCCCTAATGATTGAAGATAGTTATATGCCGATACCTGGAATGGCGGACCACACAAAACGGATACCTAGTATTAATTTGTAGTTTTGTGTAATATTACGTGTGGTACTGAGGCAGCTGTCAACATATACACTTTGTCCAAATTGCAAATAAATTTCACTACTACGTTTAGCCCTTTAAATCAGTCCGTACCGCAAAGGAAACACAAAATGTTATCATTACATTAGTTAATGCAGCTTAAGTAAATAATCTCTGTTTACCATGAGATTCATACACAACAAATAAATGCTCTGTGTGGGTAAAATGCAGCCATTACTGAAGCTGGTACGTAGATGAACTTTAAAGGGTTAATTTTATTTGATTTATATCCATTTATATTCTTATCGACAGAAATTCAGATGAATTTTATATTAAATCTGTCCTACTTTAGAAAAGGTTTCTCATCATTCCATTAAGCCACGTATTTATTTATCATTTTATATACGCGCGTATATTTAAACCTTCATTCCTCCAATTTTTCTCATTAAATTTCCCCATATTAAATAACTAAATTTCAGTTCTTTGACCAATAATCTTGCCCTAAATTTTTCAGTCACAAAATGGTAATCAGAATCATATTCGCTTTTCTGCAAGTCATCGCATACGTACATTATGAATCTCCTTTACTGGAGAAATTGGTTGTGCTTACACAAAAACACAATTCTAAAAGGATAATAACATCCTTGTAATTTAGTAATAAAGTCAAGATGACGAAGTGGTCACGATACTTAAAAGTCTTTATAAGTCAGATTGTAAAATAAGCTCTCTTATCGGGTTTTTAATGCTTATCAAGTTCCTAACACTATTTCCTATGCCTTGTGTTATCAATTAATATTCTAGGCATAGGCAGTTAAAATGTTTAATAATCTTTGAGCTGGAAATATGTTTCAGGTAACATATGTATACAACATAGAAGCAAATGTTTTGCCTCGAGGGTTAATGTTGATGAAAGTCAGATCAAAGTGGAATATGATTAGTTAACTACAACGGCAATAATTGAAGTGAAATGAAGGAAATGTTTTCCACCGTACATGAACATGTGCAAAATACAGGTAGAAATGAATGGTGCACACAATTCCAGGAACTGAGTGACAAATATCATATTTCATCACAAACTGAAAGGCTTAAAACATTACGAAAATGAATTGATTAGCTTTGTTTAAATAAATAATCCCTATTTATTCTTATAATCATATAGAATTTAGAGTAATTAATTATTGAATCAGGTACATGTAGCCACCAATAAGCTTTAAAGGGCTCAACGACGTTCCACTCGGACGAAAGAGGCAGAAGTTTGCAAGGAAGGAGTAACGGGAAGGTCGCCCTTACACGAAAGTCTTAATGCATAAATATTACTTCGATATGCACGTAAAGAAATACTAACAGTGACCAAGAATCTACATTGTTTAGCCTTCATGGTTAAGTTCGTATTAATTGGTTACCAGAGCATTTTGCTTTGTGTTCTATTAACTTTTGTTTCTTTGTACCTGGTGTTTACTTCAATTCTTCACAACAAAATGATTTATACTCCTACTCTGAACAAAGAAATAAAATGGTTTCCTGCATGTTTCTTTAAACACGCCATTGCTCGTGCACGGAATACCAGCTGTTTCCCTTTTCTCATTGTCGTAAGGGAAAATTGTAGAAAAAATTCCCTCTTTATAAAAATTATTATGCAGTATTTCAGTGCAATACTTTATTTATATTTAATATTACTCCTTCTTTGCTCTCACTTAACAAAATAGTAAAAAAAATGCGATAAATAAAACAAAAGAATTTAACGTTTCATAATGTTTAAAGTTTAAATGCGTCATGTTTGTGTTTTATAATTAAAATATATAATATAATTCAGGTCTATACACAAACTTTATTTA
>NW_019059902.1:279947-310170 GCF_000696155.1 Zootermopsis nevadensis
CCAGAAGACAGAACTCTTCATACTCACCGCTGCGAGAACCCCAAATCTTACATGACCCATCTACATTACAAAGATCAATTGATACTGTTTAGGAAAATAATTCGTTTTTATTCTGGCATTCATGTGAATTCCATACACACTGTGAACGAAAGCAGGTAGCGCATATATTTACCAATACGCTTTGAATATTTTATTTACAGTGATAACAGAATTACCTACTAGTTTAGCAACCATCAGACCTCGCGTCGCAAAGTTCAAGCCACACTTTGATCATCTCTGAGTTGCGTGTGTGTTGCATACTGTTCGGGGATGTAACTATCTGGTGTATTTGATGCAGACTAATAATTAACCTTTCAATACATGTTAACGAAAATGGGCAGGGCCACACAAGGAGACTGTACCTATTTCATTACCATATGCCACCTTCATCTACTATGATAGACAACAGGTCTTTGTCTCATGTCGATCAAAGTCGACGAATTTAATTAAAGTCGATGACACTGGTGGAGCTCGTGTCGGATAAACAAAGAGTGTGGGAAACAGAAAGCACAGAGAATATTATGCGGAAACGTTATTCCTAACAGAATAGGTTTCTAGCCTTGCAGTACTGGATAGTTCAGTGAGATCATGAGGCAATTGGTGTTGCTATTATCTAACACAGAATGCTAAATAGTAATCCGTTCTTGCGTCCAGAAGTTGGGTCGTCGTTTAACACCTCACAGTTCAGCAGCTGCACATTTCCTTATGTACTGATAGAATGGAAATGTTATAAAACGTTACTAAAGTAATCTGAGTTCGAATCAACTTGCTTGAAAATAACTTCAATGCAATTTATTCAATACTTACGTAATTCCATTTAGGGCGTTTTGATAAAATTTCCTTCTGACCTATGTAACTTATATCCAAACGTTTTCCTGTAACGACTAAGTAAAACCACGTAGCACAACCCATCATGTTAGCCAGAATCTGGCCCGAGTTGTGAACTCGAGACCTCCTTAACGTGACAACTAGCCAGAATCTGGCCCGAGTTTTGAACTCGAGACCTCCTTAACGTGACAACCTTAATATCCACACGGATTCGACATTCTGTTGACGTTAAATATAAACTAAGCCACCTTACTCCCAGACTAGTTAAGTGCTGGTTCAGAAATTAAGACTCTGAGTTAGTACCGAGTGTATGATAATGTGTTACTTGGTTAGGGCTAACTCACTCCTCGTAGAGCGGTGATAGAATATATCAGAGCAATGGAGGAATGGTGATTAGCGAGGAATAATTGAATAACTCGGAGAAACGTTTTCTCCAGTGCCACAACAAATCTCATTTAAAGTCGCCCGGAAATGATCCTGGTCTTCGGCGGTAAGGAACTTGTGTCTAGCTGCCTGAGCCATGGCATGAACTTTGGACACAAATTAATATTGATAAAAGAGATGCATTTTCCTGTCGTTTGTAGTAAAATTGTTTAACGTTCGTGCGTGGTAGTGTCATTCCAGCCACGATTATTTTCAACATTAGCCAGGCCGCCTTGTTACTCCCTTAATGACTCAGTTCACAATGAAGTTTTGGTGCAATGGCTCTTACAAAGTCAATGAAACTTGAGCCGCGTCGTGACACAAATACGAAATTCCTGTTACAAGAAGTCTTCACAGTACCAGTAGAATCCCACCATTGTCCCAAAGGAACAATGTTCTTATAAAGACTAGGATATATATACTCTGATATACGCTGCTGCCATTAATAACGATGGTATCAAAGTGGCGTCTGTATGTATGTTACTTTGCAGGTACATGCTTGGAAATTCGGCCGACAGTCAAATATTTCTGACAGATGATCTTAGATCCGTCATTCCTGCAGACGAGTTAAATAAAATATTAGCAAATATTAGTAAATCAAGGCATTTCGTATAAATTTCAATATTGGTATTCTGGGTTGTAACACCACCATTTATATCTCTAACGCTTTATTTTTTTTTCAAAATACCTTGCATAGTTACTGTCCCTACAATTATTGCTAACATTTCTCTTTTTATGATAAAATTTCTCTCACTTTCCCCTAGAACACTCATTCTTATCCTTTAAGGCCGATTAATTAATTATATGTACCATCTTCTTTGAAAAATCACTCTTGCCTCATTTTGTATATATGGGTTTTGTATCATTATCAAAATAAACAATATTTGTTTCCTTAAAAACATTAACCAGTTGGTCTACGTAATGATGAAGTGTGTGTTTTCTTTGCGGTACGGACTGAATTATTAAATGAGCCCGGTCTTTAAAGGTACAATTTAGCTGCACGCGACAGAGACAAGCGACCGAGGCAGGCGACAGAATTTCGAGACCGGTCGCTTCCTGTCTGCTCTCTGTACAATCGTATGAAGTACAATTACGAGCGCGAGACAAAGACAGGCGACAGAGACAAAGCACAGGAGACCGCTCTCGGACCAGTAGTGTCTCGCGACGGGCTCAGGCAGCATGTGTGTTGTTGAGTAAAATAATGGCAGAAATTAAATTTACTGGTGACCAAGATGAGCAATTGGTAGAATTAGTAGCAGAAAACCGACCACTGACCACCGACAGAAAGATCCTTCTTCGCGTCTGGTTTTGAATATTGAACTCATAGGTTTTCTTTGTTTCTTTCGCAACAAATAACACAGCAACACATCATCTTCTTCTTTTTCTTCGAGTAACCTTCTTAGAAGCATTTTTGTACTCATTTTTCACAGAATATGTGCACGTATGTCTCAACAAAACAAAGAAAACAAACACTTTGCCGCATGTCTCGGTCGTCACCTCAAAAGTGTGTGGCGACAAGCTGCGATGTGTCCGTCTCCCGTCTCTGTCGCCTGCCTCGGTCGCTTGTCTCTGTCGCGTGCAGCCAAATTGTATCTTAGGAGTTACATGATTAGTCATCGAAGACACTCTTGGCAGGTAGTCAAGTTTCGATCGATGACTTATCAGTGAAATCAATATAACGTCTCTGTTCTTCGTAGTGTCTCGTTTCTGTCAATCGCGTTGTTTCCTGCAGCATTTTGGGTCCATACTGTTTTATATATATCAACCGAAGTCAAGGCCCTGGATATCAGACCCCGAGAAAGGGGTTGAAAACCGACGCACTTTTATCGGCTCGGAGTCTGGCCGATGAGAGAAATGCCCGCTTATAAGGTGCAACGCGTGCGTAAGGACATTAGCAATACCGAGCTAACGAGATTATGAAAGCTCACCGAAACGTGAGGTAATTATCTGGTGGTAAGAGCTGCAGAAGCAACTCATTACGTTTGCCATGTTTGCAGCACGCAGTTCGGAAACTAAACTACTCAGCGAACTAGAAACTCCGCCTTCAACGTGACCAGAAAATGCAGACATACCTCAAAAAGTATTAATGATGTCTGCCATGCGATTACAAGTTATCAGTTCCAAAAAAAATGTTGTCATTTTATCGAAAATACTGCCGACCTTAATTTTACCATTTGCTTTATGAGAGAGTAACGCAATGAATATCACAAATTACAAGTATATGAAAAAAATACCCAAGACTGTATTTGGACTGGCCAAAGATGAACTCTGAGATTTCTACGGACCACATATTATTATTATTATATCCCACCTATTCACCACTTTATGGGGTATGTACTCCCATGTACCCGAGATAGACCTTGTCCCTAAGGTACATAGGGAAGCAGCTATTTCCGGGATCCATATTGTTTTTAGCAAGTGTCACATGTATTATAAAATGTTTTACAATACATGTGACATATTATTATTATCATTATCATTATTAATGAATTTAATTTAATTATTATCATCAGTTCTGTTTGCTTATATATGAACACACTACGTCCTTACATGTAATGCTATATTGAATCAAACCTGTTAATTAATCAGATGAGATTGCACATTACAGTCGGCGAATGTCAAACATGGCGGGAAGCGGGAGTCAGCAAACAAGTGATTACAACTGAGGAAAACAGTCTTTCTGGACATTGTGCCGTGTAGACTCGTAGTCGACTAACGTTTCGGAGATGCTGTCACCATCGTCCACTGATCTCTCTCTTTCTCTATGACACACACACACACACATGTGATTTCTATGGTTACTTTCTCTCATCCAGATATTGGCAAGTCTGAATGTCTCTTTCACTAAAACGGAATTAAATAAATATTGGTATCAGGGAATACATAACCTACAGAAATGATTGTTTTTTGACCTAAAGATGAAACCGGCTATTGGTCTCCCCTGGGGCGTGGGGTGACGTGGTGGTTTTACAAGTTATTGTAATTTCATTAGGCTACTGTTCTCTATAGCGCATGACTATTTGTATATGTCGAACGTTCGACAAACTATCTGCATCTTTGTCCCGAGTTACGAGTTGAATACATAACGAAGTATGACTATTGTGGCATTTACAACAGAGGAAAATATAAAATACAACACGAAACATATTATCCAAAACGTTAAACATTACTGTGTCTCAGAGACTAGGTTTCCTGTTGAACTTACATAATACGTCCATTTATGACTCAAATAACATAAATCACATAACTGATAAGATTTAAATGTATTTGTCAAAGACATTTAGTTTACTATGTCCGTATACGAATAATATGATAAATTATCAATGCAAAATATTCACTGTGTAGTAATCGTGAAAAAATTTAAATGACAGCATTTTCGGTTGCAAAAATTAATACAGTCACTTTACGGTATGAACACTGAATGTATATTGTACATTCCTGTCCATACCCGTTAACATTAATGTGCAAATTCTGTTACGATTCCATTACGAAATACAATTTTGTTAGAAATCTGAGTAACTTTTAATAACAAACAACTAAATTTCCCCCCACATTAAAACTTTGAATATTTGCAAGTCATAATTTAATATCGCAAACTGTAAATATAATATAATTGACGATACACTGTGAAACATTATGCCTAATATCATAAAATCAAACTCAGAACTCGCATTGTTAACTTCGTTTGTTTAAACTTTTAATCACGCCTGTAGACATTGAGTCGTGTCAACAAAGAGCTTTTCAACCCCCGTTTGAAAGTAATTTGGTTGTCAAAGTAATCAGCTTCGTCAATAGGGGGGGGGGGCAGGATGTACGAACTGCTGCTTCGTTACCTGATCCCCCCCCTCTTTTCCTACTCTTTCACCCCTCTTTTACGCAGTCACAATTTGACTGCTTAATTAAAAGTCTCTGAAAGCATCATTAACATTTATATAACTACTCCCAAAAGAAGAAATATTTTCAAATCATACACAGCGTTGTCTATTTACTGCGATGACCGTCCTCTGGGATGTTTGCGCCGTCTGTGCTGGAAACTGACCGACGTTTCAGAGTCGTCAACATACAGACATTAAAAGTAAAGTAAAGCTGTCCCACTATACGCCATGTAGGCGTTTGGGGTGAGTGGAGGTATAGCTCCTCTCTTCCTTGACCTCGGCACTAGATGGGGGTGAGTGGTCAGCATCACGCCCCGACCGGCTTTACCCCCGGGAAAGGACCCCGGTACCTATTGGATAGGAGGCTGGGGGGGCCCCAGAGCCGCAGAGACGCAGAGGCTAGAGGAACCCCCCCCCCCGGGGGGATTGAACCCCGGTCGTCCAGCCCGTAGCTACTCACTATACTGACTGAGCTATCCCGGCTCATACATACAGACATTATAAAATTTAATATTCTGATAATAAATTAATAAACACCAATAAACTAAACGTAAGGCATCAAAACTCAATGAAATTCTAATTATATTTGGTTGTAAGATGGCTGGCTTCTGGGATGTAGCGTCGTATACTCTGGTAGAAATTTACCAACTTTTCAGAGGTCCCTGCTGCCTCCAACATGAGACTCATATCCCTGATGACGGATTCGGCAAGGACCTCTGAAAAGTTAATAAATTTCTACCAGACTACATGACACCACAACCCAGAAGACAGCCATCTTCAGACTCATCGCTTTGAGAACCTGAAATCCTACTTAGGTTACAATGTAAATTTCATTGTCCAGTCTACCGTCATTTAATTGCAGAATATTAACATTTATTATACAAAACTTGTAAATTTCCGGATTGAAAATAAGATTTCAAGTACGTTTCACCAAGTTACAAGATTTACTGACTTGTTGACTGGTTGAGGCCCTAGGGCGTTGTTTACAGACCCATAACTTCACTTCTATAAGCCATCTATACCAAGCTTGATAAGAAAAAGAGTGAGACTGCTATGGTTACCATTAGCTTGGGGCTTTCCGAAAGGGGAACCGGGGGGAGAAGTGAACGCCTACGCTAACAACTGAGCACTAATGGAGAATTTAATAGCTCAAGTCCCTGACTGACACATGTTGAAACCTCATGGGAATTCCAATCACACCAAATATCCAAACCGGCAGCTACGTACTGTAAGTTAGGTCCAGCTCTAATTTAATCTATGGTTCATGGTTTAATGCATTCAGTTCTGAGAGATTACACACAGCGAAAGCAGATAGTAATGAGTTGCACTGTAATTACACCATTAGTTTGCATAGATTCCAAAAATATATACATATTAAAAAGCCTCTGTGTATGTATGTTTCTCCATTAATATCTTCTGCGCAACCGCTAAAAGTCACTGCCAAAATATATATTCCGTTATTATTAAAGTCTAACGTTTGCATTCCTTTGATGGAGAAAAAAGGTTAATACTATAATTACGATATCAGCTTTATAATTTTTTTTCAACAGGCATTCTTTACATAATTCAATTAAGAACGTTAAAACTGTCCAAATGTGTAGCACACTACAATTAGACTAACTTTAGAGACTGGATCAAAATGCACAAAGTGAGTTACATAATATGTGCCCATAAGTAAATAATAATAGATTGACCATATCAAGTGAGACATATTGAGCGAAGCATGTAGCATGGAGAGAAAACAAAAATGCTTACAAGATTTTCGTTGGAAACCTGAAGAAAATACACTGCTCGAAAGACAAAGACACAGATAAAAGGATAATATTAAAAAGGATCTTTCGTGAATAGGGGAAAATTGTGGACTAGAATGATACGGTTCGTGGTAGGGATCACTGGTTACCTCTTATGAACACGGTAAAAAAAACCTTTGGGTTCCATATAAGGCGAGAAACAGGTTGTTACCTTCAGAATAAGAACACTGTTCCAAGGAATTACTCAGTGGTTAATAGTTTAGATTCGTCTCAGGTCTGAGAGGCATAATTCCCCATTTTACATATCGTTCCCTTTCGGATTCAGAATTCCAGAATACGTCAGATATATGCTGCCCTCTTCCACATGTCTCTCTCTCTCTCTCTTACTCACTCTAAAAGGTTTTCACTCCTATAGAATTCCTTTTGGCTTTCCCCATTATCTGCAGTTCCCTGCTGACTTTGCACTCCATAAAGTCACAACGTATGCATAAAAATAAGATAACGAGAATTATAAAATAATCCTTTATAACAGTGCGAACCGTAGACAGGAAAGTAGCTAGATGGAACATCGCACTTCGGTTTCGTTCACCGAAATGTTTTAACCCGTGGCACGTGCACGCTTTCAATAACAAATACAAGTATAAAGTAAATATCGCCGATTACTGCATGTCTCTTGGTATTCGTTGTCACTGTATACTCGTTTCTAGGACTATCTAACTAACTAACTAACTAACTAACTAACTCCCTGGTAGCAGAAGCCCCAGGTCCGACACCGACAACACCAAAGCCCGCCACTGGACACGATCCCGAGCCAACTCCATCCATTTTCCGTCCTAACAGCCCACCTCCCGAAGATCCCATCTCCTTCTTGGTCTGCGAAGTGGTTGTTTTCCATAGGCCTTCTCTACCAAAATCTGTATGTACCCCTTTCCTCCCCCACGCGTGCCACATTTCTAGCCCATCGGAGCCTCCTAGATTTTACTATCCTCACTACACTAGCTCCTCGTTATGCAATATTCTAAATTCCCAACTTATTTCATCCCTCCTAGGTCCAAATATCTTACTGAGCACCTTGTTTTCAAACACTTGTAATCTGCGTTCTTCCATCAAGGTAAGAGACCATGTTTCACAACCATACAAGACAACGGGCAAAGTTATTGTTCTGTATATATCCTGATTTTTTATGTTTTGGATAACAAATGGGTTGATAACAGTTTTTGAATTGCATAAAACGAGCTTTTCCCGAATGTATTCTACTCTTAATTTCATCGTGGACCTCATTTATATTTTACTCACTTGTAGGACAAGACAATTAATATAATCTGTAGTTAAAACATTATCATTATAACCCTAAAACACAATAATAATTTACTGTAGTCGTGTCCAAATAGCGGCCCTTCGGTGCATTTTACGGTCCTACACGGTTCTGGAATTATACACGTTCTACGGTTCCTTTGTCCTAATTTTAAGACCCTTAGCTGGATATACAAGATTAGATAAAAAAAAGACGAAATTATGAAATATGTGAGAAAGCAGTATTTTAAATTTTACATTTTTTAGACAACGGATTGTAAAACCAAATACCTTAAACTCAGTGCTAGAAATCTTTTCTCACATTTAACATTGCAGAATATTAATTCTTTCGTGAATTTAATTCTGTTTTGTTCATTTGTAACGAGTCATCAGAAATTCTATACGGTTCACTGACTATGAATTGTACCTCTGGCACTCCATCTTGAAAGCAATTACGCACGCATATTAACGTTACCATATTTCGGTATCGCAAAAACCGACAAGTAGAATAAAGAGAGTTAAATACAAAACACATCAGTGATTAATAACATGTGTTTATGAAGTGAGAGCGTGTGTATTGTTTTAAATGATAAATGGAAGGCGATGAGGTGACGTGTGTGTGGACAGGGATTTACGTACGAGCTGTGTTACCAACACTTTCCGTCTATGCAAGGCAATTACAGGAGACCTGTCCAGGTAGTGTACAGGCCACACAATGCTAAGTGTTGTTAAATCACTGGTCGAGCACGTTTTATATTGTTTGCGATATAATCTGTCTCCATAAGTGTCATTTCTATGCCAAAAAAAAGCACAGAAATTTCTATGTAAGTTGCTAGAGGTTCGTTCAAAGCTCAGTAGTTAAAAAAAATTCTGTTATCGTACTGGAATTTATAACTTTTTTCGGAAATGTTTTACTACGCCTAACTCAGTCCAGCGAAGACCATCTTGAGAAGCTATAGTTGCTTAGTTAGTCAAGAAATTTACCTCCTTATATGGAACCAGAAGGTTCATTATTGTTTCCCCAAGGGAGTCACGCAAGACCCAATCGTGGTCCAGAAAATTACACTCTACATTCACACACCCTGTTGTTATATCCGTCCGTTTGTGTTTAGGTCTCCCAAACATTCTCCTTATGTCAGGTATTCTGACGAATATTTTGTGCGCATTTCTAATCTCCACCGTGAACTCTGCATGTCATCACATTCTCATTGATACAGACATTGCAGCTCGAAAATGACTATCGTCTTGGATGTAGCGCCGTCTAACTTCGTAGAAGTTTACAGACGTTTCAGAGATTCTTACTATCTGTCTCTATAAGACTGAACGGTTCAACATCCCAGAAGACCATCATTTTCCAACGTTCGATAATTTCTGTATTGAAGAGAAGTTGAACGGCTTTATATTCACATGGCGCTGCTCAGGACAAAATTTTGGAATGACTGACATGTCATCGTTTGGAAAAACCAACTTTCTTCCCTTTTTCTGCGTTAATGAGAAACGAAGCTACCCGTCACATGGCACCATCTCTTGCCACTTAAGCAAATGACAGACTTCATCCACTGTGCAAGAGAAAATCTAAACACAATTTTTATCGGGTTAATAAAGCGTCTTCATTTATTACAGTGAGCAGTCATTTAGTTTGAAGAAAATTACATAATGAAACATACGTTCCATCCAAGTTTTCGTAACGATGGGTCTCCGCTGGGAACCTAATGGCTTCGCTGCTCCAGATGGATGTTAATGACACAAACTGGTAGCAAGGCAAAGACTCAATGCTGAGTGGCCTGATTGTAACGACCTCTGAGGTTTAAATTTAGGACTATTCTTAATGCTTACCATAAACGTCTTTATTTAAAGACTAATGCAATTTGTTTTCCGTAATTTCTCCCTTTAAGCCCAACGGTAACTCTGTGTCCCACTTACATCAACAATCAATAACTCCTCATGTTGTATTTATTGATTTCGCACGATTCTCATATAAACAGCGTTGATACGCGTATAATATTAAAATTAACCTTGAAGGGAGAGAATGTGAAGGAGTAGATTCATCTGGCTGAGGATAGAAATCTGTGGGTGTGGGGTTTGTGGATGTGATGATAAATTCTCAGAGTTCATTAGGCGAAAATTTACTGACTGGCTGAGTGAAGGTCACCTTCACAAGACGTACTTTGTTCCATGAAGTTATTTTCTACGAAGTCCCTACATAAGATCAAACTTACCTACGAAGTCCCTACATAAGATCAAACCTACCTACGAAGTCCCTACATAAGATCAAACCTACCTACGAAGTCCCTACATAAGATCAAACCTACCTACGAAGTCCCTACATAAGATCAAACCTACCTACGAAGTCCCTACATAAGATCAAACCTACCTACGAAGTCCCTACATAAGATCAAACCTACCTACGAAGTCCCTACATAAGATCAAACCTACCTACGAAGTCCCTACATAAGATCAAACCTACCAAGTCCTCTGGAAGACACATACATATATTAACCCTTGTGTCTAACGTTATGGTTCGCTGTAATTATATCGAAATATCTTCTTCAGGAAATATTTTTAGATAAAGCTATTTAACAGTAGCACTACTTTCTTTGTTCTTCACATCTCAGTGGGAAATATATACCATCTTCTTCAACAATCAATAAGTTATCACTTTTATTCATGTGCTTCGTATGATTGTCCCTGTAAATAGCGAACGTTTCTTTAAACAGCGTTAATAAATTGATATTTTAACTGTGAAGTGTAGTAGTGCTTTCTTCGCGGTACGGACTGAATTATTAAATAATTCAACACCATAAAAATTAACTTGGCCGTCACATATTTTGCTAAAGTTTCGTGCTGAAAATGGTGCACGTTATCAGAATCCATTTTGAATTTTTAAACTAACAGTTGCCAAGGAGAAACAAACTCCAACTGATATGCTTATGATACAGCACTGTTACTATACAAAGCCAATGAAAATAAATCCCAAGTTCAGTGGAGTTTATAAAATAAAAACATCTTTTATGTTTTGGGTGTGAAATTATATAAAAAAAAGTGCTAACGTAATTTCGTGTTCACGAGTACACTTCAATAGTGCTCTTCTCATAAAATCTACCTCACAAGTTTTTACAACCTGCACTAGTTAACTATTTCGCAAAGTAAATTAATTTTTGCCTGAAAATGTTAAAGCTCTCTGCACATTTTCTTTTCCTTCAGAATTGTTGTTCTTTTTATGACTACCGTGTCTGACAACGAGAACACTTTTCCTTGTATTTTATCGATCACGTACGAAAGTCATGCATTGGCGAACTGCGTTAAGCTTATCTATGACCTATAATCTTCCTTAGTAACTGCACACGGGACTTCTGACCACGTAATTATATTCATGGGGGTTTCCGTCCGGCACGATACATTTTAATTTTTTTAGATTATGAAGATCATTACATCAAATAGCATAGTAAAAAAATAAAATTACAAAATATTAGCTGCAAAACCTCTACGGCAAGTCCACTTGATAAACCTAGATGTAGGTAAAACCTTGGTGCGCAAACATTTTATGAAAGGTCAAAATTGAAGGCTGAGAACGACGGATAATATTAAAATGGATTTTAGGAAAATGGTTAGTAAGGATAGTAGTTGTTTAGGGTCGTCTCCAATGGCAGGCTTTGGCACTGACTGCGTTCAATTTTAATATTCTGCCACTAGAGTGATAGCAAACGAATCTTTTAAAACTAGACTGTGAACATGCCACTGAACTGAAGTAATTCTGTACAAAAACCGATAGAGGCCTTTCTAGCTGACGTGTATCACAAAAAAAAAGGATTTCTTGAACAGCGAAACATCTCTCTATTACTCAAAGAAGTTCCTTGCCATTAAATTATTCTGTTAGGCCAGTCAAGGTCTCCTTTCTGACTACCAGTACTGTCAAAAATTTGCCTCGGCGTCCACTGACATCTTACATATTACTTCCACATCAACCCTAGACCCAACTTCTCCTTCTTCTTAAAACATTTCATTTCTTCCTTTTCATGACCGTCTGTCACATTAGGATTATCTTTCTCTCAAGTTCTGCTTCTTCAATTATTCTTCAATTTTCATCCCATCATCCCGCATTGTGAGACATCTCAGAAGATGACTCTCTTCTGTGATGTTGCGCAGTACAGTCTGGTATAATTTTACGAACGTTTCGGCGGTCCTAACTGCCTCCATCATCAGTGGGATTCGCCCTGACTACACAGTGAACAACCGAGAAGACAGACATCTTCATTCCACATTCTATTCAATAAGCTACATCTCAATAACTGGATTTTTCATTCAAATTCTATGTTTAACATCGACAGAAATGTGTCTTGTCCAGAAAGCCTGAAATGGCCTCTATTGGCTGAATTTGTGCTGATAATTAAATTAGTAGCCCCCAAATAGCTGGTGCAATACGCCGATTGAGTAAAGGTACAAGGCTGAGCGTAAACGAGTCCCCGTAACTCAATTGAGTCGGCCATTACCAGCTCTGTAATGACGTTTCTGTGACGCATATAATCCGATAATATGGATTAGTTTGCTGCATGAGCGTTCAACTTTCCGCGTATACGAACCTTGCACAGCAAAGAGTTTCAAGCGAAATCCATCATTTCGTAACCTTGCTTGCAAGTAACAAAGCCGTAAGATGGAAATTTTAAAATTCAGGACAAGGATTTAGTTGCAATGAAATTTTAAAAATATAGAATTGTTGTTCTGTACTTTTGAAATGAAAATTCTGACCTGAGAAGAATTTGGACATTAACAGCCCATTAATAAAAAAAATTGAAAAATATTAATTTTAAAGTCTTAAAATAAAATAAAGAAATAAATTAGTAGATCATTACTTAGATATTTAAATTAACATTACTCTAGCGAATTACGATATCTCTTTCAGTATTCATCTTATTATAATATTTTAAGAAATAATCATACTAGTTAAGATATATTTTATTTTTCTACATAATCTCTGTGACTTTCAATACATCCGATTCACGTTTTGTCATTTCAACAGAAAGGAAATTTCCGATTGGACCTTAAGTCATTCTTACATAGCTTCTCTTCGTCCGATCAACAATTCAGATACAATTTCATTTATTCTAATGTTGTCCCTCACATATCGATTAATCTATTCCTTGACCCCCAAAACATGCCACAGTCGATAGTTAGCTACTAAAAACATATTACGATGAAATTTAAATATTACGCTCATTCTTAAACCTTCCTCTGGCTCAAGTACGTATCGCAAATTAACATTAATTCTTCCTTACTTTGGTCTAGTGCTCACAGCTTCGGCCCAGATATCGTTGTTCTGATCTGTTCATTACTCAAAAGGAAATAAAAACCAACTTGGTACAGATAAATAGAGGCTCATATGTTTTTATACCAGACACATGTTTAGTTAGATAATATAAACATAATTTTTAGATAAACTAAAATTATCTCACTTCGCCCAACTATACAAACACGACTATTACACGCTAGGCGGAAAATCATGAATATACACAAAGAAAGTCAAATATTACAACAGAGTGGCCCTGAAGCAGCCTTCAATAACATTGACTTTGTTCGAGGAACTTGGATGGCATTGACGTCACACGACGAGTTTGAATATGTATAAGAAACAATTCGAATTTTCTTCTGAATCAATGATCTTGAGAATAAGGGCTGAGTCGAAGTTGATGGATTGGCGGAAGAGAGACGAGTCAGAAAGACAGAGAAAAGGTGCGAAAGAAACGAATATGGCTAAATGCTTGTACAGTGAAATGAGAAGTTTGTAGGAAAAAGGAGAGAATAAAGATGGCTGACCTCTGGGATTCTGCACCGACGTTTCAGAGGTACTTCCTTAATCATTAGGGCTCGTTGCCCATATGGTGACACCTTATACAAAGACATTCGACAATGATAGTTGATTTGTGATACAACGCGTTACTGATAGAACCACACACACTACAGATGTCACAATAAAAACAGTCAACATTAATTTCTTTTGTTCTTCATCAAATATTTATCATATTGAAAAACGTTTCAAACGGAAAATACAAACATAAACGAGATCTGCATTCCAGACCGTGTAATAAGTCTTCTTTTATAAAATAAATTGGCATAATATGTGATTTATATTTCATGTAATTTAGGGGTTGTTAAACTTTATAAAAAACTGAGTCCTTCTTAAGAAACTAATAGTCACTTATCTCGTCAAGAAATTCCCCTATTTTACGGAACTACAGGGTACTCTACAATGGGTACCGGGGGTCCTTTCCTGGGGGTAAAGCCGGCCGGGGCGTGATGCTGACCGCTCACCCCCATCTAGTGCCGAGGTCAAGGAAGAGAGGAGCTATACCTCCACTCACCCCAAACGCCTACATGGCGTATAGTGGGACAAACATTACTTTACTTTTACAGGGTTTATTAATGTGATCACATCAGCGGGCCACTGGTCCTTATCCTGAGCCAGATGAATCCAATGCACATCCTCCCATCATATTTTTAAAATTTTAAACTGTGTCCTTCCAATCTACGCATAGGTCTTCCAAATTCAATCTTTCTGTCATGTTCTTTTAACAAAACGTATGTATTTATAATCTCTCCTGTTTGTGATCTGTATACTGCCCTTCCCAAATTTAATCTAAATATGCAAGTAATTCTGGAGGCAAAACATTCAGAGGCACGACGAACAGTAGCTTTTCTATACAAGAATTGGCTTCGTTAAGTTAAGCAGAGTGCATGCAAATACACAACTCCACAAAAGTAATGATTTGTGTCCTGTGGTTCCGTAAAATGACAGAGTTTCTACCAATCTTTCATTTTGTTGCTACATCATCATGTTTTGTTAACCGGAATGCAAAATGCTGTGTTGGGGCACTCAAGGAGCGAAGAACTGAAACGAACTGTTACGACAAAGTGTACTCTTTGTACCGTGAAAAAGAGGCAAGGACATTTTCCAACTCAGTTCCTTTATTTTGCTGATTCAAACGCCGGTTGCAAACAACAGCGTGCATCTGGGAACAAACTCACCCCTATTTCTCAACAGAATCACAACAATTATGCTGACACTGCTAAGGGAAACAATACCATCACAAAATTCCTTATTCCATTACATTTAAAAATGTAAATCTCTTTACCTTACGTCATAACCCTTCAACATAAAATGGATATCAATCTAGTAAAGAAGGCTTCACCAAATTCCTATCTGAAACCTTACGTGTACAAAATACGATCAATAATAAGAAAGGTTTTAAAAAAATTCTACCTATATAAGACTATGAGACAGAATATCGAGAAATCCACATACGCTAACACTGAAGAATGTCTTATAAACTTCTGAATTGTTATTCTGTTCAATACAGATAATTCTACCTGCATTGTAATGTCGGTAATTTACCGATACACTTTGTATCTTCATAAATTATTAATTGTTTACTATTTAATGACGAACTTATTAATTGTCGTTTACGAGTGACGAAAGGCAAGGCGATTTGTCAGCGATAAATTGATATGGGTGCGTAAAATAGAACAGTCGCCTGTTATGGAATTTACCTGGACGGACTGGATAATACCACGAACCTCAGCCTCCGGGCAGAAAATTGAAATTGTAACCTCGAAAATACGAAGCATGAGCGTTAAATGCGAGACCGAAAATAATACCAAAGCGACAGGGATGATGGACAGGCCTTGTAGCAGGCATAAGAAAGGAATTCCAAAAAGAATACACAATTTTGGAAAAAGGGGTTCAGATGGAGGGACAATATTTTCAATGACCTGGCAGAAATGAAATTTAAGGATCTGGGACAGATCGTGTGAATTAGGATAAGGACCACGACAATGAACCTTCGATATCCATAAAAACTTGGGAATTTAGGTCTATTAAAACGTGGAATGAATGTACACGACAAGTGTATTTACATTTGTTTGCATGGAATTTTCTTTCATACGTGCCAACACATGCAGTGACAGTGAAAACAAATACATTTCAATATTCAATCGAAGATGTAGTTTGCATGTTTCAGAGCCCTGAAATATTTGTATACAATTATCGTGTGCCAAAACGTGCTCTCGAAACTCAGCTACTTTTTAAAAAAAAAAATGGGGAATTTTTCGTACCTGAAAATTATAAATATGTATGTTTTAGTTTACTCCCTGGACAATATATCTCTATAATTTAAAACACCTTCATCTACATCATAAGTTAAGCTGCTGACCTATTCCGGTTGAAAAAATTACAGCTTGAGTTGTTTTCTGGGTTGTCTCACAGTTGTTTTATAGATTGTTACATTTCATCCCTGAAAACGGTGACAAGTTCCTTGAAAACTTAAACATCTTTAAGTACGTCCTATGTTTCATTCAAATTCAGAATTGATTTTGAAATTACTAATAATTAAACATATAGTAAGACCCACTAAACAGGGGATTGGTTAGTCGCAAAGCTGGACATACTTCTATGCACCAAGCAGGATTCGAAATCATAATTCCAATTCTTGAGCACTGAGTCCAATGTAAGTCCCTTACGAACACGGTAATAAGCCTTTGGAATTCATAAAATGCGGAATATTTATTGACCAAATGATCGACTATAAGACACGAAAGAGTAACTTTATTACAAGCAGTTAGACTGTTAATAACTTTGTTTGTGTGTCATTCTCTTTCAAATTTCGGGTGAGATTTATTTGTGATCAAAACTCTGTAACTAAGTTGCAGTTAATAGGAATATTTAACCGGAATAATACATAACGCATGAGGACTTTCAAGAAAAACATATTTCTCATCATGTAAATATATGCTTGCCATCCAGAGGAATTCATCTCGTAAAACAATGAGTAACATTCTATGAAAATAACGGAATAAAACCGTTAGCCTCCAACCTCTGCGCTTTTGAATGATTCAAAGAGAATCTGTAATGGGCTATGGAATGTTATACAGTTTACCTGCATATCTGCTTGTATTGAAGTTTAGTAAATTGTCTTTCATACGTGTCAAACAGCCAGGTGAAGTTATTGTTATAATGCTTGGTTTACTGTGAGACGTCTCCACTTCGCTTTTAAACTTTCGACATATGCCAATTAACGACAAAACTTCTGTCGTAAGTTTTAAAAACAATTTGCATTACAACATATTCCCAAATGGATAGATAAAGAACGTATGTAGTAATAAATGTCGACTTTTTCTACGTGATATCAGATATGACGGAATGAATGGAAATGATTTGTCCCGGGAGAAAGGTTAGTAGGAAATTGCTGATAAAATTTAAATGTGCAGCCTCACTTTATAAGATACTAGTATCCCATAACAACAACATCACATTTTAATAATATTATACGCGTTCTGCTCACCATCTGCAATATTTTTAACAAATGATATCCAAAATTCTTCCGCGAACAAGGAAGCTTTTGTTTAAATATCTGCTTAGAGATCAGGGGTATTTCGCAATACCTACCTCATGCATTTACCATCTGAATCAAAAGCTGGGATTAATGGTACATTCGCATCTTTCTTTCACAGTTGTATTTATCTCTTTCACCCTTTCTTTGTTCCATATTTTTTCATTTCATTTTACAGCAGTCTATTAATAATTATGTACATATTTTATCTTTCTCGTTTTTGACAGGAATTTTCCTCCTCCGATAATATCTGAACTACATTACGAAAATAATTATATAGCTCTTATAAAAAAAAACATACACATGTCTAAGCAGAGTGGTTTCTGTTAAAATTCTTCGTTTACTTTCTGCTTAATTGTTAGAAGAGTTTGTGTTTATCAGTGGCAATTTTACTAGAATATTTATTCCACTTTTTAAGACCAAAAAAATACACCTAAAAACAGATTTACCGTTAGGTCTCTTTACGTTCTGTAGAGTTACAAATGTAGGCCTATATCACTTCAATACACGTTGCCAGCACATAATTATTCGTAGCGATCGTAGACTGTCTGCTTTGTAATTACCGCAGACGTCAGTAAGAAAACAAGGAACAAACCCCAGATTTCCTCGAAATAACTCTTACTACATACCGAGTGGTTTAGCAGTTTCGATGGTGCAGTAATGGAAATATGTCCTGCAGCAAGGCCACTGGGAAGAGTCGAGTAAGATGCAAGGAGACTATACTCCTGTAAATACATCAAAGTGTAATCACATTAATAAATTGAATCGTATTTTTATTAACACAGTTATTTAAAACCATACGTAAACACACAAAACACAAATTTCAAATACATATAAATTATCAGACAAACAAATAATGTAATTATCACTTAACATTGTGGAATAAAAAATTTATCTTCTAGAATTGTATAGAACAGCGTTTCTCAATCTATGGTAGCGTACCACTGGTGGTACGCGAGCCAATGTTGAGTGGTACGCGAATTCAGTAAAATCAAAAGATAATATTAACATAAATACGTTTTCTCTGAACGCATTTGGTTAGTGGTACATTTAATGTGTTAAATTAGACTTAGTGGTAAGCCAGTGAAAAGGGGTTTGAACCCCTGGTATATATAAGAACGAAAACCTTGCGTAATTTGGATTTTTATTCGTTTATAAATAATCCTAGTCAGGATTCAGAGACAGAACAACGTTCAACCCACATGAATAAGGATAATAAAATAAGAGCTTTAGTTCAAAAAACACAAATGTGAATAATTCCGTTTACGGATGACTGATAATCCGCTAGTAGTTACTTACAAAATCAGCCATCTTTGTTCGCAGAACAACGGTTTGATTATTACCGCAAAAATAAGACAGGTGAAACAGTTGAACTCAACTGTATACATAAGTTACTTCGTATTGTGTGCACAAAGAAAAGTTGTGGATTTTATATTCATATCACAAGAGATTATTTCAAATCACTTATTTCACAATTCCCTTCTTATCAGATGAATACCAATGACTTTATAGCTCATTTGCATGTCAAAAGGCCTGTTTATAACTGGTAACTGGAATAAATTTAAAAATGCAAATCTCAGTTGTGCTGACGTGTGTCGAAGAAGCGTTGATCAATAATCCTCGTCCCTACCAACAACTTGTTACGAAGGTTTCTACTGAACAAGTCCATTCATTAACGTACATTTTCTACAGCCAACTCTTCAAGCACACTACTTAGTGACTTGTTTAGCTACTGACGTCAAAAGTACCTTTAATAACGATTCCAGAGAACACGATAAAAACTTCACATGAGAACAGATCACATAAAATGGTTGGTTTAACGTTAAAGTGCTTTGTTTAAAATTACATAGGTTTAACGTTAGATCCGACCCTGGTTAGATCATTTTCTACTGGAATCATTTTATTATAAATCTTTTAATATTTTAATATTTTCCGTCAAATCACAATTTTAATCATTCGATGCGGAACGTGAAATGATATTTTAAATATTTTATATATTTTATTATATTATTAAAATTGTGATTTGACGGAAAATATTAAAATATTAACCTTATTCACAATATGACGCAAATATACTACCTTATAAATCTTTTAAGTTAAAGAAAATCTGAGTTTGTCTATGTTCGCAGGTTCTTATGACGTCAGATGTACCAATGTCGATTTTCACAAGAGAGGATGAGGAGGGAAATGGGTACAAGATTTTATAGCACATAGGTTATTAAAAATGTTTAATACTTAATATTTTTCTATGTTAAAATACAAGTTGTGCATAATTCTCATATTTATAACTAACTGTATAAAATCTATAATCGTTTATAGGACACATCGTTTTTAACAAATCCACAAATTCAATCTGAGCTTCAGCAAAGTAATTTAAGCTGCAGCCCTATTTTACAGATACGAACCCAAATTAAATACGCCCAAAATATTTTAATAGGCTGTAAGCCTCCAATTCTAAACATCGTAGAAATTTGAAGATGACTGTCTTCTGGGAGGTGTAATCTGCTAGAAGTTTACGTACGTTTCAGAGATACTTTCTGCCTCCATCATTAGTGGGATAAATCTCTCGATGGAGTTAGTAATCATTTCTAAAATATCAGTCACTTTATACCAGACTACGCCGCAAAATGTCCCAGAAGGTAGCATCTTCATTTTATCTTAATTGTCGTCCTTTTAATACTACTCCTTACAGACAAGGAATAAAACTTGTTTTAAATTTACATGTAAACCAAAATGTGACTTCGGAGCAGTTTTTATACCTTGGCCAAATATAAGGTTAACATCTCGTTGACCTAAACAGAAAATTTTCCACGTTCTTGACAGACAAAGATTTTATGATATGCATCCGCCTGTCGGTGATAATAGAGAACTCTTTATTACCCAACCAGTTGCAAACTGGACTCAAATCTACTCGCACAGCTCTTAACAAATATGGTCTAAATGTTCCTCAAGATGCCTCATCACCGGGAAGTTAGAACTTCTCTTATTTGATCTCGTAAAGGAAACAAACAACCTAGAAGAAAAGACAAACACTTGAGGCTTCATCTACCTAATCACTGGATGGAACATGTGGACCGCAAAATTCGCTATTTCAACTCCGTGTATTTGTATTTCCCGAGTCATAAGTTACAACAATTCAAGATATAATTCCACAAAACTTTAACACAAAACTTTATTCCTTTAGTAAACACGACCAGATCCATCGATTATGATATTTTATGTTATGAGACTGTGTATTCTTGTTACGAGCCTGAAGATGGGCGGGACACGTTCCTCCGAAACATTTGTGATTACAAGACTACAAATCATCATCGGCTAAATGAAATAATCGATATATTCAAATCACGAAATTTTAGCAACAGATTATTTGTTGGGACTATACCACGTAATTATGTTACGTAACGTCGTAGAATAATTCGAGAAAGATGTGCAGACGATTAACTACCTGGCTACCCTCAGCGTTGGGTTGCCAGTTTCGTCTTGTATGTCATCTCGTCTCGACCTGATACTTATCGGTGCTCTAAGAATTGTCGTCCGATTACCAGGGCAACGCCGTGTGACACCCCGGAAGCTCGTATCCAGACCTTCTGCGAGATCTCCTCCCCATCAGACCTTCAAAGTTCTGTATATATTCCACATCGCCTCCATGCGCGCTACGCACTCTGCCCATCCTAGCCTTCTTCAATTGATCATCCCAACAAGACTTGGTGATGAGTTCAACTATGTTCCCCATCATTACTCAAATTTCACCAAGCTCATTCCATTTGGTCCAAATATTCTCCTAAGCACCCAGTTCTTAATCATCCTCAGTACGCTTTCCGTATTTCAAAAGTTGACTCATACACTTACACTGAATTATAAGCTAACTGTACGCTGCGGAAATGAGCTTAAGCTGACAGGAATTGCCGCATTGGAGGCATATTATTACAATTACAAACAACTAAGAGTTTGGTTTTACTTGTAGCCTGAACTTTGATCGTGTCTAACATACGGCAAAATACGAAGACGATGATGCTATTGCGATCGGCGATGATTCATTCCGTTACTCAAGTCAGGTGGTAACGTTGTGGTCTAAGAACCTAAAAGTTACTTTACAGATGTCTCGTCCATCACGGAACGCAGGGATAAAATTAACGCTGTGTTCTGAATATTCACTTGTCGCTGGAGAAGCTTCGAACGTGATTTATTCAGTGTTTGCTATTTAGGGCACTGACAATACGACACGTGGGTTCATTACATTACAATCAGGATCCAATAAACAAATGAAGCTGTTCATTAAGTTCCAACATCTCGGTGTTACCTTTGACAGCTTCCCACGCTATTTAAAATTAAGATTAGTTGTCATAAGATGTTATTTAACCGCCACGGTGGTATAGCGGTTAGAACGCTGGCCTTGTAATCCCGGGGTCTCGGGTTCGATTCCCGGCGGTGCCCGAATTTATAACTTGTGTTGGGCAAGGCCGTGGTCTAGGCAACACGGAGTTTTCCTCCGTGGCATCCCAACAATTACTCCATCCACACACAGAAGAAGGCAATGGCAAACCACTTCGGGATCATCTGCCAAGAACGTATATGAACAAGTCCCAGTCCGAGAAAAGGATGGAAGGATCCTGGTCATATGGACCTGTCGTCAGACAGAACACAAAATAAAATAATAACTTGTGTTGGGCAAGGCCGGGGTCTAGGGAACACGGAGTTTTCCTCCGGGGGCTTCCCCGGTTTCTCCGTGGCAACAATTACTCCATTCACACACAGACGAAGGCAATGGCAAACCACTTCTGGATCATCTGCCCAGAACGTATATGAACAGGTCCCAGTCCGAGAAAAGGATGGAAGGATCCTGTTCATATGGACCTGTCGTCAGACAGAACACTAAATAATTAATAAAATAAAAAGATATTATTTGGGGTACTAAGATAAAGCAGGAAACGATTAGAAGAAGAAAATTACTTAATGAGGAACACCATATTGTGTACTTCTCCGGCTTTTAATGATTAGGACTTCTGGCTTGTTTAACTTCTGTAATTATTATTTTAAACAGCCGGTAGAACTTCTTATACGGAACATCGGCCGATCAAAATTCTCTGTACCTGTACACGACAACAAGACACAGATTAACGCAAACATTCACGCCTCGTGTTGGATTCGAACCCATGACCTCAGAATTTGAGGGATCTAAGACCGTGCATATCTTGCGGACAACACTACCACACCCTGTTCAAAGTGGACTGTCAATAAGCCCATCGGTTCAGAGGGCTGAAATGAGTAGGCAATTTAACAAATGTAGGGGATATGAAAAAGACACAAAATTTTAGTCGGGGAATCCCAAAAGCAAGAGGTTACTTGAATAACCTAGGCACAGATGGAGACAATTTAAAAACAGATCTTAAAGAAATATGATTTCAGAATTAGGACTTAAATTTATGTCTTATGTAGGGTCTAGCTTCGGTGTACTGTCAATACTGTAACACGACTAAGACAAGGGCCACGTATAATGAAATAAGGGCTCTAAATAAATAAGAGTTACGTCGCAGACAGCACTTTTGTACATGGGCGTTTCATGACTTTTTAGTCAGTACACCCGTCCTCCATAACCGTGTAAATATAATTAAAACTGAAATATAATTAATTTTACTTCAGTCCCTAGCGTAGAAGCTTAGCAAGCAATACCAATCTTCTGCCTGTACAGTGGAATTTTAATTAGGTCACTGTTACCTTTGATCCATGAAGCACTAATTTTCGAACAGAAACAAATGTTCTTCAATATCATCATAACCAAAAATAAAACATAGTTTTTTTTAAAAAAAAAACTCATTTTCATTTAAAGGGTACACGTACGGACACACACAAGAAAAATTTCTGCTACAAAACTTCGTGATAAAACTGCTGTCATTGCTGCCTCATATCTTGAGGGACAGAGTTCAAATCCCCGCTGTCAGTTATTCCAAGCAAATTCTGGTATACCTTAACACAGGCGTCGATCACGTTCACCCGCGTTCTTTCGAATTTATCGCACAAAACTTCATACACATCATGTCAGGCACAACCACAACATATTGACCCACACCTATTCGAAGACACTAGTACTTCTGGACATATCGGGACACTCACTCCTACATCTTTGGTCGATATGTACATCTAATAACATTTAAGAAAAACAACACCTTCGCCCAAAAATGGAAAAACAAACGTAATGAAACATCACCAAAAAAAAACTACAGAAATCATAATTGAGTTTTAAGTTCTTAGATATATTTTACACCTGATGATGGTTTTATAAAAACCGAAACATGTTGTGTAAATGTTCCGAAATGTAAATCGATCAATCGATATTGGAACATGAATGATATTTTATTATCTTAATTATAAGAAATTTTAAATATTGTGATAAGACGCACTATCATAAATATTTGTTATAATATTCACGATATGACGCAATTACACTATCATATGGATATGTACTTAATGAAATCATTTACTTGATTCGGAATGTTTTCAGTTCAACTACTTCTTCCTGTCTGCTAACTAAATAGTTTAAATTTTATTACCTTTAGTTAATTATTTCCATGCAAACACAAATTTTCGAATAACACACGTGTGTGTGAATCCCAGTTCATAACCGAAACATCTTCACTGTCAGCCAAAAGTGGATTAAAATCGAGCTCCTCCAGTCAGTCAAACTGATAAACCACAGACTTCAAATAGAGATACCTGCTGAGTTCCATTATCATAGTCATGTCATTGAAACGCTGCTAAAATAATTCCTGACCGCACAAATCTGTTTCAATGAACATAGGGGGTACGTCTGTGCAAAAATGGATTATAACCGGAACTGTAAATTGGATTACTGTTATTACAATTGAACTACTATTGCTGAAGTGTAGCTGTGAATGCATTGGCAAAGCGGTTGACGACAGTAGACAAGGGGTGGTCCTCCATCTCGTAGCTCGGAGAAAAAGCTGAAAACTCCATTCTGTATAAGACTATCAAGTTACGACTTCGGACTTTGAAGGTGTTACTAAAGGCCAAATAATAGAGAACTGATTTATACTGCAGTAAAATGAAATGTTTTCGGAATTAAGTTTAGTGCTGATATAAGACATCAAATTATTCTTCTATTTGAAATGGAATTTAACCAGGTCATACAACCATATTTTTTATCACAAATGTTTAAAATATTAACATAAATAAGAAATAAGTTACATTAAACTTGGTAAAAAAAATTGTTATCCGGATGAAAATGTTGGCATAATTCACAAAGATTTTTTCCGTAATTAATGCTGGAAGTGAAGAGCAGGACTGTTCACATACGTACTAAAAGAACAAAATGTAGCCAGAAAGAACGTGTGGACTTGGCTCACGGAAAAGAATGTTTTATTACGAATATATTTACATGCTACAGTCTATATTAATTAGGTTAATGTAATATAGTGCTTAGGTAGGGGTTGGAGCTAAAGGACGCTAGATGAAATGTTGATAAATAAGGAAACAAACTGAAATTATGTTTGCTGCTGTTCTTAAGCTTTCAGCTCTACTCTGCTTCCATTAAAAATTCGTTTTAAATAATAATCATATTCATGAAATTCATCATCATCTTGCAGTCAAGAAGTCAGGCCTAAAATCCAACTAGTTCAAACAGGAAAAGAAGAAACACGCGATATCGCAAGGTGACATCAACGTCGTAAGCGAACTATAGTAGCCGCCAAATTTTTTTTCACATTTCAAGGTCACAGTCAAATCGTACAACGCTACAACATGAACAGCGGAACTCAATACAGCGAAGACGGGTTCAGAACTCGCAGCGCAGCGACGTTATCAACGCCGTAACTGAGGTAAATCACGCAGTTTGGTGACAGTTACTACAGCGTCTAGTTTTGTTTCTGATGACTATATTTTAAAGAGAGAATAAAAGGAAGTAGAATGTTGTCACCGTATTGGAGATAACCATTAAAATTTTCCGGGCACTGGTTCCAGTGGCGGACCGCTGTTAATACAGTAATGAATCTTTGTTTTCCACACAAAGCAGGTTAATGCTTGATTAGTGAAGCTGTTATCATTATCAGTTTCTCAAAGAAGAATTTTGCTTCAAGAAGCAGATACTCTATCAATTTCTTTTGTGGGGCGGGGGGCTTCTGAATCGATCGTAGTTAAACTGACAGCTACACTTTATTCAAATTGTTATTAAGTAGATTAGGTGGTTGAAGAATTCTATCCTCTGAAATGTTAGGTCGTGTAGACTGATAAAATTTTACCGCGTGTCAGAGGTGCTTACTGCCTCCATCATCGGGGCGACCTCTGAAAATTCGGTAAACTCCCACAGCACCCTCATCTTCTTATTTACTGCCGTGAAAACCTAAAAGTGCCAGACGGTGGGAGTTAGTGATGGAAAAATTGACACAAACGCAGGTCTGAATATGACTATTCTAGGATACTGCACAGTGCATCTAGCAGCTACTAATAAATGTTTCACGCTGATGATGGAGGCTGTTAACACCTCTGAGACTTCTCTAACTATCCACCAGAGTACACGGCGCATCATCATAGAAGGTCTCCATTACTCGTCGCAGTATAAAACCCAAAATCTCACCAAATATGGCTACTTTAAAAGAACAGAACTGCAGTCAGTGGCTTCGAAGTTTGCTTGCCGCAAACCCGCGTGCCCAACTAGTACTTAGGACGTAAAGGGAAATATCCCTACCCAAAAAAAAACAATACTTCTTTATTTATCACCTGTCACAGACTGCAAAAACTGATGCAACCACAGAGGTATATTCCATATCTGTATGTGACAATCTATGATGAAAACTGAGTTTATTCACATCCTTTAAAAAATAAAATATCTTTCACGTGTGTAGTTCTCGATTTTGAAAAACTTTTCAAAATGCGCTATAAATCAGCACTATGTAAAAACGAATAACACAAGTTATTTATTTGCATACGCACATGAATAAATTTAACTTCAGAATATAATGTAACTTAAGAAATATGGTTTGAAATAAGATCGCGAGCTAAAGGCAGAATCTTTGAAGAAGACGTTTAAAGATGTCGAACAAATATGTTAACAAAAGTCTAAAAGAATTGTATGGAATTCTAACTTTGTACATCTCTTGCTGGACACAAAAGCCTGTGCATATCTGTAACTTTCTTATAAACTTGATACCAGTACACCAGGTCATGTCTTATAAAGGAATTATATGCATCCAATAGCATAAAGCTTAAAAAAAGCGTTCAGCAAGTTAACTTTAGCAATACAATTCAAAACAAAATCGAAAACTTTAATTAAACGTGTGTCAGAAGACAGCAAACCACCTTACCTGAGTAAAATATACTTGACATAATAATATCTGCACTTTTATCATCTTTATTATACATCTGGCATTCATAAATCTTGTTGTATTTAAGAATTAGATCTCCCACCTGTTGTTTGGGACAATGACGTTCTATTAATTACACATCTTGAAAGAATACTACATACATTGTGATAGTGATAAGCCGAAATGTTTTGTGTTAATAAACTATTTTAAACGCAAAATTTAATTCATTAGTTGTAATAACCGCTCTCCAATAATTATGTGGGAACTAGTCCTGTGAACCAATAAAAGCGCACGGAAATGATGGATACGTTTACCACTCGGCACTTGAATATTTCGCGAATTATTCAAGCCGGCAAATGTCCATTACATGCATGTCACACGGTGAATGGTTGTCAATGGCTTCGGCAGACAAGTGCAGTGGTCCCTTGACGGAGGGTCAGGACGTCACACGGACGCCCCTCGTACGAAACTCGAGTGGCCCCATGTCATTTATTATTGCCTGCATTAACGAATTCAATTTCTGAAAAGATTTCATTCATTCATCTTTACATATCCGGCACTTCAAAAATTTTGAGATCCTTTCTATTGTGTTTCGAAGTCCATAAAAAATTCAACTTCACATATTGATATTACAATCATTCTTTCATTCTACCAAAATTTCACACATTAAGTGACGTAATAATTTCTTCATCTGTAAGATAGTATAATTGCGTCATATTGTGAATCAAATATTAAATTAATTATTCGGATTTGTCCGTCTAATCACAATTATATTTAAAATTTACAAATAAGATAATTAAAATATCATTTTATGTTCCACATCGAATAATCGATTTACATTTGGAACATTTTTACAACATGTTTCGGTTTCATCGATACTGATTGAACCTCGTTCGGATACGTTAGTACTTCTAGACACCTCTAGACACATCAACGTGTCTACAATCTCATCTCTGGCCGATGTAGAACATCAAAAGCATTCACTTCAAAACAATACATTCGCTCCAATATATGAAAATAATCTGGATATGAACATCTCCAAAATGCTACACAACAGAAATTGTAATTGAGTTTTAAGCTTGTTGATATAATTTTACACCTGAAGATGGTTCGATGAAACCGAAACATGTTGTAAAATTTTCCAAATGTAAATCGATTATTCGATGTGGAACATAAAATGATATTTTAATTATCTTATTTGTAAATTTTAAATATAATTGTGATTAGACGGACAAATCCGAATAATTAATTTAATTCTTCATCTATGTCAACGCCATATTAAGTAGATAGACGTCTTCTCCTATTGTCATCAATACACACAAACTGTTCCAACTTTTCTAATAGATTTCGATCACGTGATGTCAGAATTAATACATCCCTTTTATAAGTTCATAATGCAATACACTTCTGTCCCATCACGACCCTTTTATATAATAGGTACTTTCAGGAGAAGGGAAGGTTTTGTCTAAAGATTAAAGCGGCTGAAACTATCGCCTCCATCTACATCCGAGATACAGACTACATAGATTTGCACATAAAGCTACCTACGTGCTTCTTAAAAAAATTATTAATGCAAAGCTTTGTGTCTTCCGAAACACGCCTTTAAACACAGAATTTTACGTATACACCAGAAACCTAAGAATATGAAGTACTTGACAGAGACTGAATAAAAATTCAGTGATATAAGTCACTTTACACATCTCAGTTTTATTTCTTATTAACATCGATTATGAGTTAGCAGGATACAAAATTTGAACACGGCTGTACATCAAAGTCTTATGTTCCAACCACCTTTAGTCTCTAGCTTTAGTTTAATATCATAAATATCTCCTTCTCGGTCTTCCATGTAGACGTTTTCCAAAAGGTTCTGCCATCAAGAATCTCTCCCATAGTGATCACATTCCTCGACTTACGATCTCAGGGTCTTAATGGTATCAGGTGGACTGTCGTTCAGATCAACAACTTAGTCGTCATACGATTTTCTCAGCAACTCCTTCGTTTTTGGTTTCAATGTTTTTCTCAGCACTGTTTTCAAGTACCGGTACATTCTGTTTACGTTATACTCCCAAAGCAAGAGATACCAAATTACACACGTACATTTGTTTTGTACATCCCTGATCTTTGGCGTTTTCTTAGAAGTAAACGGTATCTTAACAATTTTCAAATAGAACAGGACGAAAGACTTTTCCGTAACAATTCTTTTTCTATTTTCGACAGAAAACTAATTTATATTTGTATCTTATATGCGTCATGTTTGTGTTTGATTAAATATATTTATTTGTACAGTCTATACACAAACGTTTGAAGTTTAACGGTTGTAAAAATTATATGATATCAAAACATTATTTCCTATGTTAATTCATACTCATTCCAAGAAAATAATTAAACATTAATTCCACAGATAAATAAAACGTCAGACTACAAATAAGCAACTTACCATGAAAATGGAAAGCCACAAACAGAACTACGGATCATTATAGTGTATTGCATCAAGTATCTAATAGTTTTTAAAATATTTTAAATTGGTAAAAACCTGAAGACGACGGTATTACCCGTCGAAACATGTCGTTTAATAAAAGAGCTAAAAAATATAATGTAAAATCGTATTTACGATTAAGAGCGCTAATATAATATTTTACACAACAAATATTTTAATATTATATCATTTTTACAACACCATTAAACTTCAAACGTTTGTTCATAGACTGTACAAATAAATATATTTAATTTATATTTGTTACTTGAAGCTTACACGATGCCTGAAATTATTTTATACGTACGTAATATCTTGAACGATATTCATATATATTTATATTAATTAATAAAAATGTTTGTGCTACAAATCACAAAGCTGGACAGACTATCTTAACAAACGCCTCTGGTCCATTAGGATGAAGGCTACGTATTTTATTCACCTACAGTATCTGATCAAGAAATTTCAAAATCTAGAAATGTTTGAGACGTTGTGTAACCAGGTTGCTTGAAGAACATCTTCATTTCTCTGTATACACAGGTATTTATTCTTAAATAACTGTTCGAATATGCTATTTTATCGTTATATAAAGTGGAGATGTGTTCTGGTTTGTTGAGATCTTCTTTTAAAAACCCCTATTCTTCACGTCAACTTTGAGACGCGTAAAATACACGTGTCAAATACACGTGGCAATACACCGCTCAGCAGACGATCTGCCGATGACGTTGACAAATGCAGTTCACTGTCATCATTACTAGAGCACTGCTATCTCGTGCAGACATCCTCTTCCTCCTGGAGCCTCCCATCCCATCAGACCCCCCAATATGTTACTTTTCCAAGCATCGTT